>BLFK01000004.1:884050-899398 GCA_014634185.1 Astreopora myriophthalma
TGGGGTGTTTTCTCAGATGCAAATGATTTTATCTGTATTGGCCTCCTTCTGACGCTGTCATTAAAGGGTAGAGGCTACCCACACAGGGACTATCCAGATTTCAATGCAGCATTACAGTAATGTCAGTACATTGAACACTGCACATTTGATGTTCTCTCCAACTGTGCCTCTCATTTGAGCACCATCTTCTAATTGCTAGTGACTCCCCTGAATAGTGTAAAGTCTAAGGCAGCAGCCCCAAGAAAATGTGTCATAACTGATAAATGTCATCTTCAATAACTTTTTCCACAGCAACTATTTTGATATTCATATCCTCTTTTTCTAGCAAACAGGCCATAAAGTTGGCTTCAAGCCTGCAGGTGGAATTCGTAGTGCGAAAGATGCTTTAACTTGGCTTTCCCTGATGAAGGAGGAACTTGGACATGAGTGGACACATCCTAATTTGTTTAGAATCGGTGCCAGTTCCCTTCTTGGTGACATAGAGAGGCAGCTTTTCCATTATGTGACAGGACGGTGAGTGATAATAGGCCATGATGTCTCCATTTATCATGAACAGAAAATTGAAGAGCCGTAGTTAAAAAGAACTACTTTTCATTGTTTGCAGAAACAAAACCTTTCTTATATTTATGGTTTAGCAGAGGCTGCCGTGCAAAAAGGACAAACAGAGGGTTGTCCATTACAGCTGCTTAATGATATTCATCACACTTTGTCTAGATGTCACAAAGTGTCCCCCTCACCCTAATCCTAGCCCTAACCTGAACAGTTTTGTGATACATGAAATTCTTAGGCTTAAGGGGACACTTTGTGACGTCCATTAAATTTACGATTTATATAGCTACATAAATCTCATTATTTAACAAATAAAGAAGCCTAAGCCTTGTATTACACTGTGATAAAACACGATGGGCATTTGAGAACACGAGGGAAATGTAGACAACACCAGTGTAATACACGGCTTAGGCTTCTTCATTTGCTTTATGATATAGAGGTAATGTGGCGAAAAACAATAAAACACGCTTTTTCTGTGGTTTATACTCTGATAAAACATGGGTTTTTGACCAATCAGAGCGTGTGCAGGATCCTATCTATATTATAAAGTTACATAAATCTCATTATGTAGCTATATTGGACAAGTATGGGCTCTTCAATTGCCTTACATATAAAATCATGGAGGAAAAAAAAAAGGAAGCGACTTGTAATAGTCAGTTGTAATAACTTGTGTTCTTTTCTGATTACATTTATTTGACTTAGTGTCAAATTGAAGTTATGTCTCTTTTTGTGACTAAATTAACCACATAATGAAATGAAGAACTGAACCTTGAGATTCATGATTGATCGATATGTGAATGTCACAAGACTGACAAGACTTTCAACCTTCCAAATTTTCACTTGTCTTGTAGTTAAGCTTGCTTAAAGGAACAGTGTCATGGGAGATGTAACGATTTTTGATCAAAATTTACTAAATGTAAACTTTAAACACTTTGTTAGCATTCGACAAGTTTCCAATTAAGAATTAAATTTCGAGAAATAAAGTAAATGATCTAGAACGAAAGAATGAGCTAAAATTGCTACACTGATTTTTTGCAAGTTTGATAGCTAAACAAGAGAGAAACCACTGCCAGCAACCGACCGACGACCCGGCCGACCCGTTCTCTGTCGAGCATGCGCGGCTGACGACACCCATGACGTCATTAAATCACGTCATATCTTCGAATACGTTATGCTCACGTGCGCCCTTGCAAAGAAAAAAACTGCTTTGCAAACTAGGGGTGCATTTTTTTGGGACTATTCTGTCTATTCCGGTTTAGGATTAACGAAATAACAGGAATAAGGTTTTCCAAAAAAACGCGTATTCCGAAAAACGGAATTGTTAGTACGGAGGTGATCTGAGAACTAACACTCGGAATAGTCTGGACACGACTAAGACTGTCATTTGGCGGCCGCGATGGATTTTGGCGCCAAAATAATCCCCTTAAAACGCGTATTCAGGGTGTTCCGAGTAAACCGTTTTCTGTTTATACCGTTCATTCTGCTATCGAGAGCAGAAATGAATGAACGGAATACTATTCCATTCATTCCGAAAACGGAATGAGGCCCCCCAAAACGCGTATACCGACCATTCCGTCTATTCTTATTCCGGAATAGTCTCAAAAAATTTGCACCCTGGGGCGCTTACCATTTGACAGAACTGACCGGCCAGACCGGGCATTTGGGTGGGCTAACTCCACAACGCCTTCAAAATAACACACTTCTCAAGCATGATATTTACTCCTCTAGAAGAATGTGAAGGTTATTATGCAACTCTTTGTTCAAATTGTTGCATTTTCTTTGCAAACTGACCGGTCTGGCCGGCCAGTTCTGACAAAAAGAAAGCGCCCCCAGTTCCAGTTCTATTTTAATTTATTCGTCCCTGAATCAGGACGGAACGGGTCGCTTGCTCGCAGTACTTTCTCTCTCGTTTCGCTACCAAAGCGGATAAGAGAAGAGAATCCACTGCTTGCAGGGTATCTGCCACTCTGCCTCATTTCAACACTGTTCCTTTACATGTATATTACCCTAAGAAATTAAAGCAACCATTCTATAAATGAAATTTACTCCCAGGCGTTAGTATACGATGTTGTGGTAAATCTGAAGTATAAAAGTAAGTGTGGTCTGTTCTTTTTTGTTCTGTCCTGACATACAGGTATGCTGCACAGCACGAAATGGCCATGGCTTGACCAGTCACAGTTCCAATTGGGCTCCGACCGAAAACTTTCCTAGTTGGGATATAATTTAACCGTTTCCTGCCCAAGGGCCGCCCCAGTGACGAGTAAAATCGTCTGGCGTTAGACAGAGTAAAATCTATAAGTGGCACTCTTGGGCACTAATGGGTTAAACTAATTTTAAAAGATGAAACGTTTGAAACTTCACCAATTGATAGAGAACGGAAGCGGTGAAAAATCTTTAAAACATCGCTTAACGTGCAGTATTAGCGCAAGTGGTCCCAGAGCTGTAGGTACAGTTAGCCCACGTAGCAAGCGTTCCGTACTGTTCGCTCGTACGGAACGCTTGCTACGCAGGCTACGTACAGGTACAGTGTACAAAGAACGCTTTGTTCTCGCAACTAATATTATATTACACTGGTCATGCTAAATACTGAGAAGGGAGTATCTGTAAATGGCATTAGGTTACATCGAAAGTCAAGGTTTATAGGTACCCGTCAAATCGAAGTAAAAATTCACTATATTTAGGCAAAACGGAAACATACGGTCTGATAAAGAAGGGGATGCTAATGGCTGTCGCGGCGTAAAAAACAAACAAACAAGATACAAGAGCCCAATCACGACTGTAAACAAACTCGGTGGAGCTGCACCATCGCCACAATCTCTAGTGTGAGAGAAGATATAAATTGTCATATATTGTACTGCGCATGTCAAATGTTATGATATATTTTGGGTCATCACAGTGAAGTGAGCAACTTAGGTAGTAGGATTGCTTCGGCGTTAAGTTGAGTCGGTGCGTAGAAAAAATGTAAAAAAAAAAAAAGTCGACTTGGGGCAAGTCTACTTAAGCAGCTGCAGTGAAGCCTGAAAAAAACGAAATCCAGGTTTGAACGGCACTCGAATCCGTACTAACTCGCAATTGAGCATGCCCCAGATGGCTTGATAACTTAAGTTGGTAGGGCAATGTGCAGCGCAATCGCACGGTCATGGGTTCGAGTCTCGCTTAAAGCTTCATTGCGACTGCTTCACTGCGATGATCAAAATTACATAACAGCATTACAGCTTGTTCCACAGTTTGGGTGCCGCAAAAGTAAATGAGCGGTCACCCAAGGTAGCAAGACTCTTAAAAGTAGGATATTTCAGTAATAATGTATTCACAGAGGATCTGAGATTATATCTAGGGACTGGGTTAGGCTGCAAAAGTTCTGATATATACAAAGGAGCAAGTCCATTTAGAGCTTTAAAAAAACAAAAAGTAAAATTTTAAACTGTATTCTATAGATAATGGGTAACCAGTGGAGACTGTACAAAGAAGGAGTAATATGATCGAATCGACTAACTTTACAGGTGAGAGGTGCAGCTGCATTTTGCACACGTTGGAGTTTGTGCAACTGGTTGTTAGGTAGCCCATATAGGAGACTATTACAATAATCCAAGCGACTGGTCACGAAAGCGTTCACTAAAATTTTTGTACATTTCATACTAAGAAACTTTCTAATTCTCCTAATGTTAAATAAATGGAAGAATGCGGCCTTGCATATGTTATTTATGTGGGTGTCCATTTTTAAAAAACAAAATAAACAAACAACCAAAAAAACGTCAAACGCTTGGAGAACGGCTTCACAACCAAATGTAAGCCAGACAGGTTGACTTAAAGCGGCATTTGGATGATCGAAAGCCCCAGGAGACGGCAATCTTGTGACTGGCCTTTTGTCTGTCCGTATCACAGTGATCACGCCGTATCTGTCAGAGACCATTCGCGACCGAATCAATCTTCTTCAAAATCTTAGTGGAGCTTCTTGGGATCCCCTGTCAATGTGCATTTGCGTCTTTCTTTCAGCAATATTTGTAAAAAGGTAACAATATGCGATTACTTTACACTGCGTAATTATACATAAACTGGGAGTGTTCACGAGCAGGCGGTCTTTAATGTTTCGTGAGGATGGCTCAGCAGCGATCGAGTCACGAGCCGCCGATTCGATTCGACTCGTTAGCCTGTGTTTTCTCGCTATCTTACTGCCTCCGCGATACGCCTTAGCATAAGCACAAGCAAGATACGCAAGCGCAGAGGCGTTTCGTTCATTAGTATCTTTTGTTAGCACAAAAGACGCTAGTTAACAACAAATTAAGGCGCCTGCGTGTGTTACTTCTGTTTGTGCTTGCGTCGTACGTGTAAACCGGCCCTAACAAAACAGAAAAATGCCGCAAAAGCGCAAACGACCACATGCAGGCCGGGAAATCTCTTCCATCCAATTAAAACGACACAATTCTGGGAAATGATTAGGACGCGAAAACACTGTTTGGCTTTCAGTGTTGATTACTCTTTTTTACAGTGAACTGTACACTCTGATCAGAGTCTGGCCAGCGTTTTCTCCTATAGACACCCCCCGCAACCCGCTGCTCCCGAGGATCGCCGTTGTCATTTTTAAGTAAAAGCCGGCCGGCACAGATTTTCGCGGGCAAATTGCACAAGTTAACATGGTCGACGAATCATTTCTCCTTGTCTTAGCTGACGTTGTCGGATGGGGATATTTCCTTTGCTGGACAGTGTGTCTTTTTCCACAGATCTACGAAAACTGGCGGAGAAAATGTGTTGTCGGTTTTTCCTTCGACATGCTAGCGTACTTTCTGCTTAGTTACGTAATGTACTTGATTTACAATGTTACCCTGTTCTTTAAACCTTCACTGATCGTCGGAAATTCTAACCCTGACGAAGATAATCCAGTTAAGCTTACGGACATGGTTTTCGCGATCGTGGTGTTTGTTTGCACATGTTTTCAAGGAATACAGTGTTTGACGTATGATCGCGGATCGCAGAAGATTCACCTTGGCACAGTTCTTGTTTGTGTTGGATGTTTGGTCGCTTTGGTGGCCTTTGTTGTTCTGAAGTATTTTGGTGTTGGCTCGTGGTTTTTGGTTTTACAGTACTGTGGATATGTGAAATTTGTTATTTCATTTGGAACGGTAAGTTCCGAGGTTACATTTTTTCAAGGAAAAAATGCTGCGAGGGAGGCTGATACTGTACATGGCGAGGGATGGTCTTAACATCGGAATAATATTTCTGACCCCTCCTACAATCTTGGACGGAATTAAAAACAAAAACAAAACAAAAGAGAAAAAAACAAACAAAAGAAACAAACAACAAGAACAACGACAAACTCCCAACTTCCTCCCCCCCTCCCCCGAATCTGCGCGCAAAGCAATACCCGCCATTTTTCCCATCATTGACATTGGCGGTCTAACTTTTCATTCGGTAGCTTCTGTCTCGGGTTAGAGCGAGTCCCATCAATGGTTTTCAGTGGTCTAGAAGTAATTTTTTGTTTCTATTTGAACTATAGTATTCCCCTCAAGTGTGGCTGAATTACAAACGCAAGTCAACGACAGGGTTTCATATCGCTGGAGTGCTTTTAGATATTGGAGGCGGAGTCCTGAGCATTTTACAAATGGCTATTTATTGCCTGATTGAACACAGCATCAACCAGATGACCGGAAACATTCCCAAGTTGGCGCTTGGGTTGGTAACGCTCTTGTTCAACTTTATCTTAGCGTGGCAACATTATGTCTCTTATCTTGGTAGTGAGCATAGTGTCGATGAAGAAAATTCCTTGCTCGGAGGCCCAAGAAAGAGAAAGTTCTGTTCCTTGAGCATGGACAGCGAAGATCGAGATCTTCTCGTAAATAGTGTGGTCCTTTCTATGAATACCAGCACAAGAGGGGCAAGAGAAAACAAGTTGATCGCTGGCTCACATGGTTCATTACTGTACGAAAATCACACAGTGTAAAATTAAGAAGTAATCGGTAACCAAATTTTAGCCATTTAACATGGCCCTGGCACCTTTATATACCCCGGCGCTTAAAATGAAAGGAACTGCCATTTTATTTGGAATTTCCTTCCGCCAGGAGCAACGTCTTGGGAATTCCTTTGCCGTGTTGTTGTACTCTGGCAAGAGACAGAATTACACCTTTTGCATGAATACGCGGTTACTGACATGGTTTTAGGCGGTTATATGTTTGACAAGTTTTTTAACGATAGATACATATGTACCCTAAAAAAAAACACGAATAGGCGGTTCCGCAACTCTCTAACAAACACGTACCTGTAATCTTTGCACAGTTCACACAATACTACACAATTGAAACATTCATATCTGAATGGAAAGGTGCATATTTCAAGTTTTATTCAGTAGCCCGATTTCGTGTGAAACACCCAGTTGTCACTGAAAATTTATTCCGGCTCCTCTTTGAACTAAATGAGTAAATGGTTGCCTATACGTGTTCATGTATGTGTATGAATATCCAAAAATGTTTAAATGATTTTGAAAACAACAAACTGAATGACGATTCGCTAAAATTGATGTACAGTCGAACCTCTCCTTACGGACACCTCTCTAATACGGACACCTCTCTATAACGGACATTCCCCTTTGTCCCGAAAAAAGTCTCACCCGTTTACTATAAAAAAAAACCCTCTATAATACGGACCCTCTCTGATAAGGACAACGGACACTAAATCTCGGCCCCAGAGAGCGAAGTCATATAAACTTAACCTCTTTATTACGGACACTCTGGTGATCCGGTGTTGACATATAGTTCACATATAGTGTGCACGAGTTTGTGATTACGCAAGCATGAACGTTTTATTCACTGATCTTCACCTGGAGTTCGGAAAATTGTACTTTTATTAGTACCTTTTTAGGTGAAGCATTGCGTTATACGTAGTTCCTTTGGTTTCAAATAACTGATTCGTATAAGGTATGTACTTTACGGACAGCTGGATTCTCTGTTAGGTCTAAACATTCTTCATTCTCAATCGACTAAACTGCATTTTTAACACCGGAATAAACTCAACTAAAGGAAAACAATACGAAACAAAATGTGAACGTTCTACACCTCCATAGCGATTTTACATGTTGCTGTTCTTTCACAGCAACCTTTTTGAACAGATGCTTATGGGAATATAACAGCTAAAAAAGAAACAGTTGTAACCAACCAATGTCCGGGAGAGTCCCTGAAGGCAGCAAACATTTTAACACTAGTTCATTAGGAGCTATTGCTCTTTTTGAATAACTTTTTAGTTCTTTTGTCCATCCCCTTTCCAACGAGACACGTTAATGTCATTGTATACGCGAAATTAATGTCCTCGTTTGTTCGCGCGGAATTCAAACAATAAAACAAAACAAAATATGTCTGAAAAAGCGACAGCGTTTTAAAGTTTTACCGGAAAATGCGTGGTTCCTTTTGCTGTTTTGTCATGCTTAGTAAATGCGCATGCGCCAACTCCGTGTATTACAAATTAGTACCAAAAAATATCCTTACCATATGGAATACATGACAACTATAGTCGCAAATATATATCGCTCCAAATCATAGTATAAAGCAGAAGGAGTTGAGCTACGAGTACGTAAGGGATTTGTCACGTATGGTCTAGGGGCCGACATTTCTCTCCCTCACTGCCTATCGGGGATAGGTATCCGAAAGTAGCAAGTATAAGCGATCCGCGGGCTGAAATCTCGGGGAGACTCGTCATGGTACACCGCTCCGGCTTAAGTGTCCAGAGGTACCGCTACCGCTTCTGCATATTTTTCTTTAGGTATTTAGTATGCGCATGCGCAACTGCCCTTGTGTACCAATAAGCCACGTGGGAGTAAATTAATATGTGCCTTCAAATCAAGATTACTTCCAGTCCGTGATAGATCTATTGTTGAAAAGAAGAAAGAGCAGAAGAATAAGTCGTAATTAGGGTCTCTCCGTTGGGAGGACCACAAGTAGTTAATATTCCAGTTAGCAGTGATAGTTTTTGACAACATAACAAGTTCGCATTTTGTTTCTGTTCGTTCGTTCGTCGTATCATTGTGTAACCCCGTTAGTTGGCAACCTCGTTCCCAGGGTCTCTTTTCTTTCCGTCCCCTGGAGCGAGAGAGGGGACGGGAAGAAGAGAGAGTTTGTGATTACGCAAGCATGAACGTTTTATTCACTGATCTTCAACTGGAGTTTTGAAAATTGTACTTTTATTAGTACCTTTTTAGGTGAAGCATTGCGTTGTACGTAGTTCCTTTAGTTTCAAATAACCGATTCGTATAAAGTATGTACTGTAACTGAGATGTACAAATCAATGTGTCTGATACCGTATATTAGTCAGTTTAGATACACTGGGCCTATTTTTCGTTACTGAACACTTAAAACTGTCAGTGGAGTCTTAAAAATGTTGCAATCTTGGTGACCTCTATAATACGGACACCTCTCTAATGCGGACACTTTCGTCTGTCCCTTTAGTGTTCGCATTAGAGAGGTTCAACTGTATTTTGACGTTAATGAACACGACACCTGCGTTATTGAAAGTATATTTTCTGGTATGACCACCAGAAGGTGTATTTTCTCTAGACTCTGGCCAATCAGACGCGCTCCTCCCAATATTTCTGAATAGCTCATGGGTCCAAACCAAGTACAGGCCATTTTTACGTCTAAAGATCTAGTGTCAGGCAACAACTTTTCTCAAGTGAAAATTGCACAAGCCGCTCCTCAAGGTTCCGCAGACTAAGGAGATTTATCTCAATCTTTATTCCTTTATGTGATAGTTTTCTTGTTGTTTTTAATATCTGTTTACTTTTGCTGACGTTAGCTTTTCTTTATTGAGCCATAGAACAAATTCATAAATGGCGGCTAATTATTCTTTTCTTTTAATGCTAATTATCCTCACTATCCTCGTTAGGATGCCGAAATTTTTGATTTTAGATGTTGCTAGTGTGGAAAATTAGCGTAAAGAAGAAAATAATTTATTAGCCGGCATTTATGAATTCGGTATATATTTAACAATTATTCGCCTCAGGCTCAGTGAATATTGGTGAATATATTCAGTGAATATTCACCAATATTCACTGAGCCTGAGGCGAATAATTGTTTTAGTATAATTTAAGAAAGTGCAAAACAACGTGCTAAAACACGATAATTCTTGCTTAGCTTAGTAGCCGCGCCGATCGCCGATCGCGGATCGTGGAACGCAGACCGATCGCCGATCGTGTCGCAGACCGATCGCAGATCATAAGATCACATGGAAACCAGTAACTAGAGTCTGGTTGCGACATAACGGGAAGGTCGCAAATGCAAAATAAAGCACCTTGTATAACGTCATTGACAGAACGGCATAAGGCAAAGATCATTTTTTTCCCTTATGTCATTAAGTTCATGTTATTATGCTCCTACTACGTCATTATGGTGTGCTGTTCACACTGGAGACAGAAAACATCAATAGAAGATGCTTTTTTCCATTTGCGTGACTTTTCAGTGTTTTATGTCTCCAGTGTGAACAAGGCACCACAACGACATAGTAGAAACATAATAACATGAACATAATGACACGAGGGAAAAACAAGATCTTTTCTTTATGCCGTTGTGTCAGTGATGTTTATGTCGTTACGTCGCATGGGTGAACCCGGCTTAACAACCAGGAAACTTTTCTCACGGCGTTATGATAACCTGCGATCAGGCGTCCCTATTTTTTCGCGGAAGGGAAGGAACGCCTGATACAATTACTTGACTATTTGTCTCTAATTAAATATCTGTCAGCGAGAATGCCGGCGACGCCATCAGATAAGAATGAACCAATCAGAAATACCGGAAGTCGCTTCGTTGGCGGGAATTTTACATGCAGTGTTGTACAGTACGGCCGAGCAAAATATGGTTTATTTTGCAAAAGGCTTTCCCTTGTTTCGTTCGTAAATGAGTAAGTCTCAGAAGCAGAACAAGAAATGCTATCTTTGTGCGAATAGCGTGTCACTTGGTGAAGGCACCTTCCCTTCCGCGAAAAAAAAAATAGGAACGCCTGATCGCAGGTTAGCGTTATGATTGAGCGCTTGGTTTTGCGTGACGCCAAAGTATATTAGACAGTATATTAGTACATTAGTCAAAATTGGCTCGGTGCCTGGAAACAGCGGCAGGGTCAATCATTGTTTTTCGATGACCCTTACGAGACTTTTACACTTCCTGCAGTTCGCTTCCAAACTCGAGATTTCGAGTGATGGCAAGAGAATGCAACAGCCAGAGAGAGACCGCTATTGGTCACAAATGATTGCGTCATACACGTGGAACTGAACACTCGGTTTGTCTTCGAAAATCGGTTCCTTATTAGCCGCTTTTTCAAGTAATCAAAGATGGTTAGCTCGACTTTTCTCTACGTTTTGGCCGACATAGTGGGTTGGGGATATTTTTTTTGCTGGACAGTGTCGTTTTTTCCGCAAATCTACGAAAACTGGCGGCGAAAATGTGTTGTTGGTTTTTCGTTCGATATGCTCGGGTACTTCCTTCTCAGCTACGTAACCTACTTGATTTACAACGTTACGGTATTCTTCAAACCTGAACTGATCTTCGGAAATTCTAACGAAGCTAATCCCGTTAAACTTACCGACGTGGTTTTCGCGATCGTGGCGTTTGTTTGCACAAGTTTTCAAGGAATACAGTGTTGTATGTATGATCGCGGATCCCAGAAGATTCACTTTGGCACAGTCCTTTCTTTTGTTGGATGTTTGGCAACCTTGGCTGTGCTTGTCATTCTGAAGTATTTTGGTGTTGGCTCGTGGTTTTTGGTTCTACAGTACTGTGGATATGTTAAGCTTGTTGTCTCATTCGGAACGGTGAGTTCAGTCTTTCGTGAATTGTTAATGCGTTTCCATCTATATATATATTAGCGTGCATTCCTTGTTGGATGGTCAGCCAAGCTTAGTTTATTAAATCAATGGGGTCAACCTGATTATGTTTCCTTAAACAAAAACAAATTAAAGCTCATTGTTGGTATTTTATTAATAGAGACCTCAGTGGTAAATTATGTACATGATGCAAAATAGGCTAGAGAGCCATCTGGAACAAAGATAAAAGAGGGTGGTAAAGGGTATTTTCGTGACTCGTGATCGGCTTTTTTTTTCTCGTGAAATGTGAAATGGCTAATTCTCTCCTCGTGAATCGTGATTTCCATATCAGCCGTGAGTCGTGATTTTGCAAATTATTTTCCGTGAAACGAGAAATACAAGTTTAATTCGCCGTGAACTGTGAATTTCATAATGTCTTCGTTTTCGTGAATTGTGAAAGGACCATTTTATTTTCCGTGAAACGTGATCTAGACCCCCCTTTACAACCTTCATGAAAGGCATATTAAGACCCTATCTGCCTTTTGTCCCCATTGTTCCATGGAATGTGTTGGATCCCAGCGGGGCTGCACAGCTCTACTTTAAATACCATTATAGAGTCAGCATGCACTGGTTAAAAAAAAATAAAAAATTGGGTTGTTACTGTACCATGTAGTACCAGTTAGTTGACTGTACAGGAATATCATGTCTGGCTCAAAGATTGTGTACTGTGTTGTTGCTCAAAATGAGGAGGCTTTTTCAGTCCCCAAGGGTCCCTCCGGAAGTGCCTTGGTGTTAATTTTCTTTGGGAAAAATAGTGTGTGCTGGCTCATTGCCCCTTAGAGACCATCTATGAGTGAGGTTTAAAAGATATTTAGCAATCTGCACCTTCATCTAAAACCATCATGAAGGAACGTGTGCAAATTTGGTGGAGGGAGTGAGACGAGAGGGGCATTTTCAAATCAGATTTCAAAATATATGTTTACATGTATATGGACTCTCCAGAATTTTAGAGCTCTGAGAGTTTAAAATGAGTAAGCTGTACTGTATTAGAGGTTGAGAGACTCTTTTCAAGTCACTATCAAAAGTACATAGAAAGAAATCTGAAATGAGTTTCCCCTTTTTGAAACATTGTCGTTAGTACTCTCCTCAAGTGTGGCTGAACTTCAAACGCAAGTCCACGTCAGGATTTCACATTGGAGGAGTGTTGTTGGATTTTGGAGGTGGAGTTCTCAGCATTCTGCAGATGGATATCTACTGCGTCATTGAACACAGCAACACTCAGCTGACAGGAAATATCCCCAAGATGGCGCTGGGTTTGGTTACGCTCTTGTTCAACATTATTCTTGTGTGGCAACATTATGTTTTTTATCTTGGCAATGAACATATTCCCGATGAAGAAACAAAACCACTGTTGAATAGTCCAAAGGTGAGAAAGTTCTATTCTTTAGATGTGAATGCTGAAGATGAGGATTTTGCAACTAAAAGTTTGTCCCTTTCGTCAGATGAGAGCAGCAGTACCACAAGAGAATATGAGCTAGCAGCTCATTCAGATGATTCTTTGGTGTAAAAGGCTTGGGTAATGTACTACAGTTAAACCTCTTGTAAGGGGACAATCTTGAGACCAAGAATATGTGTCCACTTATGACATGCTTCCTAAAACAATGTATGCATTTATATTACAAAGATGCTCTAGCACTGGATGCTTAGGAGTCCTCAGCCCACCATTTTGGCATTCGATTGTCAAGCCAGTCAGTTAAAGCCATCTCAAGAGTTGTCAAAAAGTTGTCTGGAAATTGCCTCAAAACTAATCTGCCTGGCCCTCAATAATGAGACATGTAGGTTTTTGGTCTAATACCTAGACAGTTTCTCAACTCTATACCACATTTGTATTCCTATTTGGTAAACACATTGTTTTAGTGGAAAGTAGACTACTTGTAAAGTTTATATGAAACTACAGTTGGCACTTGAGTGGTATAGTATTTTTTTGGTATGAAGATACTATCATATTTTTGCACTGTCGTCTGTGCAAAAGGACTGTTACTTATATAATCTAAACTAGTTGCTCTTTTAAAGGTATCAATGTTAATGTCTTGCAGGAAGAAACCATATATATATGCCAAGTCGAATTCAAGTTTGATAAGACCACCTCGATTATATATACATATATACCATATATGTGTATAATTATGCTTGTAAACGTGTTTAAATAATTTAAGGCACTGTCATACACTTTGAGAGTTGCCTTGAAGGAAAATACTGGTATGTTTACATTTAGTAAGGTAGGTATTGTCTGGGGATAGAAAAAAAAATATTTTGTGATATGTATTTCCATGCAAAAAATAAAAAAATATGTGCTATATCAAAAGCTGCTGATTATGTATTAAGAGTAATATTTTATTGATTTCTAAATTATACAAGTTATTTACGCTCTCCTGTCATTGAAGTGGGTATAAAAGGTAAATATTTTTGTCAAACCAAGATGATAATGATTGACCGGAATTAATCACATGTCGGTGTATTAAATGAATGCAATGTTTGACTCATGAAATAAGAAAAAAACTCCAGATCCCACCTGAGGGAAAATTTGGGGTTGGACTATTGATAAATAGGAATAAATGGTTCTTTAAATGTTTAATTTTCATTAGTATATAGCATTGTTCAAATTGGAGCTGCTGCAAGTACATTCTTTGATTAAGAGGTTTGAAGGCTGGCCGCAAGAGAATTTCCTTATAGGGTACTATTTAGTATTTTACACAGCGCTCTTGTAAAGCAGATTTTGTAATAAATTATTGACTTTCGTTTTACCAGTAGTTAGTACAATGGATTATCTTAGTCTTCACATCTTGTAGTTTTTCTTGTCCTTCTATAGATGGTTTTCATAGTGACGTCATCAAATTCTAAAATGGCGTTCTGAATTTTTATCTATACGTGGTTGAAGATGACGTAGATATAAATATTTTTACAAGTTTCCAGTTCGGTAACGTCCTTCGTTTCAAAAATGTCCGAATTGTCACCTTGCGTGACACCACGATACAATGGTGTTTGGTTGAAAAAAAAAATGTATCTCCCTATGATTCTCAGCAGTTTGAACGTTTCAAGTACATTAGGGGCTGTGTGCATACACAGGTATTTTAGCTCATGAGCGAAAATAAGCGCTATCATCGAATGTTGGTGGACCATTCAACTAAGTTCCGGTATTATTCCCATAACGTCATTAAGCCAATACATAAGCCAGTACCGTAAACTGCCGCTTACAAGCCCTCCTGGGTATGGGCCCATCTACCTATAAACCAAAAAATACATCCGATTATAAGCCCCTCGCCCCCGGATATAATCCCCCCTCTTGTAAATGAATGAATCAGTGAATTCGATTAGCTTAATGAAAAACCACCAAGTAAAAAACGTATTTCGATCAGCACTGCCGTAGCATTTTTCGAAACGTTTCGTTTATAATTCCGCTTAAAAGCCCCCCCGTTTATGAGGCCATTCAAACCTTTTATGAAGTTGTATAAGCCCAGGGCATAAAAGCGGCAGTTTACGGTATTGTATCAGCTTGGACTTTGATAAATTGATACATTTTCCATTGTTTTAATCGAACAGTTAATCGATACTTTATATCTAATTTAAGACTGGGTGGTATCTGCCATACGCCCCCAGCTCAGCCCCTGCCCCTCCCATGTTGGGCAAATTACGTCCTCCAGTTCATGAAACAGAAGCTACGTTAAATAGCGTGGGGCTATGGCAAAATGTTGTCAAATTATGGACAGTAAACGACTTTATAAGTCCAGGATTAAGTAAATAACTTAATGAAGCAGGAATCAACGGTTTTCTGACGTGTCGGTGCACGTTGCGCATTAGTTCATGTCCGCAAAAGGCAAGCCAGTCAAAGAAGTTATTTTTCCATGCGTGTGTGTACTTCTAAGGCGGCTTTGATATCATCATACCTGGTTAGGAATGCTTTGCGTCAGGTTCACGATGCTTTATAGTCAACGGTTGATCGTAGAACTGTAAACTGTATATCTCCCTGC
>BLFK01000004.1:912069-916172 GCA_014634185.1 Astreopora myriophthalma
TTTCACTGATTTAAAGACATCTTAAAAAAACCCCGAGTGCTCTCTAGATAAACCGATGACTTTCCCATTACTAGTTCGGATGCCCTCTCACTGAGTTTACATATGTCCCAGGCCTAAGCGTTAACACAGTCAACTCTACGCTGGAGGCCTCATGCCCAGCACGAAAATCAGAGCTCATAGGGAAACGTCGTCACATTCCACTGCGCACCGAGGACGACTGGGGACATGGCTGACGTATTTAATGAATCCTGGATAACAGATTAAATTAATTTTGTCATACACACGTGGTGATAGGCGGATTCACACTGATCCATTCCCGAGTATAGTTTAGCCTCTTTTTCAGGGTCGAGGCAATTTGAAAGGGAAAACACTTCACTTCCAGTTGACGTACGTCGCTCAAAAACGCCTTTGCTTAAGCTCCGTAACAGTACCATACCCTCACTGCATACTCATTACCTCGTTGCATAAGATTAAGTTATGGGAAGAGTCCGCGACTGATGAGGTAATTCGCCTTTCTCACGGCCGGCCATTTTGAATCCCAAGAGGGTGAAAACTTTTGTTTTTGCCCGTCGAAACTCGTTCCCAAACGCATCAACTAGAGGCTTTGCTTACGAGATTTATTGTTCCTTGCCAAAATGGCTGCAGCGTGACAAAAGCGCATAGGCATACAACAAAGATATGAGCAGATATGAGTTTGGTCAACCGCCACCAGGGGAGGTGGGTGGGTCGCAAAACATGACTGTCTATGTGGAGTACAGGACGAAAAGACCACGCTTAAAGCGGAACGACCAAATTTAAAACTCCAAACAGCGCAAAGGATCACCGACGCCATTGAGCACAGGCGATAACGGGCGAATGTGAAGGAATAACAACATGTTTTGCAATGGGCTAATTAATTATGCAGTGAGGATAGTCTGTAGAGTAGAGCTACAAGGCGAAGTATTGAACTGAATCGCCGACCAGTTGGCTCAATTGAGTGCACTGGACTTCCGTGCGGGAGGTCGCGGGTTCAAACCCCGGCCGGACCAACACTCAGGGTCTTAAAATAACTGAGGAGAAAGTGCTGCCTTTGTATCTACATCTGCATATGGTTAGACTTTCCAGTCTTCTCGGATAAGGACGATAAGCCGGAGGTCCCGTCTCACAGCCCTTGTTCATTAACTCTGTGGGATGTTAAAGAACCCACACACTATTCGCGAAGAGTAGGGCACGTAGTACCCGGTGTTTGTGGCTTGATCTGTGTTGTGTTAGGGCTTGGGGAGGGTAAATGCTCGGAGATATTAGCTACACCAAACTACTCTAAAATGCGAGGGTGAATAAAGATATGATGATGATGATGATGATGATGATGATGATGACTGGTAGGTTTCGGGAGATATAAATGTCCGGAAAGGTTTCGCTGTCCAACTATTTTCGATCGAACTCAAAATGGCCGGAAAATTATGGTCAAACGTATGGAAAAACGAGATTTTTCCCTAACTGCTCATTTTCTCTAGTTTTGTCTCTACAAAGAAGGCGAGGCCTTCCAATTGCCGTAATAAATTGGGAATTGATCTGAAAGACAGTAGACATTGCTCCCCCATACATAACGCCCCTTTTTGATATCAGCGGTTGTTTAATTATCGCTGACTCGGTTTATCCAAGATTGTACTTTCTCTCGATTAGAGGCCTTGAATTATTTTCTTAAAAGTAGTCTTCAAAAACTTTTTCAATCTGTTGGCTAGGCTTGTGACTTAATCTACAGTAATGCAGAGACCACAAGGCAAATTGATTGCAACTCCGGATTCTCAGATGTTATACCTGGATGATGCAACCATCTTTGAATTGTGGCATCTAGCCCAGAATCATCTGAATGGTGTTTATGCAATGCCTTCTTTAAAGTCCTTAAATATCTGGCATGGGATAATATTTATCAGAAGGGGTCCCTACCAAGATGGCATCTTCAGATTTACCATATTTCTTCAGGATGATTTTCCAGGAAGCAGACCTCTTCTAAAGTTTACAACACCCGTCTTTCATCCGCAAGTTCATCCAACAACTGGTGTTCTCAACTTGGGTGCCAAGTTCCCTGAGTGGGAAAGAGGCAAAAACAGGATATGGCAAATCCTTGAATTCATGAAGAGTTGTTTCTATAATGTAGAAACTTGGGGCGGAACAAATCAAATGGCTGTCAATGTTATTCATCATAACCTTGAAGAATTCAAGCAAAGAGCTGCAGTTTGTGCAGCAGAGGCAATCAGGTTATTCGATTGTGAAGTTATAGATGATGATGATGATGATGATGATGATGATGATGATTATGCTGGTAATGTTTTAGATGATCACGATGATGGGAATATCCTCAGGCAGAGGAATTTCTCTGACTGTGCTTTCAATGAAGGAAAGAGAATGATGTTAACAAGGGGTATTTTCCATCCTTGGATGCTCTCCAGCATATTATGAAGACACCACAAGAGTTAATCACTCTTGAATGAATGTGGATCCCTCTTGTGCAGATGAGATACATTTTCAGAGAAATGCAGTTGAATAACAATGGAAGAAGCAACTTTACAAGTATCATCAGTCGCAGGTGCAAGCTTTGTAATAAATTCAGCTCCTCTTTGGATCCATGTTTTGGAATGGGGGGAGGGCAGGTGGTGGTGGAGGGTTTGGGCAGTGGAAGGATGGGTGGTTGACCTCACAAAATGATATTGGAAATTATTATAGTCATAGTCGAAATCATCAACAGCAATAAAGAGGGTGGTGGGCTTGGGGGTTAGCTGGCCACTAAATTTGCCCACATGAAATCTGCCCTGAACTTCCTAATGGTCCAAAATAGTTTATTACTTTCCAACTCACTCAGGCAAGTGTGTGTATTCCTTGGAATCTCGTGAAGCAGTTCCCAGTGTGGAAATGAAGTTGATGCTTACAAATATGAGCATGGTAAAGCATCATGTGTAATTTCAACCGTTTGCATTGTTTGTCAGCTTTTCTATGGTCAAGCTCTTCAATTAAGTATTTCCTGTTATTGTAAATTGAAAATGAAATTTAACCAAAAAAAATCAGTAGCAATAAAATATTAATAATATATTTTTGTTATTGCAACAGTCATTCTACACACAAATTTGTCTTCTAAAAGTCATAGACACTTGCCTGTTTCCTTAAGTCAGAACATTATTTTTGTTTTGTTTATGTTTTGTTGTTGTTGAGGAAAGAGTATTAAATATTCATAGGCATGCAAGTACACATCTTTAAATTTTCTGCTCCATGGATGTGGAGATTTGTACAACAGATTTAAAAAGCAGTTCAAATATTAAGGGTGAAGTTTTGGGGGACAATTCCGGAATAAGAAGAGACGGAATGGTCATGTTTTTTTGGGACTCATTCCGTTTTCGGAATGAACTATTCCTTTCATCCTGCTCTTGATGGCAGTATGAACTGTATAAACAGAATACGGTTTACTTGGAATACACAGGATACGAGTTGTTTTGGGATTATTTTGGCGCGAAAATCGTGCGCGGCCGCCAAATGTGTGTCATAGTCGTGTCTTGACTATTCTGAGCGTTAGTTCTCAGGTCACCTCTGCAAGAACCATTCCGTTTTTCGGAATACGCTTTTTTTTGGAAAACGTTATTCCTGTTATTCCGTTAATCCTAAACCGGAATAGGGATAGACAGAACCGTCCAAAAAAAATTGCCCTAAGTTAGGTTAAATTATACTGATTTCTCTGTCTTTCTCTTTCTGTTTCTGCTTATAAAGTTCAAATCGTCCCATTCCATATACAGTGTTATACTACAGGGTATGCTGCTGACCACCTGATTGAGGCAGTGTACAAAGAAACAATGGCTGCTCAGCATGGGCACCACCCATAATGCCATTTTATTGATTTCTTGTTCTTGTTCTGTTCTGTAGTTTTTTACAGTATAAATTACGATGTAAGTTGTATATTAATTAAGCGATGATAAAAAATTGGAATTGGAATGGCATTTGTCGAAGATTTTCAAATAAAAAAAACCCAGAGTTATGGTCTTATCGGCAAAAATATGTCTTATTGGCAAAAATATTCAGCTGGATGCACCATGCTCCCATTTAGAAGGAGCCGACTTTAGCCCGCAAAAAAAAAA
>BLFK01000004.1:916182-931182 GCA_014634185.1 Astreopora myriophthalma
ATGGTCACCTGTTCGTGGTGACAAGTTGAGACGGAAACACCTGAGGCGATTGACCTGGGAAAGTCAAACATCAGCTGCATTGTGTCTGTATCGTTGTCCGGTATCGGGGACAACGGGCGAGATGGGAGGCTTACGCCAAGGCTTGAGAGAATGTCGTTGGCCTAAAGGTTCGCTTTATCGTTTCTTAATTTCTTCGAGGTGTGAAAAGAGTTTATGACAAATTTGGTTGAGTCGTTGTTAAGTAAATACTAGTGTGAAGTAAATGTTGCTGGTCTCGATCCTGACAGAATATGCTAATTTTCTCCGTCTAGGGGTACAAAAACGAGACTCTGAGTATATATTACAAGTCGCTATTCCTTACGGTTGATTTTGACACAAAACGCACCTTTCCATCCTGTTTTTAAATAGGACTTTGGAGAGAAAGGTAAGAGAATTGCAAATGCCATCCATTGAAAACGAGTTTAAGGAAGTTCAACTTGCTCAGCTTTATATAATTAATATTTAAGGAGGGCGACCTTACCAGGAGACTGATCGAGGAACGTGTCTCTTAGCACGGGTTAAATTTAACTTCAGTGAACATCGTTCAACATTTGTCTTTGGCTTCGCTCTGCTATTATGCTGAAAGATGTTTACGACCCGGACGTTTTTTTTGGGATGCTTTCAGTTTGCAGCTGTTCCAAATGTTAAGGAACTTGTCCAGAGGACGGCGGCGGCAAGTTTTCAGGCAGGCTCCAGCGAAAAAAAAAAGATCGGCCCACAATCCGGCTTAACGTTCCGACATTGCAGACAAACATTTGCTGGGTGGCGATGTTGGGTGCAGCGCGGCTCAACGTTCCAACATTATTGATTGCCCGACGAAAAGTGATGGACCAACGTCATCGAGCATGGGGTGTTTAACAGTACAACATGTTGGCGATGTTGGCCATCAAAATGTTGGTCAACAATGTTGGCCCAAAATGTTGGCCAACAATGTTGCATAGAGCGTTTAGCCGGGGTCGTACTTAATCCTTGAGCATACGTACTCGGGAACGGTGTAGCAAACGTGAGGGGAATTCACTCCATTACTTGGCTAAACTGGATCATAAAACAAACAAACAAAAGCAAAACATTGCAGCAAGACCCAGTTGGACTCGTCAGGAGCACATGGGAAAAATGTTTGAAAATATCTTCCAACTTTTTCTTGAACACACTACCAAAGTTAAATGAGCAATTATCCTGAAACATGCTACTAATAATAGACGTGATTCATTCTTCGTTGTTGTTGTTTTCTTTTAAATGGAATTTCGAATCTCTTACCAGCATTAGTATGGGACCTGTGTCCGGTAAATGCCGCTTTTGACTCCCGTTTGGCCATGACAAATTATACTGTAGGTTTAATACTTTTCTTAATTATATTTGAGGCATTTTAATACATGATCTCAGCCAATAAGGCATGGAGCATTAACATGCAAATCGGCTTTTTCCGGGTCAGTAGTGCACCCCACCAGGAACCTTTATCTAGTAAAACACTGAAACTTTTGTGCTCTTAGGTAAATTACAACAAGAGGGGACGTGGGGTGACATAAATCAAAGCAAACGCTTGTAAGGAAGGAGAAGGAAGGAGCAGAATTTTCATTTTTTTATAATTAATAATTTTACGATGTTTCCCACTGCTTTCTTTTCATACAGACTCAGGTAAGATATTATCACCAATCTTTCCCCTGCTGTGCAGTACAATCAGAATCGAAAACTTAATCATACACAGAAAACTTCCCTATCATAGTAGATATCCAGCATTGTGAAAATAAAACGTCGTCAGCAAAAGTAGGAAATGCGAAGTGCACCTGATTGCGACGGTAGAAAAGCGTCAGTGGAACCCAGGATGAAATTGGACGAACTAAGTTGGAACTTCAGCAGGCATGTCATGTTCTACCCTGCAAGGTGACATAAAAGAAACTCGTATCCCAAGCGTCTTATATTTTCTTCCTTTCTGCCACCTTTCACCAGTCCAGGCATAAGTGATGTTGTTCTCTTTGAAAGGCATTTCAACAACTGGGATCAGTAGGGTTCCTAAAAGAATATGCTCCCCTCTGTGTTAACACCTGCGTGGAGCGTCTCAGAGTCGCTGTATGAATCAGGCGTGACTAAACTTAAAGAAGAGGCAGAGCAAAAAGGAAAACAGGCTATGCTAATTTACACTCTTCTTAATTATTAACGTCGTGCAGTGAGAGGGAAAAAGAAAAACGACAGTAGATTAATTTTGCACTGATATGAAAAGCTTGTGGGGCCAGTTTTGGAACACAGAAACCGAAGAAAAAGTAAGTGTTAATTTGTACATACCCAGTAGTGACATTAACACAATTGTGAGTAAACAGCGCCTTCATCACCGTTTATACACTGTATTTGAAAGTCCAGTTTTAAAGGTTAAACTCATGGTTAATCGCGAAGCAATGTTAATCCAAGACCACTAATCTCGACCACAAACTTTGGCATATACAAGATTAAAAACTACGAGCTCTGCATTTCTCCATATTTGGAGAGCGTGCATAGGGTGCCCAAGATCACCGTCAGCGTTTCTTTTAATTACTACAAATACAGGCAATGGCAGCAAACTTTGTTAGAGACAAATACAATGAGAGAGGTAGGCTTTCCTCTAGTGATCATAGCAAACCGCCTTATCTTTTGGTAGAAGGACATGCATTATAATATTACTGGCAGGAATACTTAAACTGAAGTTGGCCGTCAAGCTATGTGGCTATTTGGGGCCATCATGATCAGTCTTTTTTGGCCTTATTGGTTGGTGAGGCCACTTTATGGTTATTCTTTTCGGTCTGACCGGAGTCCTTAGCCTAAGTATGTTCGCTAAGGATTAGCAAGAATCACCGTGGCTCACCACTAAGGTTAATTTCTCCCATCCTAAGACGAGTTTACATTCATCACTTTGGCATGCCGGGTGGCCGCTTCCTGTAGAGATAACGCATGACATCATGCGCCAAAAAAATGTCCTATGGACCCGAACAAATTTGCGGATTTTTCCCACAATATCACATGTTATATATATATATATATCTTTATTCAATGGCATCATTTCTCCTTCAAGGGCAAGTAAATTCCAAAAGGGAGGGAGGGACTAACGAACAAATAACAGCAAAAGATCGCATAATATTTTTTAACCCGAGACCCTCCTCCTCATGCTCTTCCTCATGGGATCATAAATACGCACACCTTTTTTGTTTTAACGAGCTAATTTAGCTTTATCTGAAAAGAGGTGCTTTCCTTTCTCTGTCCCTCGCTTCCCGGGCTTGCCTTGGCCATTGACGGTAACACTGGCAAGAAGGCCAGCAATTTACTGAAATTTCAGTATGATTTGGGCCGACCACATGCGTTGCTCGTTCGATAAATAAATGATTGTATGACTATGACATGATTTGCCTTTTAAAGGTAATTACTTGCCCTAATAGTTATTTTATTTCGGAAAATGTAATGATGAAACGGGATAAAGTCATGTGGTGAACTATTCGTCTTCCGCTCTATATCATTTGTGGTCAATCCTTCTTGTACACCTAAAAACTCAATTTCTGAAAAAGAGAAAAAAGAGGAGAAACGCAACGAAATTGGTTAAGCAATTTGTCGACGACTGAACTGTTTAAAAAGTAGGAAATTATAAATCCTTCATTTAAACACAAGCATAAGCAGTGGATGAAATAAATAAATAAATAAATGATAATAATAATAATAATAATAATAATAATAATAATAATAATAATAATAATAATAGTAATAAAAAGGGTTTATTTTTTCCACAGGCAACTTGAGATTACGAAACTAAGCTTTAGTTTAATTACGACCGAAAAGTTCGATATGTTAATCCAGCCTCAAGCTATGAATCAATGAATGAACTGTTTTTCCCGTGGATTTTCGTTACAAGGCTGCTCAGTATAGTCGAGACGTGCAGAATTCCGTTCTACTTTGTTCAAATATTGCGACATTGGCTGCTATTTAGGGCCCAAAACGTGGGCTTTTTGACATGGCCTTCATTAATCAGAACGCATCAGGACACGTACCGGCCGGCAATGTCCTGAAGTGTTTTCCCCTCGGACTACCAAGTGATAATGGTCCACAAAACAATGCCGGTACACCGCTAAACACAATGGCGCAGAACAAATTTGCTGAACACGATGAGCTAAAATGTTAAGAGGATTTGCATATCTATCAACACAGTGCAAATATTTTCCTCCGAAATGTCTGAGTTGCCTTTCAAACGAGCTAAACTATTGGGACCTCTGTGCTTTGGCATTGAACTATGGTAAGATAGCTGACTTCATGCCAGTGTTTTTTTTTTCAGGATTTGCAATTAAGGTAGGTTCATGTATGGGGAAATAAAGCTATGCACAGATTAATTTTGTAATTTTAGAGGTCGTGTACGTCAAGGCTAGATCTTGAAGTGAATGCAATAAGCGGAATAAATGAATTTGAGCAATTGTCTCATATACGCACTTGAAAAATTCAAGGCAATAAATGACATTGCACAAATGAGGCTTTTGATTCTCAATAAGTTCAACAGAACAATATTTGGGGCCTAAGCTAAGTAACGCGTTTAATTTCTCTCATGCATCATACTGTGGTGTTTCAAATTGTTTTTTCACCACAGATTTTTTTCAACTTGGGTGGGATAGTTACACAGTGAAAGTTCCGCCAAACTGCAGATTTAAAAAAAAAAAAAAAAAAATCCAACACCGAAAGGTGAGTAAAAGCACAGAATAGAAGCACGTTCATAACTCGTGCCAAAATTCAATAAATTATTAATGAGTCCTTAGCCTTAGCAACTCCATATTTCGAAT
Source organism: Astreopora myriophthalma (assembly GCA_014634185.1). Classification (NCBI taxonomy): domain Eukaryota; kingdom Metazoa; phylum Cnidaria; class Anthozoa; order Scleractinia; family Acroporidae; genus Astreopora; species Astreopora myriophthalma. Next base: position 921,003 of record BLFK01000004.1, read on the forward strand.
AATTTATTTATTAGGCAGGACTAATTACAGAATTCGACTGAAAAAAGAGGTTAATATATTTCAATGCACACTATGATGTTGTATTATTCAAATTGGGGGTCATATTTTCACCAGGATTCTGATATATCGTCCTTGGTTTCACTTTCTTACCAGTTAAAGCGCATTGTAGCTGATTTTTTTCAATATTATCCAGATATACGAACACCGACTGTACCACATAAGCAATAGCGAGTAGGCGAGTTTGATTTGGATTGATCCCAGCGAGATGGATCGTCCGTCCATTAATCATTGGGGTTGACAACTCTAAAGGCCTGATCCAAACGCCGCTCCAGTCATGTGCCGAACCAAACTGATGAGTTAAGCGCGGCAGAAGAGCGGCGTTTGAATTAATTTGGTTCGGCAGGTTAGGTTCAGAGGGGCAAACTAACGTTAAGTTCGACAAGTTCTGTCGAATTATGCGACGTTGGAGCAACGGCTGATTCAAAGGGGGTTCTGATCACATGTGCCGAACGTAAAGCATAAATTAAGATAAATCGAACCAGAAGTTATACCTGTACCCCGGCCTTTACCTACTTCTTAGTTTGGTGCGACCCAAAGGTACGACGTATGAATCAGTCGTTGCTCCGAAGTCGCTCTAAAGTCGAACATTATTGAGTTAGGTTCGGTACATGACTGGCCTTAACAAACATTGTTTGAGCAACCCATTAATTGTGTAACCAAGAAGGTGTAACTTTTTAAGTCATCATCATGAGCCATAATGAGCCACTCCCAGGAAGGGGAGGGGGGGGGGTCCTTGTTCCCTTTCAAAATTTTCTTGTGTTCCCTTGTTCCCGAAATTCCGAACTTTTTCCCAGCTTTTTGATCCTAAAATCTATGGTTTGTGTTCCCTTGTTCCCTGAGATATTTTGTCTTTGTTCCCCTGTTCCCCAGTTTAAATTAGTCATGTTTCCTTGTTCCCCAAAACCCCTGGGAGGGGCTCAAAGATCCTCACGATTTTTTCGGCCATTAAGTTCAGGGAATATGACATGTTTCTTAGAAAGATTCCTAAGTCTCCCAACACCCTGAAAAATCTCCAGATTCCCGGAACATTTCTGTTTTTGTCCCGAAATAGGCCTCGCTAAAGTTGTGTCATGTCAATCGTTGAAGGGCTGCGGGCCCACATTTTCGTACGGATCCGAAATTAGATCTCTGAAAAGCCGGACCGGTGGGACGGAGAATCCAAGTCGACTGATTCCTAACAGAAGTTACTTACTTGGCTCCGTAAGTTGCACACAGCCGTTTTCTTTTTCTTTTTCTTTTTTTTTTTTTGCATTATTTTCGTTGGGATTGCCTTGAAAAGAGGCGTGACTTTGCCGTTACAAATTTTTTCTCAGTTGAGACAGGTGTTCAGAAAACACGATGACTTGATGGAAATTGCCCTATAATAATGCTTTCACAGAACGTGCCAATACGAGAAAATATGATATGTTTCTTTTTTAAATTTTCATTTTCGCACGGAAGTATTACTAAGGTGCATGCCCTGAAAAGCTCACGTATTGCGGAAATTTGCGATAAATTAAGCGGATTCGCGGATACTCAGGACTCTGTCTGTCTGGTATGTCTCCACGTTCGCACCGTGGATTTGATGGTCATTTTTCGGTCGGCCTTGGTAAGTATGATGTTGTTTTGTCGACTGATTTTAAAAATGTGCGGATCCTGATATGAATGAAAATAACGTTGGATCGGCGGATTTGCACCGCATCCTTCTTCGCACCCCTCATTACTGCGAAGAAATCAGTTTACTTTCGGGGAAACTCCTTTATCTGTATATAACTGATTCGTTGTGATAGAATTTAAAACAAGCTCTGGGTAGGTACTAACAAGGTTGATAGTGAGCACGGTCAACTTGAGGGGAGGAGGGAAGAAAGATAAAGAAGTAAGGGAGGGGAGGGTTAATAACCCGCGTAGGGCGTTAAAGTCAAACTGATTTAAAACCATGCAGTGGTGCGACTCATTCCCTGTCGTTTATCTTGTCTGTTATCGGGAAGCACCTAGGGTGATGGAGCGGGGCACAACCAAATAGATCTGGAATTTAAAAGCCTGAAATCAGTCAGCAATACAACTATCCAGAAATGTCCGCCGTAACCGTTATGTCCACCCTTCCCATAACCCCTTGCGCTTCCACTTAGCGAAGGCTTCTCAATAGACACAATAGAAGCAAACGACCATTCCAGGACAAAAGGGCTGCGCTCACGGAAAGAGATAACTGGTAGGTCAAAATTGTGCAAAACGAGGTTTCATGACATACTACCACAAGCAGTTTTTCAAGCGATTCAAGGGATCACCATTATTTTTGATTTAGCTCAGTGATCCATGGTCGGTCACCGCACATTAAGCTGGACGGAGCATCGAGTGTTGAAACTTTTGTTGTATTGTCTAATATCATTAATTATCACTGTTCGATCATGGACGGTTATTAGATTTGGTGGTTTTGTATCTTGAGTGTGTTTGTGTAAGTGAGTATTAACAAAATGAAACAAAATGTTCGTTTGACACGTGAATGGAACCACAAACGGTCAGAGTCTTTCCAGAATATTATTTGTTAGAATGGAATTTCAAACTCTGAGTATTCATTACTTACAGCTCACTCAACTTCATTACTTCATTGTTCTTTTATGAAAGACAACGAATGAGCAAAGCGGCAGTATCAACAATCTGTAGGCTGTCAAATAGTTAGGAATGATGGATGTCATTTCACACGCCCTTGGACTTAAATTTTAAAATCCTCTTGTGAACGGCTAGGACAGAGACTGAAAACTTCCGGTCCAAGCTTGAAATCATTTAAGCCCTTCGAGTTTCCTCAAGGAGAAAAAAAAGAGCGGACCATTTTCGGAAAGTTTAATGTTCCAGAAGGGCTCTGCTAGAAACGTTTCCAGCTTCATTCCCGAACAAGATTTGCCAGTTTCTTTTCCGGCCAAACCAATGCGCCAAGTAGTTACAAACATTTCTTTTTATGGCCTACTTATTGTCGAAAATCTGGCCATTTTCCACAAGTCTGAATCAGCGCCCGCCTTCTGTTTAGTTTACGAACGTGTAATATTTCACGCATCATTCACAAAGTAATCTTATGTAAGAACTTCAGGGACAGAATATTGGAGAGACTAATCGATGATTAAATAAACTAATGCATAGAAGAACGATGACGGCTGTCGGCTACATGAAAGAATTAATTAGTCCACAGTCACTGGAAACTTAATCCACTAGTCGCACCTTTCTCCGAGGCCAGCTGCAAACTGCAGGGCCGAAGACAAGTCTCTTTCTATTATTGACGTACAAGTCTCTATCTATTACTTTCGTATAAAACTGAAAGATGCCAACGATAGCATCGACAAGAAAAGGAGAAAGAGAAATTCATTGAAAGGACTCACTGAATACGGTATAATGCTGTTGAAGGTCAAACCTCAGACAGTTGACATCAAGTCGGCTTAAAAAGATATTTGTTGTAAAGATTAAAATTCGGTCATTAATAAATAAATAGCGCGTTGAATTAATCCAGAAATTGAATATGGAACATTCAGTTAAAGACGATCAGCTCCCGAAAAGGTTTGACAGCAAGTGCATGGTAACTTCATCTGAATTGTGAAACGTGTGCATCACTTTCCTGCGCCGCTCATAAGTCAGTAAAAAAGCGCGAAAAAATAGAGCATGTCCCGGTCTAGAAACCTGTCAAGAGCACAGAGACACGCAAAATAACACACTCACGCACAAATACTCAGCCTCGTGAAGACTAGCTACTGTAGCTACGATACAAGGAAGGAGCAGTAATTAGGAGGCTATATTTATCCCATTGTCTGTCAGCAATGGCCAAGTTCAAAGATCTTCAAAGCAAAGCGCATGCACAAATGAGCGCACCAACGGTGAGACTTGTCTGTCAGTCATTGCTGCGGAGAATTCACTATTGAGGACTTTGAACAGAATCAAAACTCCCAGCCAGCTTGTTTTATGTGCCAAACGCGTGTTCATCAGCACTAACGGGAAAGTGCCCCTAAGTGCCTAAAATGGCCGGAATTTCTTGCTAGCTGGGATCTGGTGCATGGCAACATGGCAGAGTCCGGGTAAGACATTTTCCGCCGGAGTGGGTTTTAGAAGCTGAAGAAGCCAAGGCCTGTCAAAAATTCTAAAAATTCGTGTTCGTGACCATTTTGTTTTCTATAGAGCAACTAAACCGAGGCCTTTGAGACTAACACTGATCTGAAGGAAGCCAGACGGTGTAGCTGGTGAGGGGACAATACTCAACAACACGAACGCTCCAGTCCTGCCCTCTGAATCTGTGAAAATTGTCATGTTCCTGCTAATTTTATAGTGATCATAATGAACATGTTCTTCCATACAGATCAACGGCTATATATCTCTTCCGAAATGTTGCCCCCTTTTCTAATTTTCTTCACCGAAATACCGCAAAATATCCGTGACAACAATCAGTACAGCAAATTTATTATATTTATTCTTATAAACACATCTCACCAATTAAGTGGCATTACACGCAACGGACTACCCCACCTCCGAAGCGATTGTCAAGTGGTAACCGAAAATTAATGTCCAAGCAAAGAAAAGTCCCTGTTGCGATTAAAAATACTGGGGAATTAAGAAGATATTTTCTTTGTTGCTACCTGTGGAAGCTCTATTGCAAAAAGCAAGGTAATCCTTGCTACTTTGGTCCTTTTTTGTCTCGCTCTACCCACAATGACATTCGATTCTTTGCCGCCTAGTGAGTCTTTTTGAGGCGCGTTCATGGTGCGCAATATTTAATTAATTGCCGCGTGTTTTTGTCATGCTTGGACATTCCCGGTAAAGTAATGTGCATTAATTAGCATCAGTCGTCACGAGATGAATCAATTTTGCCATCCAAAATAAACGATTGCACAGGGTGAAGTCACGCCATCCGAGCTGTAGCCTTGATCGGAAGTATAGTACCGTTGAACTTGGGGACAGAACATTAGGCGGAGTTTGAACAGGAATCGAAGAAACAGGATTCAATAGCAAATCGCAAGTGAAAATGATTGTATATCAGGTAGGAATTGTGATAGATTCTGCTCACAAGATGTCATCGTGAGTTCGTCATGCGGCTCAACCTATGGACTGTTTACTCTATTACTTTAGAGTACTTTTAAAGCAATCGGCGAAGATGTTTTCTTGAAAGAAAGACTTGAACCAATTCCAACGTGACGTTGGCTGTGCGGAAAAATATGAGTTTATTTTAATACCCAAAGCAGTCGTTTGCGCAAGACACAATGAAATTGCTAAACAGTAATTAGTAATGAGCGTTGAAAAGCTTGAACCAACACTCTCAGTTTTTAGGCTTAATTCGGCAGGAAAATATTAAGGCGTTTGCAGTTTGTGTCTGGCTTTGTTGATCGTCTAAACGCCACCAGACATGTTTTAGGGTATTTTCATTGCGCAACTCGTAGGGCACACGGCTCTTTTATCAATCCGGACAATATCTTAAACACTCCTGCTAATTTGTTGACCTTGAGTGAAAATGACGTGTGGTTTACAACACTACGAACTGGGCAAATCAATTTCCACTTAGTTCTCGGGCGTGTATTATTGTGTCACACTTCTCTCTATGTAATTAATGTTGCAGAAGAACAAGAGAAAACGAATTTATCGAAATTAGCTCTCAGTGTCCACTTGGCTATTTAGGTTATCGGATATGTTTGTTCCCTCTGCTGACATAAAATTAATTGAGATTAGCTTAATGCGTTAGTGTTGTCATAAGAGAGAACTTAGTGAAAACGTGTCACTCTCGAATTTTTTTTTGGCAAATTTGTTATATAATTGATTTGAGCCTTCTTATTAATCCGGTTAACGTTTTCTAGAAAAAAGGAAAGTTTAAATATTCTTTGAGTAGAATTCGCCCTCAAACAGAGCATGCATTCACGTATACCGCCCTGGGTGGGGGAGGGGTGAATGTCTTTTGTAACAGTATAAATGGAACATTCTCCCCACAAATGATTGTATTGTGAACTCGCTAATTTTAACTATGTAAGTATATTACCCATGTAGCTATATTAGCTATGTACTGGAAATTGTTCGTCAAAACACAGTAAAAGCTTTAAAATGGGAGGGAGGCGGAGGCAGCTGCAATTTCCCCGCCCCCACCACTAACGAATACTGTAAAATAAGTTGGAAGCGTGCCTTAGAAATCGTACACTGGAAAAAAAATAGTCATGTATGCCTCAGGTGGGAGATTCGTGAGGAAATTTTTCAATAATGATTGGATTCCCGCTGTGTGTGTTTCTTGCGGTTGATTTGTTCTATTTCCAAAGAATTCGTACAAGGTATTTTCCTCTATTCAGGAGATAATACGGCTAAGTGACTTAGAACAAAGCCTAATTCATGAAATTTTGCTCGCCTTTGTCAGTTACGCCTTTGTCATTTTCGATTTGTTATTCGCTTTCGATTTTTATAATTCGCTTTCGCTTTATTACGGATCCAGCCCCCCTCTGTTATAAAGCTTTTTATAACAACACAATGCGTAAGTACAAAAATAAAGATAATTGTCAGCGCAGAAAACATAATTCGAGGAAGAACAGAATGTGAAAGTAAATAACAGAATTAGAAACTGAATAACATAATTCGAAAGCGAATAATAAAAGTCGAAAGCGAATTATAAAAATCGAAAGCGAATAACAACAAATCGAAAATGACAGGAACAGAATTTGAAACTGAGGAACATAATTCGAAAGTGCAGAACAGAATCGGGAAACTCCATAGCAGCATAGGGAAACTCCATAACGGTATAGGGAAACCTCATAACAGCATAGGGAAACTCCATAACAGCATAGGGAAACCTCATAACAGCATTCCAAAGTTAATTTTGGCGGGAATCACCCCCCATAGGTGGCAGTGGCGGGAAACGATGGAACGATACCCGGGGCGATGGAATTTGTCACCTCTCAGCTCGCGGATCGAGCTGAACTGGCTATAAGGTCGCGAGTTCTCATTAACAACGAGTTGTTACTTCCTGACCGTTGAAGAGCAATCTCATTTCGAACACATTCTCTCACAATTTGTGTCAGTTCTTCCGTAACATTGCGCCCTGCTCCGTCTTCCGACGCCATCTTTTTTTCATGAACCTTGTGAGGGGGGCTGGATCCGTAATAAAGCGTATTTAACTGGGGACCGGACGGGGAATTTTGTTGAATGACGATATTTTGAATGTCCGGGAACTTTGTTGTTGAATGAAATTATTTCTGGTTGAAGTTGAACAAATATTGTTGTTGAATGAAATTATATTTGGTTGAAGTTGAACAAACATTTTTGTTGAATGAGAATAATTTTGGTTGAAGCTGAATAATTGTTTTTGCTGAATGAGAATAATTTCGGTTGAAGTTGAATAATTATTTTTGTTGAATGAAAATAATTCGGGTTGAAGTTGAACAAATATTGATGTTGAATGAAATTATATTTGGTTGAAGTTGAACAAACATTTTTGTTGAATGAGAATAATTTTGGTTGAAGTTGAATAATTATTTTTGTTTAATGAAAATAATTTGGGTTGAAGTTGAAAGAAAATGCGTATTGTTGAATATAAATATATCTTGTTGAACATAAATATAAGTTGTTGAATATGAATGTGCAAGTTGTTGAATTTTGCAACATTTGGCTAACCATATTCGTGTCTGGGAAGAATGTGTTTGTCATTTGAGTGATGCGTTGACGGTGGCTGATTTAAAGCAGTCTTTTTAATTAGTTCTACATGTCGCAACAAAACATTGTCCATGAAGAATTCAAACAAAATTCAAAACAAATAAAACAAAACAACAACAACAACAAAAAAAAATACGACGGGCGCGAAAGGTGCCCTATATAATTTTTTACAATGTTGACGTGAACTTAGGAACCGGAACCGGTGGCTAAAAGAAAGTTCCATATATTTGGCTCGTGATGAAATATAACTCAGTTTTAAAGAGTAACCCCATAGCCAAGATCCCGTCAACAGCTATAAGTCAAGATGTTTAATCTATGTTTGATTAATGTATTCTAAAGGTTATTTTTGTCCAGAGTGATCTTTTGCGCAAAATGTTGAGCCAATTGCGATAATTTCGAGGCGTAAAATCCTCCCCCAAACATCACAAATTCATCGAATCTTATGACGTTTACTTATGTCATGACAATTTTGAGGTACCAAAAATAATTATACGACATTAAACCACGGAAACAAAGCCTGACAGTGGTTGATATTGTGCAAAGCTGTTTATCCTATACATTTCATCTAAGTTTGTCATAAAAAAGGATTAAAATAGAAAACGTAATTAGCACTAAGCCCTTGGTCTGTTGTAAGTAGAAGTAGCCGGCCATTTGAGCTTAAAGCTGAGGGTTTTTTTTTCTTTTTTTTTAATGAGCAAACTCAATGTTCTTGGTTGGCAACAAAATGATGTTCCTTGAAAAAAACAAAAATAAATAAATAAAAAAAGGCTTCTCATCTTTATTTTCTTATTGGTCTTGATGTATGCGGGTGAGATGCCACTGAACTTGACAGAAGCAAACATACACAAGGAAGCAAATTTAAAACAAAATTATTAAAAAGTCTTTGTGTCTATTTTAGCACAGTTTCGTCGCTAGACTTAGACTCGACATCTCATACCCTTTCCATTTTGTGGAGCGTTCTTTTGTTTACCGATTTACCATTGGATATAAAGGTATTATAATTTTTGGCTCCCGGTATGTTTTCTTGTCATAGCAAGAAATTAAGTCTTTTTTTTATCCCATGCATCAGGCAAATGAAATTATTGTTTATCAATCGTGTTAACATAACTCACTGAGACAGATTGATCGAAACTTAATATTTGAAGCGCGTAGGATAATATGTAAGACTAATTTGTATTGCATTTGATGCGTTTATAGGGAAGTACTTGGTAATTGAACAATTTATGCGACTTGGCGGCGAAGGAAGAAGAGAAAATTGTTAACCGCACAACAACGACGATTCAGGTTGGCGTGTTTATTTCATGATGGCATTGACATTAGTTCTATATTTTTATGCTTCATGATATTAGAGTGATTTGTAGGTGGATAGCACTGATGCAGTTTTGAGATCAGAATAGAGCAGTTAGAGCAAAAGCCGGGCTTGAAATACTTACTACGAGGCTGCTCAGACGGCTAAATGTATGTACTTTATTTTTCCCCATGGCTCGGCTTGGTGATGCTAATCATCGGGGGCAAGCAAAGCTAGCTGTTTCTTCCTCCGATGGTGGTTTTCAGTCATGTCTTATTAAAATGTCTCAACTGGAATAACGAGGTAATCTCATGCATCGAATAGCCCAATAGTCTCGTTGCCAATCAGTCGCCTGTTCCGTGTAAAATGCAACAAATTAAAAAAAAGGAAAAGGAAAAAAAAACAACAAGTAGATTGAAAACATAACCAATAACTCATGATTGTCAATGGGACAGGAAAAAAAAAATTCGGCCAGGCATGGCGAAGAAAGCTCCCGAAGAAATCGGCAAATGTCACGTGCACATGTGAAATATCACGACCCCTAAATTTGTCGGAACACGTACAGCCTTAAAATATACGGTAAACACAAGACTTAGTTGACGTAAACCAGGTGTTAAGCCATGATCATCTGGGTTTAGTAGGAACATCATGCAAATTCACGTCACTGCAACCTTGTTGTCGACTCGATGAAACGCGCTGCATGTTACGAGTATGAATCAATGGATCATCCAGTCATGCTGTGATCTTGGCCTCACCTTGAGAGGGCGATTTCGAGAAACAAGCAAAGGAAACACTATTTTCTTGTTTCTCGTGCCATTGGGCAGTGACTTCAAGTCTTCAAATTTGTCTTCTCACCTTCAAATTTGTCTTTTCACCTCCTCCTCAAAAGACTTGAAGGAAAAATAAAAAAATAAAAAAATTAAAGGAACATAAATGAAAAGAACGTATAAGGCACTGTTTCGAAATAACACAGACAACTCGGATAAAGTTTGTGTGGGTATATAAAGCCGGCTGCAAACTCCAGAAACCTTGTTTTGGAGTTTTTAAGTCCAAGCCTTTATTTTTAAATTATCAAGTTGTGTTATACACATTCAAGATACCATGGAATGACACACCACAGTTGCTGGTGAGTACAATTTGCACGGTTTTAGAGGTCCGCGCGCTCAGTGTACTCGAGCTCTTGCCGCTACGGAGACTTTG
>BLFK01000004.1:936182-937650 GCA_014634185.1 Astreopora myriophthalma
GATGCATAATCAGAACCTGCCAAAATACGATATTATTATGTAAGGAAATGTATACAGCTAATTGTTTATATCGGGGGTAAAAATCAGAGCAAAGGTAAACTTCGAATGGCAGATCGTGACACGAATTATCATGCTGGTAGGTCGTATCTAAGTGAAAACCAGCCACATTTGATTCTTTTGTTTTTGTTACGTTGTTAACATGCACAGTGTTTTTTTTTCTCTTCTTTTAGAGTTTATGTGGATGGTCGAGCCTGCTCAGCAAGGACTCTATACTTCTAGCGTAACCACGTAAAAATCCAATTCCTTCCTACTAGGAATCAACGAAGCTGATAATGTTGAAAATCTCTCTCATCGGAATATGGAAAAAAAAAGTTTTATTGACAACCAGTTGAAATACAACTATACAAGATAAGCACAACTTACTGCTCGGAACATAATTGTGAAAGCTACGGCAAAAAGAAATTGCGCCGAAGTGGACGGCGACATCCAAGTCCCGCTTCAGTTTGAAGAAATAAAGAAATGGCCGTCTACTCTGTCGAAGTCGTAGTTCTTTTGAGCATCTTTTCTGTGGTCGCGATTGTGACAAACACTTTGGTTTGCCTGTTGGTGTACAAGGTCAAGTCGATGAGAAATTATACAAACGGATTTGTAGTATCCTTAGCGATCTCCGACATGTTGACAGGTGCAGCGTTTCTCCTGCAGTACAACATTGAGCTTCACAGGTGGTCTCAAGCCGCGCTAAATGCCTTGTATGCGATTGTTCTTTTTTCTGGAGCATCAAATCTTTGTGGGGTGACCTATGACAGATATGTGGCGATACTACACCCATTCGCCTACGCAGCAACGATTAAGAAAGCTTTTAAAATCCTTATACCAGGAATATGGCTTATGTCAATAGGCATTGCATGTATCCCTCTTACGTGGTTCGAAAATAATACGACCGATGTTCTCGTCAAGACAAAGATCTACATTTGCTTCGTCCTGGTAATTTGCATTGCTTCACCTTACGTCTTAATAGTGTATGCCAATTTCAAGATTTTTCGATTGGTCCGACATTGCGTTCGCCGCGAAAGAGAACTCAGTATTTCGTCGCACTGTAACAAAACAGATGCAAAACAGAACGGTGTGCGAAAAGTATCATCAGAAGCAAAAGTTGCAAGAGTTTTCGCTATAGCGTCTTTAATGTTCGTGTTAAGCTACTTTCCAAGCCTGTTTTACACTGCAGCAACGGCGTTTAATCACTATGAGGTTGTCCCCAAACTTATGATGAAGCTCTCGCCTTTTTGCATTGTGTTTGGGTCTCTTGTGAATCCAGTACTTTACTCTTTCATGAAACCCGACTTTCGTCGAGCGGTTAATAAAATTCTAAGTGGAAAACGAGGTTATCTGAACACCAGGAGATCACAGAGGTCTTCATTTCCGAGTGACGGTGACACGTACAGCATTCCTTTTCTAATAAAAAACAAGA
>BLFK01000004.1:937660-948178 GCA_014634185.1 Astreopora myriophthalma
TCAGTGGCGTGAGGAGAATGGGAAGTTTCGGAAAGGTGACAGTCCCTTTGAGAGTAGAGTATGACGCGCAAACGAAATCACAAATCGCAAAAAAAAAAAGAGGGGAAAAGACAACAAAAAAAGAAGAAGAACAAAGCAGGGAAACGAAACGCAAATGAATACCTTACATCATTCACAACGATATCAAGCTATATACATTATCTCAGGCACACTGCTGGTTGCAGTTGGAGACCTCTAACGTTTCCGCTGCCAATTAAGTTTGCAAGGTGGGAGCCCTTTTAGAGGACAATTTGATCTACAGCTGAAGAGAAAATAATAAGAAACTGAAATGCTGAAATGGGCACTAGAGGAGATTGTATAACTAATACTCATCACAATGGAACGCTCGCGTTTTTTTTAGGGGGGGGGGGGGAACGCACGGGTCACAGATCATTGTTCCAGCAATACTGAAAGAACCCTGAACCTTTACTAACGCAAACTAAGGACTATGACTTTTTGTCTTCCATTTAGTTTGCATTGAGTCCTAAGGCATTGTACCATGTTGTCTTAGTGGCGAAATGCGCATTGTATAAAAAGACCAGTCTTGATTTAAATTAGATTGTCATCGAGACGGGGAATTATTGTTGTCGGAGGGATACCCTACTCGTTTCTCTTATAGTTGCAAAATTCCGGTTTTAAAAAGAAAAAAAAAAAAAGGAAATTGGCAGACGTATTATAATATATAAGTCCAAAAGGACACTTGAGGCTGTTCAATACAGTTTGTTTGAAAATACATTGCCTTCGAGTAATTCTGCAGAAAGCACATGTTTAATATAGAGAAAGCACTGCCTCGCAACATGGCTCTTCTGTGTTTCTTGCTGCGACCCAACTGAGATGGCAAGGCGCCAAGGAAAGGCTAAACAAAACCTCTGATTTTGCTTGCCCTCCGAATGACCCCTTTCGTTCGTCAATATCTTGCGTGGGCATGAGCGCCTGTATAAGGCACGAGAAATGCCTGGGTATGAAGTAGGAGAAAACAACCATTCTCAGGCTATTTGCTCAGACTCAACTTTTGCAGCTTTGGTAGGTAGCAAGCCTCAATACCGTAGCCTGCAGGATAGGCGTAGTTTTTAGCCCTTTCAGGCGGAGCGTGCGTCACACACGAAGGCAGGAGGATAAATCATGAGTTTTTTTATTGACAAGAAAGGATCGGATGCCTCCACTTGTATTGCTTCCAACTGGGCGTGGAAAAAAGTGTGACAGTGAAGAACACCGGTTTACAGCGTAAGATTTGGCAGTGCTGAGATCTTACTGAACAAAGAGTGGATGGAGAAACTCACTGAATTTGAGAACTTCCGAACATCTTGTTTTCGATGAAGCCAAAGTTCTTCAGATTTCGTGTGAAATTTGAAATATTCCTGATTGATGTCGCCTTTTCTAGTAAACAAACGGTCTGGCTAGCTGTGAAGCATTTTTTCGAGCTCCTCCCTCTACCCTCGCCTCGCAATTGCCTCCGCTCGCCCGAGAAACGTGTTGGCTTATTTTATTCGAACAATCGGTGGCAAACGGTATCCTACTGCTGAACAGGAGTTTTTGCATTCAGATTTTTGCTGGAGCATCGATGGTTTGTCGCCGACTTTGTCGGGCTGTTTAAGAGAAACCAATTGAAACGTATCCTTTGCCGGAATTGGAAGTTTGTTGCTAAAAATAGTTTCTTATTGTTGAAGCCTTTATTCACGTGATCAGTTACCAGGAACTTGAGGACCAGGTGTGGTGACAGTAGAGTGGAGACAGTAAGTCGTGAATTCCATTCAAGATCCGGCTTAATCTAATGAAAATTTCACTCTCAGCCAGTCATGTGGTCAGCTGTTTATTTGACTGTACTCTAAACACTGCGATGATCACGGAAAACTAGATTATGCATTGCTAGGTCAAACCTCCAACTTCTATCCTTTGCCGCTCTGTCGTCGTTATGGTGAAAATAAAATTTGCAAGACCAGTTAGCTTATCGACATGCAATGTCATATAGCTACCCAGAAGGAAAAAGAAACAGCAAAAGTATAAGAAGTTTACAACGAACTCGATCGCAAGTTATTAGTCAGTTTACGGAAAATTCTTGGTAATTAGATTGCTTAATTCCAGGGCCCACCCTTAGAGTATTTGCTTTGTATTGCCCTTTAGGCCTTAATTAAACTTTCAACGTACAATGGCTTACTCAGATCTTGGCATCAGTTAAATTGAACCGTGCTTACGAATTCCGCAAGTCTTTGATCTTGACTCGATCGGCACCCCTCAGCAACCTGAACAGCACAATTACGAGCCAACCATTTTAATTGCGAGTCTATTGTTAATTAAATGCAATTCAAAGTGCTCTTTACTTTCTTTTTGTTTTTAATTCTTATTGTTTTCTTTGATTTTATTTTAGACTGGGACGAGTGTTTCAGTTTATTCAATTACCAAGTACATCCACTTAGGTTCTTCGTCATTTCGGGGACGTTTTTCCAACTCGCTTCTTTGTATATAGTAAGAGGCATCAGCGGCCCGATAAGCACAAAAAAGCGCAGAAATGATTATAGGTATGTTAAAGTTTATCTTCTTAGGACACTTTTAGATAGATTTTCAAGTGACTTCAGATGCGTGCAGTTTTACGATAAATTATAGCAAGGTATAAGCCGATTAAAGAGCACGCTGTACAAGCACGTTGCACGTATTTTAAGGCTGTAATAGGCTATAACATTTTCATGACTCTCTCACTTAACTTATTCACTTCTTTTTTTTCCGAATAACTGAGAAACAAGACGCGGTGAACATGTAACACAGGCACTGATATATAAGCATGTGCAATGGTATATTCTTCAGTTTTTTTTCTCAAGATGTATTGATAACTCAAGCGTCGGTTGTTCAAAAGGTGGGTAACGCTATCCACCGGATAAATCGTTATCCAGTGGATAACTGAGTACTAGCAAAACCAATTGACGTAGCCAGTGGATAGTGATTTATCCAGGTGGATATAGCTATCCATCCTTCGAAAAATGGAGCCTGGTTTTTGATAGACGGCCGGGCCGGTTGGTCAAACTATACGAGGCGCTCAAAATAAAATTATGTAAAAATGGAATTAGGAACACTGATATGCACATTTTCATGATTTATCTCTGAGCCGCGCACTTATTTATATCAAAAGTCAATTAACCGCGCGCAAAGGTCCAGGTTACTGATAAAACATTTGGAAGATAAAGATATGTTATCATAAGCATCCCTCCCCGCCTTTGTATCCCCAAGCGCACTTGAAAAGCTTACACTGGTGTGTCGGCTCAGCCCCATTGTAAAACTGTGGCGATCTGAAAACCCGAGCAAAGCAAGCTGGAAAATACGTTTTTCAATTATATCGTTTTTCTGCAATTGTCTATACAGTCAAACAAATAGACCATTCATGATTGTAAGTAACTTGGCGAACGAGTACCACTAACAAGGCGTAAGATATTTTGGGTATCTCCAGACTCAGTTTTTAAAATAAATTGGGAATGACGTCTGCCTAGTACAATTAGAAGTTTGAGTTCTATATAGTCACACGTTGCGCATAGAATAAGTCGCCGTCAACCCATGAAATTTCCGGTCCTGGGTACATTAATTTGAATGATCTGCGTATTCTCTTACAAAATATAAATTGATTTTAAAAACACGATTAAAAGTAGAGCCGGGATATAAAGGAGGATAATGAGGCCAACTAGCCATGGAATTCGAAGAATATCAAATCCAATAGCCACTGCGCTGTTTACGGACTTTTCCGCCCGGGAGAAAAGAATTATATTTTTCTGGGCCGGTTCGACATTGTTTAGATCGATAAAGTTCGTTCAACAATTATATACTTGCAGCCATAATGGTATAGTATCTATTATACGGCGTCGTTATTTTCATCAGCTCAATCGGAAACCAACGCTATACGCTTTTGTTACACCTCTATAAAACAAATCGTTGCTCCGGTTTACGGATATAATTAAAACTACAGCTACACAGCCCACTGAGGGGAACATAAGCAGACGCTTTAGTAACCCAGAGAATCAAACTGGGGCCATCTAGCTCCTAAAGCCGCCCATTATTGTTTTAAAATGACTTGATCCGTGTTTAATTAAGCATCGATAATACAATAAAACGCCACAAAAATTTGATTTATCTCTTACATATCTATCGAGGTGCTTTAAAGCCGCAGAACGTGATGTCCATAAATCACCTTTCCCACTTCAATCGATTTGACTCGTGAAGGCTTCCTTTTTTGGATTCACATTTAACTTTAAGACTTCATTCACTCAGAAATTGACAAGTTACTAGTACACAACCCAAATCTCAAGAGGTTTTCCAGCAGTGTGTTCGATTTACACTGTGCGTGCAACGTGGAACAGGAATGGTATAATCCGATGATATTTGGCAAAAATCATTTCATTGAGCAGCGGATCATCGATAAACAAGAATACTTGTACAATATCGTGTAGCGAGTCATGCAACATCGATTCGTTCGTACACTTATAAACAAATGAAACAGGGAGTATTCTCTCGTCACTTAACAATTGGACACCATCGTATTTCTGCCCAGCCATCATCGACAGTGCACCCGGAGTTGTTTCAGGTAGTGCAAACTATCACATTTCCGAGCAAAAGGGCACACGACAAAGGAAACGTTTCTCTAAGTATGCATCCTTCGGATAAAATATGTTTGCAATTAACAATCGACTGATGGGTTAACAGTTGCATATTTATTGCTTAAGTGTTTGTATATCTTCACACGCTGCATTCTTCCTCATGGGGCTCTGCAAAGAAATTGACTGTTTTCTGACTGGTAATCTCAGTTTGAGGAACAGCTGGAAGCATGGTCTTCTGGAATTGATTCCATGTCATTGATTAAAAAAGTACAATGCACAATAATTGCCTTCATCATCGTCAGGACGAAGTGAAATAACCTTTAAAAGCCTCCGATTACACCGTCGGGCTTGACCTCTTCAATTGAACACGATATGTGCTGTACGGCTATAAGACAAGCTTACTTTATACGATAAACAGGATAAGTAGCTGTTTGTGTGCTTCCAGTGTTAAGTAAATACAACCATTTTTGTAATTCTTGGCAGGAGGTTTTAAAAATTGTGGAAAAAAACACGACTTTGTTTGGACAACATTTTCAAAGGGTGATCCTATTTGTATTACGGAACGAGGACACGATGGGCAAATGATTACGGTAAGAAGACATAAAGCCAATTTGACTAGGAAACACTCTAGGGTCGAAAATCTTTCCGGATCAGTCAACACTTTCTGATAGTTAGTCACATTACGTTTAATACGCTGTGTTTCATCTATTCCGGTTATTTATCACACGTCCAGCTCACGGAATGAAGAGCGTTTTGGAGATTCGCCAAAGGCATGAATACTCCTTCCTTCAAGAGGGGTTTCGTCGAGTGATGCCCACCAGCAGTTTTCACGTTTTAACTTGACACATATGATACCATGTCTGAAAGATACTAAAGAATTGAACGGATCAGGTCACTTTAGAAGGAATCACTTAACCGGAAAGTCGGCAACAGCAGATTGGAGAAGTCGGCAACAGCAGTAGTTGTGCATTGAGGAAAATTACAGAGACCACTGATGCAACCGGCAAATTTTGCCATTCCTTTGGGGTGTATGCTTGTTCTTGTCGTTGTAACAAACAGCTGCGTATGTCTTCTAGTCTACATGTATAGGAGACTACGGACATACACTAACGGCATTGTTGTGTCTCTTGCTGTGTCTGACATCCTCACAGGTGCCGTTGTGTTACCACTGTATATCACCGTGCCAAGTTTTCCAGGGACAAACTATATCGTGTGTGTGGTACTGCTCACAGGAGTGGCAAATGTCGGCTCTGTTACCTTAGACAGATATCTGGCGATCAAAAGACCATTTATTTACCACAATGTGATGCAAAAACACTTTTGGAAACTAATAGTGTCCTCGTGGGCTCTTCCTATAGCTATCGCCATCGTCCCGCTTAGTTTCGCCCCGAATAGGCTAGCGTTTAGCATATACCTCTTTATGCTCCAAGGTATATGTGTCATTGTGCCATATATATTTGTCTTCGTAGCGTACTACCAGATCTTTCAACAAGCCAGGACCATTGTCAACAGAATACGAAGAGAAAGCAGTCTAAGTTGGCAGAAAGATGGTAAGAGAACAGGAAGAAAAAACGATACTGCTTCCGAGGCAAAAGTTGCTAAGATGTTCTCCGTTATCGCAGTTTCTTTTATCTTAAGTTGGATGCCAGTACTTTATTTGACCAGCGCTGGAGCTGCTGTTGCGGACGAAAACTTGTTGGAGCAGCTCTCACCTTTATGGCTACGGGATCTCTCCCTAGTTACAACTGCACTGGGCTCCATGGTCAATCCTGCCATTTATTGCTTTTTCAAGCCAGATTTCAGACGAATCTTGAAAAAAATGCTAAGGAAATGTGCCCCGAAGCGAACACGGAAAGATCTTGCGACGTTTAACACAACGGTGATTGCAGATAGGTTAGAAACCGGACAGGGAGGCAAAGAAACCGACCTCTGAGCAGTTTCCAGAAGACATCAAACTCAATGGGATCTGTTCCGGCGGTGAGCATAGGCTAACTCACACTACCAGCTTCATTTTTTTCTTCGTGCAGCCCAAATAGCTTGTAAAACTCTCGAGTAACCATTAGTCAAGCTAAAGGCCCTTTTCACTCAAGTTAATCTATTTTCTGATATACAGATTATGCTGATGTGTAATCATTACGAAGTGGGAAATCGTAGATGGTGGCTAATTAGCGAGCCTCAGCACAAGTGTTTTCGAGCAAAACAAGGCAACCAGAACTGAACCTTTCTTAAGGAAGTGTTTTCCGCCCAACTTTTGGAGTACCGAAATCGCTTCTTTAAGAGCACAAATATTTACTGAACAGGGCGAATGAGGTTGCCACACTTTCGGTTGCCGTTCGTCGCTCAAAAACGCCTGCATGTGTTTAAGTTAAGCTGAGTTCCCTATGATTCTACCACAACAAACGGGTTGACTATATTGTTGGTGCACGGAGATCAGCGATACAATATGTACAAGTGTCTGTGAAAGGTGTCTGGAAAGTTAGTGGCGAATTAATTCGCTGAATTCATTAATTATAAATCAGTACGTGATCGCAGGATCTGTTACTGATGGGAAACGTTAGTCCAATCTTTTAACGTGTGATCCCCTTACACTTTGGAACTACAGTCTGTGACAGAAGTCCTTGAGACAGCGCACAATACACATAATTTGTACTTTGGGCTGCTTCCCCATCCCTCTCAATGTTGCTTTTGGCAATTTTCTTTGCAAATCCTGTGAGCCAACATTGTGGAAGGGATGGGGAGCAAGATGTGTCTTAACAATTTTGTCGGTGGCTGTACGTACCGCGTATCGTCAGCAGTTGTGCAAGAATTTCATTTCACAAATTTTTTGAAACAAATTAATGGTGAGTAGATCGTAACATGTACCAAAAAAAAAATCCTTGCCAGTCATAAAAAGTGTGGCCATTGTGTCAAACAACTGTTATTCCATGTCGGCAGAGAGACAAGCGTCTAACGCCATTAATGGCTTATTGAACGGTAGAACACATGTACCTTTTTTAATAACGAATTATGACTGGCTGATTATGCTAATAAAGGTTGCAGAAAAAAATCTGCTAGACATCGTTCAAGAGTGGAGTGGGTACACTCCAGAATGGCCTCTGTAGTCAGGATTGTGGGTCGAAATTGAAAGGTTTAAGTGTGCATACTTGTTGGATCTTTCACGCAGTTAATAGATCTCAGGATGCCTTTTAGCGACAACGGGAACAAAGTTAAGGTGTTATTTGGTGTAGAATGGTAGATCGCATATGTGGAATGTGCGCATTCCATGTCACGTGTGATTTAGCGCACATTCGTTCGTAACAGGAATATTTGGAATGAGAATGTAAGCGTACGCTTGGGACCTACTCTCATTCCGTACTACTCAGTTTATTATTATTATTATTATTATTATTATTATTATTATTATTAACGTGTATTTTTACGAAGTTTGCCCCATGAGCTCTCAATGGCTCAACGCTCATAACTGGAGGGAATTAAGGTTTGGGGCAGAATGGTGGATCGCTTATGTGGAATGTGCGTACTCCTTGTTATGTGTGACTTAGGGCACATTCGTCACTGTTTGCGACCATAATTAGAATACATGGAATGCGAGTAGGCGCCGTTTGCTAGCGACCTACTCTCATTCCGAAATACTCAGTTTTTGTTATTATTTACACGCGTATTTTCATGGAGTTTGCCCTAAGAGCTCTAAATGGTTCATCGAGGGGGGTTAACTTCGAATATAGATTACTACAGATAAGGGGATGTAAAGAAACTACAATACAGTACAATAGAAGCAGCGTGGCCGAGTGCTTAGAGCGCTGGACATGACATCCACTGGCCCCGGGTTCAAGTTCCGCTCTGACCATTTGCTGGAATTGTTCTAAGTAGTCCCTGTAGCGGTTCCGGCAAGTCCTCAGCTAGTCTCCTTCGCAGCAGTCTTTCCCCCGAAAGCGTTGCGTGACACCCCGAAAGACGAGAGAGTAGTCCTCAGCTGAGCTTGTAAATACATGTAGTCTACTGGTCTGCCTCCCACCAGATGGGATCCTTGACTCTCTTGTGTTCATTTGTATCGCTTCTTTCATTATTCTTGACAATTGAGCCCCTTAATGGGAGTCGTCAGTTTATGCCAGATTAAAGATCAGGGGCCCGTTTCTCGAAAGTCCCGAAACTTTTCGGGCGTATTTCGGGAGCCATAATTCTCGCAGTATCTTGCAACACAAGACGTTTTCAGCCCTGATACTTTGAAATTAGTTTTCTCCTTCTTATCTTGAAAGCATGTTAAGAGACCAGATTCTCGGAATAAGCCGATCGCAGTTTTACAAATTGCTTTTCGGGCCCGGAAACGTTTCGGGACTTTCGAGAAACGGGCCCCAGGGCCGAGTTGTTTAATTTGAAGCAGGGTTAGCGCTAACCCCGGGGTATAAATCCCATTAAAACCTACAGGTTGTCATGGTATTTATCCAGGGTTAGCACTGGCATTCCTGGCATCCAGGTCTTAATTCCATAGGATCTCTTTATAAGGCATACAAGTAAAACACGAGTCGTCTTTCGCTCGCTTTACCAAGCAAGTACTGAAAGATCAATTCTCCGGCCTCCCTTCTTCCCTACTTTCTGTCGTTTGTATATGTGGGGTGTGCCCTCACCTTTGCTGGGATTACGTCTTTTACATTGGGCTTTTCCCAAGTTACTATGCTAATTTGAATCCACGGCCATGCCCAACAGGGCTGTCACAAAAATCCCACACCTATGGTTCAATTACTTTTGTCCCGGCAGCGAACGGAGCTCGCCCACAGCAACACCTTGTCAACAGTAGTTAGCTTTGAGTCAAGGAACATGGAGCGTAAAGAACATTATGGGATGGTATATGTAGAGATCTTTTTAGAAAAAGAAGTAAGGGAGTCAAGCCGGATAAAACGAAGCAAAACAAGATAAAACGCGAGGAGATAAGTGGTGCGGCTATTCAGCTATCAGCTGGAGCAGAATGACCGGAAAATTCCGAAGTATGCATTCTATTTCGGATGATCCCACACGAAGATATTCTTAGGTAGACGATGAATATGACTTCAAAGCAGTGAACTAAAATGATGGAACAATTATTATTTATTTAAGAATTAATGATTGCTCACCTTCTAGGTAAACGATATTGCGAGGTCTGAAGACAATGCCGGATCAACGAAATATCACCTTCCCTTTGATGAGTTGAAAAGGGAGGCCAGTGTGATTTTGTGCTTGGGTGGCCTTCTGTTGTACTGGGTAATCGATCTCCAAATCATGTTTGGAGAGCTGAATCCCACGAAGACTAACAAGTTACAAGAGCAATAACGACGTCTTTCATCGCGAAATGTTAATAATGACCAGCGTTAATGTAGAGAGTGACGAAAATGGTAACCCCCACAAAACCTGCGGTGGCAAAATAAGTGAATTCTTGGTAAGACGATTCTCTTGCGTAGAAGCTAGTAGCCGGCTTGATGAAGGAGTCCTTTCTAAGACGTGATCAACTCCTAGGAAGCTCGTGGTGAAAGCCGTTCATTTTGTTGCCGCATATTTTTTAAAATATATTTTATCAGCTTGTCCCAAAACAAGTCGCCAAACGAGTGTATTTCAATAGGATCTGTTGGGAATAATTCGAAACGCGAACAAACGTAATGCGAGATCATGAAAAGTCTGGGGAAAAAAATGAAAAGTCAACCGGTGTTAACCGAGCTCTCGTATCAGATTTTAAATACTGCCCAACAGATTTGCCAGAAGGGCTTAGTTTGACTGTCAAAATAAACCATTTTGTTGAAGGCAAACATGAAAGACGGAGCTTTGGGGTTGGTGTTCAATTGGAATTAATTTCTATGCTGATTGATTACAGAAGTATTCAAACGCCTTTCCACGGCTCAAGCCATTTTGCAGTAAGTGCAGGGGCACCCAACGAGGATTC
>BLFK01000004.1:953188-969931 GCA_014634185.1 Astreopora myriophthalma
TCAATTCTGTCGAATTTTATGGATAACCGTTTGGCGATTTATACACACATTCAGCAGTTACGGATTTTGTATAATGATGCATGTAAACGAAACAGAAAACCAGTCTCGGTAGATTTACTGATACTTGATCTGCAAAATAAAAGTTATTGCTTCAGGCTTTAAGAAACTGTCAATTCTCATTCATTATTTACGTTACCAATGAAGAAGTCATTCAATATTTTATGCGACGATTAAAGGTTAAAGCAACTTGAAGAATACCTCAACGCTCACTTTTACAATCTCAAAAGTGACGACTGATTTTAGTGCTTTTTGGACGTTGCAACAACCAAATTACAAGTGGCATTCACCTGCCAGTCACGGCGACAGGACATGGGAATAGCTTGTTCACGAAGATCTAATAACACTACTTGTCTACGGAAATTACGACTGAACGTTTAACTTGAAATTTGCATTGGCATCTCCTCAACGCTGTCAATCATAAAACTCACGTTTGTTTACAATGTGTGTGCAACTTTAGTTTTTTGCGGTTCCGTTCTCCCATTTAGCCGACTCAACATAACAAACAAAAGGATATAGGCCGGCAACACCAGAAACAGTTGAACAGCTGGTCCAGGGAAAACAGTTTAATTCTCTGTGATGACAAATCCTGGCGTACCATCAAACATGGACGGAGTTTCGTGGGAATTCGTTATTCTGATATGTTTGGCGGTGCTCATTGTCGCCACAAACATGATTCTGTGCATTCTTGTTGTATTCAGCGGCCGTCTTCGCACTTATACCAATGGATTTTTAGTTTCCCTTGCAGTGTCTGATATCCTCACCGGCGGATTGCTTTATCCAATTCACCTCAGCGGACCCGATTCGAAAGCTGCTGCCTCAGAAGGCTATGTCATTGCATTTGTCCTCTTGTCTGGGGTTGGAAACATTGGTTTGGTTACCTGGGATCGCTACATAGCTGTCACCAAACCGTTCCAGTACAGGCAAGTAGTTCAGAACCACTTTGTGAAGCTGATTTCAATCATTTGGGCAACTTCATTAGTGATTTCAATTTTGCCTGTAGCATGGACGACGAACCCTAATGTCACAATCCACAAGGCCTACCTATTTTGCCTCATGGCATTCTTCGTCGTCGTTCCGTACGGAGCAATATTTTGCGCGTACCTCAAAATCGCTCAGCGATTAAGACGTCACCACCAAAATATTCGAAAGCGCTCCGCAAACTCCATATCTTCCAGAAGGGTCAAGTCCGAGGCTAAAGTGACCAAAGTATTTCTTGCTATTGTCATAATATTTGTCTTATCTTGGTTGCCTATCATTTACATGACAACAGTTAACATTGTAAACAGGCCTGATTTATCTCCTATCGCACTTCAAACTGCCTCGCTCTTTACAATAGCTTTATCGTCTTTGGCCAATCCTTTACTGTACGCGTGCATGAAAGACGACTTTCGGCGGGAATTCAAGAGACGCTCATCGCTGTTAAGAAAGTCTTACGCGCCTCAAAGCGCCATGGAGTTGGAAAAGACAATATCTACCGCCTGTGTTGTGCCATTGCAGCCTTCGCTGGAGTACCTTCAATTAGCTTGACACCCCCGGGGCTTCCCTCTCAGCATAATCCGGCACAGCTCTCGCACCTGAGACAATCGATTAAAAGCGAAAGCTGGTCGGCTATCAGTTCGTTCGAGGAATGGAAATGTAGGAAAGAAAAAAAAAATAAATAAAAATGAAAATAAAAGAACAACGAAAGCGACCAGGAAACAACCTAGCTTGCCACATACCGTTTGAGAAGACCAAACTTTATTTGGGCAAACTAATTCTACTTCGTTTAATTAAAGCTTTATGGCAAGATCATGGATTGGCAGAGGGTGTTTCGGCACCCATTTTGAAAACGTTTATTCGCGAAGCAGTCCTTGCACCGAGCAAAATAATGAGAAAGCAACATTTACCGACGTCAACAATGTAACTAAGAAACTGTCTTTGGAAACAATGCAGTGCACTTATAGGAAGATTGGAAGAAGCCACAGAAACACTTTTGTCTTACTTTTATGGCAAACGTTCTGTTCTAGCAAAAAGAAAACTTGCTTTGAATGTAACAGAAAAATGGTACTTGAAAAAGCTTTAAAAAAAAAAAGTTTGAGCATTTGACTGCTGGAGAAACAAGCCAAGCGTAAAGACAAGGAAGTCCGCGGGTCCACCACCGGGCGCTTCTTTGAGAAGAGATCAGCTTTACTCAATACGGTGAGGTACATATGAAGAATAACATTTTAAACTTGAAAATATCATAGGTCACGCCCATCATCGATTGATCAGACAGTCCCACGAATAATGCTCCCTTGCCGTCATTCATCAGTTTTTAACGCTTGCGGATTAGGAACCACTCGTTGACGGATTGATCTCCAGGATGAGAGAGACTGGTCATTATTTCAAACCCGTAGTTGGTAATTTCTTGTAGTATTGCTGTAGTTGACGAGTCGGCATGCTCTTTGCTGAAGGAAAATGCAAGGGGACTACCAAAACAATCATGCTCTCGAAATATTTCCTGCAAAATGTGCTTCTCGGCATAAATTGTCAACAGGGTTTCAAATCCATGCCTATCTCTGTCCAAAGTGAGGCGAATGACTTGGTTTCTTGCCACTGCCCTCGATGATTTAATCTTATTCAGGGCTGCAATAAGCTGAGGAATTTGATAGAAATCGGCTTCCTCCATCAGCTGATCAAATTCTTGGAAATTATCAGGCAAATTTAACTTCGAAGACCGCAAGAAATTTAAAACGTAGCGAAACATCGGGCCGTCGCGATCAATGAAGAAACTTCCTCGCGAATCCCTAGCTACTGCACGCCGACCACTGAACATAATGCCTAACATAGAATCCGGGTACCTGGTTAGGCTGACCAAAGACGTGGTATAAGCATGGCCGCCAACGTTTAGGTCGATTATGGAAGGAAGCCTTTGAACCTCTTCCATTTAGTCCAACCCTTGAACCTTAGGGTGTAAAACGAAAACATATTTACGACACAAGATTTTCCCTAATCTAAGCACAGCGAGCCCCAATTGTTCGAAGGTTGGATAACGCTATCTTTTGGTTGAATCACTATTCACATGATAACTCAATTGTTTTTGCTAGCGCTAGTATCCGCTGGACACTGATTTATCTGGCCGACGGACAGGGTCTTTTGATCAACCAAGGTGTCCAGCCTTTAATGCCTCGAGTGCACCATTAATTGTTTCACACTGTGGAGAATTACTGCTGGAGGTTTTTCTTTCTTCTCTTCTGACGAATCTTAGCCGCGAAGGGGCGGCAACGAACCGCGAAGCGGTGATAGAGACTCGGTGATAGAGCGGTGATTCGCAGGGACCGAAATCAGACGTTTTGTGGCAAAAACGACTGGTTTCGATCCCTGCGAATCTCACTTCCATGCATTGTTTACAGTGCGGTGTTTGTCTGAATGTCTGTTGTGATTGGTTGATATTTTAACGTCTACGCAGTTCAAATTTGTACGGCTGACGAGAACCCTGACGTAGGAGGTGAAAGCGCTGTTGTCATTGGTTGTTTTTGTTATGATGATTTTGTAGCGTTTGAGTTGGAAGTGAGATCCGCAGAGACAGAAACCTGAGGTTTTCCTTCTCTTACCGTTTCGCAGTTTGTGGTTGCCGCTTGGCGACTGACTTTTGTCCGAGAAGAAGAACAAAGAAAAACCTCTGGGACCAGTGTACGCTTCTCCGTCCCCTCTTTGGGAAGGAGCGTTGCGTGACGAACCAGACGTTGCGTGACGAACCAGCGCTGGTCTTGCTCTTAAGCTTGCCAACCACAATTTGGATGCTATCATGCCATTAGAAGCTGCAGTCTTAGCGGATTTGGAGCGATTCCAGAATACCCGTCCACTTATTTGCATATTGCCTTCTTCTCTTTAAGAACGAGACACAGATAACAATACACCCTATTCATATGCTAATAAGTGGACGGGTATTCTGCAATCTAGCCACTGAATTAAACATCGACAAAACGTAGGAAAACGTCGTAAAAAACGTAATAAGGAAAAGAAGGAAAGCTGAAACATGTGGACACGTTCTTAGTTGTTTAACAATGCCGGAAGCTATTGTCCTCTCCCTTTTCCTTTCAAAATTTGTTCTTTTCATAAAGAGTTTGAATGATCGGACATACAGCGGATAACATGCCCTGAGATGCCACACATTGCAAGATGTTCGTCCTCGCGAAGTAGCGTCCAAAGCGTACTTTCAAGCAAAGCGTACTTTACAGCAAATCAATAGCATCAAGCATCACAGTATACTTCTACTTTTCAAAGATTTAAGCTTACTTCCTGAGTAATCAGACAACTAATGCTCTGTTTGCAGAGTAACAATGGTTAAATTGAAGAATTTCCGTCCAAGTCGTGCATGTCAGAGAATAAGACATGTGTTTGCATACTACGGGAAACAAGGCATTCAGAGTACTCTAAAACCACTGCCCTAACAACACTTAAAAGCGAGAACTTACCTTAAAACGGTGAAAAACGAGGCCTGAGTTACCTTCCAGTTGACAATATGGCGACGACGCTAAATCTGATTTCCGGTTGCGTAACTGATTTATTTCATATATAATTTCGTTCTTTGACAGGGCATTGACAACATGCACAGCATAATTATGTAACGCAATTCGATCCCCTTATATTTTCCTTTTCGCAATTATTCTGACCAGGCATGACCAACATGACCGAAAATACTAAAATTTTAACTTGTTGGTGGAGGGGTTGCCCGATATTCATTGCACCATTTTTTTTTCTATAATTGTAAGCTAAGCCTCAAGATTCGTCTCTCCTCTCCGGTTTTGGTCAGTTACGTTCTACTCCGTAACTGCAGCGTTACTGAAATCGCAGGAAAAAAAACTCTTGCCAGCCAATACCTTCCGTTGAAATATTTTTTTTGGAAAGAGCACGTTCTTGGTTCAAAAGAAACAGTCCCTTCATATACATTTTCAGCAATCATTGTTTTTATTTCATTGCCGTCGTATCATGATTATCATTTATTATTACACGGTCAGGATGACTTTTACTTTTGTTTCTAAAACAATACCATTTACAAGGGCGTCAGTAGAGCGTTCTGCAATATCGATATTGATAAAACCACTCCCAAGAGAACTGAGAAGTTATTTATGGTCCCTTGCCGACAATAACAATGACCGATATAGTGCCCTGCCTTTTTCTCTAACTTCTTCGGTTATCTTTAGCTTGTCACAACGTTCTTTAACTATCTTATGTTAAACTTCCTACCATTTTCTGGCTTTTAACTTTCTTTGAGGTTTCCTAACTAAAGTTTGTACTGTTCTTTAAGCACGGCGGGGGAGGGGGTTACTTTTTCACAAAGACCCATACTTGGCTTGCGTTACCATCCAAAAAGAAATTTGACATCTTGACCGCAAACCCTTGATCAACGACATGCTGCAGAAATGCATCAAGCTGCTCCAGTCTAACTGGAATTGTAGCTTGCCCTCCTTCGACAATTCCCTCAGCTGTGCTGAAATTGTAAGCAGATCCTTTGGCGACAGAACCTCCCAACATTCGAATATTAGGCACGAGTTGCTGAAGCATCGTCAGTTTACCAGCGAGCACAAGCTTGGTCCTGGAGCTGTAAAAGAGTCGTAAAATCTCTGGACCAGCACTATAGGACTGACGGCGAAGTTTTCTAGCATTCTGGACTGCTTCTTGTAAGGGTTTGATTTTGTAGAACGAGGCCTCTGTCTCGAGTTGCTCAAACTCATGAAAGTCTTCGGGTAAGACCAGTTTTCTCGTCCGCAGGAAGTTTAGGATATGCTTGAACAAGACACCGTCTCTATCAATAAAATAGTTGCCCTTTAGATCCCTTGGCGTTTGTTTTTCTCCATTGAAAAGCTCAGTCAGTTTAGAATCGGGGAACTGTGTGATTGTGTACAAAGTGGTGGTGTAGATAAGTCCACCGACATTGAGACCCACAACTTTCGGAGGCTCTCCTGCCATCGCGCGGACTCGTTTTCAAAGCAGAGAGTGATTGAATGTATTGAATTGGTGGTAGCGACTGATACTATCTCGTTTGGGGAAGCAATATAAATATCAATATGAAGTCATGTGACCATATAAGAACACAAACTACTAATTGGTCACTCCCAGTTCTCCTAACATGACCTGATAAAGTACCCTTTTCTTGTCACCGTTATGTTTTTCACTACTCGAGGAATTTTGTAAAAACGATGAAGAAACGAGAGACAGGAAAAGTTTGACCAAATGAGTTCAATTACACGCAGATCTTCTCAAACATTTTGTGGTCCGTGGGTAGTTCGTTCAGACGTCCACAAAAAAAACAATCCACATATTGTGCAAGCGGCAGCTTCATGCATAAGCCAATTGTGCTTTCTGTTCAAATTATGGTAAAATGTTTTACAACCGTTCTCTTGGGACAGCCAGGATCCCACGAGGGTTTAAATTATCTTGTATTACTCAGTAGAACACTTCAGCCGATAAGGAAACGCTTCATTGAGTAAGAAGCAGAAGCGATATTAAAAGCTAATTTGAATTTAACACACGGTTATTCATGAGTAGTCTGGCAGTTGTATTATTGATCCTGAAATATCAATTTGCTACATTCACTCAATTTCTTCTGCTTCAATTTAATTACATTTGTAATCGGCGATTCAATATTTAAAATCCGAATCCTGGTTGATAAACATTTACTCATCCCAATTCGTCTCAAATCTTTGGCAGACGAATTTCTATGTACTTCTTATGGGTCTTTTTCTGATCGTCAATGTACATGTTTCTTCTTTGTTTTCTGCTGCCAGCTTCTCTTCTCATATACCTCAGTGTGTCAAGCGAAATGAATGGCAGCTCCAGTATACTTCTGGCTCGCTGACCGTACTCGTGTCCGCACACATTTTCTTGACCGTTGCTAGGAATCATATGCTTAACCAAAGCTGGCGCGACAAGTCTCCGCGGTGTGACCTCGAGGCCTGGGAACTCTATTGTCTGTTTCTCGACAATCGAGTTCCTTTGCTCCTCTAAACAACAATCAGCACAAGGGCCTATTACATCGCAATATTCTTTTCCAAAAGCACACGGATGACGGGCATCGAAATATGAGTGAACAATGACTTGATTAGATAGAAATCCACCACACTTGGCACATTTCGAACTGTGTGAAATTCTCAGAGGCTTGTTTTCGCTGTCGCATCCTCTCGACTTCCTCAACTTCTTGGCGTACTCACCTTGCTTCCTTTTTTGTTTGTGCCAATACTGGATACCACCAGATAATTTATCGGAGTAGGTTTGAAACCGAACCCTTTCCCTTGCGTTTACTTCAGACGACCCAGGGGACCAATCTTTGCCTTTGGGCAGGGAGTGACGATCCTCAACCAACTTCGGAAGAGTTGATCGTCGAAGGCACTCTCTGTTCGGCATATCAGTTTCAATCTACCTCGAAGCGATTTCATTGATGGCCCTCCTCGTTCGTTCTCAACTGTTATTTCATTTGCTGTGCGTCATAAACTGATCCCATTAGCGGGTTTAAGAAGATGAAGGCAAGCCATTTCACACGTCAGACAATGAGACCTCCAAAATTTTCCTTTATACTTTGACTTCCTTTGGTGCTGCTCTTGTTTACACTTTGGCACGCATAACTCACCTGAGTTACCAAGTAATTCAATTGTGATAGATGACGTTTACCAAACCGCAATTAACGAAATGGTCACGCCTGACAGTTTCCGGATTAAAAGGCTTCACATATATTTTGATTTGTAAACAATACGATATTGCCACATGATCTCGGCGTAGTCCACTTTGCACGAACACTTGTCCTTACCGAGACCTGGGGAAAGCGGGCGATGGGAATTTGGAGTGCGGGCTGGTACGCTCTTTTCAAGACTACTTGCATGCTTGCTCGCAGGTCGTTATTTGGTGGAAGGCACAGCTATTGGATCGGCGTATCAGTTACGTTTTTAAATTTCCTTCCAGAATAAAGTCCTTTGAATTGAAGATTTTTGTCAATTTTAATTTTGTTTTTTATGTTTTTTTTTGTTTTTTTTTTTAACGCAATATCCTTCCTCGTAGTCCCACATAGTGTCCTAGTTGTTGAATGATTGAAAGACTCGAGAGAAAGGCGTCTAATCTATAGCCCACCTCTCTTAGGTCAAATTCAAGGAGTCTTAAGGCGCACCAGGTATTAGAAAATCGCAGGATAAGACCTGCTATTGACGTCTGAAAATTGCGACAAGACTAAACATCTGAGATCCACTGTTTTCTCTTAATCTTATTGGGAGAAAAAAAAAATAATGTAAACAGCGGTGAGGTGGCTTAGGTCAGCGTCTGGTTTAATGTTCCAATGGGACAAGTCACTCTTGCTTGCTGCACTGTTTTGTTAAAGCTGTCGCTGTTTCTTTTCCTTTGCGTGCGTCGACACTGGCGTAAGCTGCAAGTGCAAAGCTGGAGATGATTAATACTCAGGACAATCAAAAGCGCACCCGATCGAGTGGCGAACGTTGGAAACTTCATGCGCAATGTTCCTGCCGCAGCACTGGAAGGCGGTATTCTGAATGAGCTCTGTTTTGTGAGGAGGAAGGTAGACAGTTTCTTGCCTTGTATTCCTTGTCGTCAAAGTCATGGACAGCATGTAAATGATCAGTTCTTCTGTGACGGTTGTTATAAGATTAACAAGCAAATTTCATCCACTCCTCGAACACAGCATTTGCTGCCAAACGGCTTCAGGCAGTTCTGGCAACACTACAAAACCTCTCTTGCGATTCGGCCGTTGCCATTTTACGAAGATATCGACGCCTTCTCTATTGAGGTGATACAGGAACACAACGAACCTCGCGCCGTACTTCCTTCTTTGAGGAACAAGATCCATTGATTGTTGTAGCGGTGAGTGACTTTGAGGTCTTCGGTACCATGTTGGGAATATGACTGCATTTGTCACAAACTTGTTTAACTTGTCGTGATCTCTAGGTGGCTTTAAAACAACAGGCAAGTCAAGAGTGCGTTGTCTTGATGCACATGTTTTAACCAGTATCCAATATCCTAGTACATGTAATCGGTATCGAGACACTAAGAATCATGAGATTTTTACGGTAGATATCGTTACCAACAGTGTTATCATGACTGCAACCGTTATAGTTTATTGGCCTTCGAAGCTGACGGCGACCACAGCCAATACTTCGTTAACAATAGTTAACTATGCCATGCACCAGCCAACATTGTCCGATACCTTGACGACATGGACCAACATTGCTGTCGGATAAACTCACTTGAGACCAATGTTCGATGGCTAAAGAGTTACCGATTGACATCCGTGCGACTCTTGTCCAAGCTTCCTCTTGCCCAATGCGAATTCCCTTTCAACATTTTCAAGGCGCTTCCATAGTTCCTTGATGTCTTCGTGAAGAGCTGCAAGTTTTTGGTCGTTTGATTGACAACAAGGGGTAAATTCTTCACGATCAAAGATGAAATCCTTTGAGACTGAAAAATGCAACGTTTCATTAGACAGTGACTCCTCTTTCCATTTTGCGTCGGAATTCATACAATCAGCAGTGTTTAAATCGTTAGCTACTGATTCGGACGTATTTTCACGTATCGTATACAGACGGGGATGAAAACCCAGGACCATGTGCTGCTTGGTTCGGGCTGACTGTTCAACGTTCTGCCTGTAAGTAAAACAATCCGCCAGACGTTTAAGCATGGCACTGTTACGTTTGCCGCGGTTTTGTTTGCCTGGGCACGGTATATTTTCATAATGCTCGATGCCAATTGCAAGCTCGGTTTCCTTTTTGTCTCCCTGGCAAAAAGATCGTTCATACAGACTTTGGCTCTCGTTGGGTTTGTGTTCAGGGCAACAAGCAATATTTTCTGGACACTTCTTTGCCATTGTTGATAAATGTAACATTCCTCGAGCATGGTGTTTCCAGGGTGGTTCACTCATTTGTCTTTTTCGCAATATATTACTCGCCATTCCTTTCTTTAATCATTATGGTTGTTTCGCAGTATTCGGAGAAGAAAATGTCGCCTCCACAGTCAACAGCATGTAAACTGAGAACTTTCAATTTGTTTCGCTCAGCATACTGAGCTGCGAACCAACGCGATCTGCCGGTATAAGGATATGGGCTTTAGCCGGCTGCGTCTACAAGGCCTGACACAAAATTTGGTAAGTCAGCCCTTCCGGTGACGGTCTTAATTATAACTTGAGCAACCTCTGGCTCTCGATATATCCAAGTCAATCGTTGGTCGATCGATCCAAGCAAGATGTAAACGAGGCCCTTGCGAAGCAAGCCTTTGCCAGTGGCACCAAACTCTTCTATTTCTCCATCATTGTTCTGTCTCTTTTCTCTGCGATCAGAGGCAGTTTTTTCTCCACGCGGAATTAAGAAATCAAGTGGTCGTTTCAACTTGTAAAGTCTCTTGTTTATCGACTGTGAATTATCTGTAAATTAAGGAACCAGTTCCTCCAAAGACAATTTCCTTGCTGTAAAGTCATAATTTTGTTATCATTTTTAATTACTTCAGGTACCCGTCTCTTTACCATAAAAGGTAATTTGAGTTTGTTAGTGATTGCAGCAGATTTTCCAAAGTGTGACAGTCGTGCTGTATGAGTAAATTGTTCATTCTAATTAATTTGGCGTAAGCTGGAAGTATTAACTCTACTGAAATTATTTTTCTATTGTTTTCCTAGACGGTCTCCGTGCTATTTCATGGTTGGACGGTCTCGATTGTTAATTTGACAATTACCTGTTGTCAGTGGCTTTCTATTGTGTCCTTTCTAACCTAGTTCCGACGAAATGAAATTTAAAAAAATTATTTTGACAACTGAAGAACGACAATTCGTGCGAGACGATGATGTTAAAGCAGACTGAGAGGTTGGAAAAGCTGCTTTTTCCTTTGTTCGCTAAGCCTCTTCAGACCAGCCATTTTCGTCTTTCGCAACTGCTTTCTTGAGCCTTAAATTACGTCTCTCAGGTATTAGCATGCATATTCTCAGCACTGTTGGTTATATTATTATTTCTTTGAAAAACGACCGGTCGACAGAATGTATGGTTAATGGTATGTATGGTTAATGAAGTGATTCTAAGACATATACGTTCTTGGTCTGTGTCTTGGACCTGTGTTTGTTTGGTGGACGTTTCAATCGTTAAAGGGCAGTCGTGCCACCCCACATGCGCCTTTTTAACGGTACAATTAACCGTACAACATGGACATTTGCTTTCGATGATTCCTTTCGGTTTAGGGAAAGCGGAGTTTCGAATTATGCTACCCTTTACTTGTGACATACACTCGTATCGTAGGGTTTCGAATTAACGAGATTAACCAGAAATCTTCAAAATTCAGAGCAAACCGATCATTCTCTCTCTCTCTCTCTCTCTCTCTCTCTCTCTCTCTCTCTCTCTCTCTCTCTCTCTCTCTCTCTACTTCACAATCACAACCATGCCAAGTCTATAAGTCGGTAAAGTTACCTTCGGTTATCACCTTATTTCTAAAACTGAAAAGTTGGGGTCCCGGGATCTTAAGCGTGCTCCTTCTAGAAACCACCACAGATTTCATTACCACGAGTGGAGTAATGCATCAGTCAATTAAAACCACAGTTGCCCGCCCCCCGGGATATAGAGAGGAATTTAACACATACCCGGTGTTAAAATACCGCTAAATCACCGTCCCGGGGTCAAGTAGACTGTTAAAAGCCCTCATATCGGTGCATCAGTACTTTAGAGCTAAATGAAACACGACTCAGTTCGGCTTGGTTGGTTAAAATTAACATTGTGACGGAGTCCGAAATAACGAGTACCGTGGTCTCGTAAGATTTTTATTTATGATTACTTTATTGGGGGAATATTCCGGAATAAGAATGGATGGAATTGTCGGTTTACACGTTTTGGGGGTTTTGGGTTTCCGTTTTCCGTTAATTCTGTTTTCGATAGCAGAATGAACGGACTAAACGGAATGCGGTTTTATTTACTCGGAATACACAGCATACGCGGTTTTTTTTTTTTTTTGGATTCAGTTCTGGCGCCCAAATCATGCGCCGCCGCCAAATGTCAGTCTTAGTCGTGTCCAGACTATTCCAAGTGTTAGTTCCCAGGTCACCTCTGTAAGTCGGAATACGCGTTTTTTTGGAAAACGTTATTCCTGTTATTCCGTTGATCCTAAACCGGAATAGGAATAGACAGGATAGTCCAAAAAAGATGCACCCTTCGATTCGATCTAAAACAGCGTGAAATTTTCAAGTGATCAGATAATCAGATGCAAAATAAAAACCAATTGGTTCTTTGTCAGCGATCTGTCGGTTTTCCAGCGCTTGGCGCAAAATTCCTTCACTTGCTCAGTTGCATCATTTCGTCTTGTGATTGGCTGAGATTGCATTTCCTTCACAACAAGATTGGCTCTTTTATTAATTGGGCTTAGGATTACGCAGTTTGTGCTTGTGCACCTGGCGATAACAATATTTTAAATGGAAAGAACACTTTACGGCATACGTACTCAAGACGCTAAAACTGATTTCAATAAGCGGCGGATTTCGCACAGGTTACATTTGTTACATAGAGTAGAAATTACGCTTTTTCTTTTGCTTGAGTCAATAGAACTCCTATAAATATAACAGTAGTAAAATTAAAAGGATGTTAAAGAAAGCTTCGTATATTGCAGCCAAGCGCCAAGGGCGGGGTAACCAGAGAGACGGCGGCTCAATTTGTTTTAGTTTTGCATCCGATTGCTTGAAAAGTTCGCGCGGTTTTTGAAACAATAATAGAGGAAACCAGACCCAAACCAAGGCAATCGCCTTATTAAATACTTTGAAATATCTTATGAGACCACGCTACACGTTACGTCCGACTCGATCACACTTACCAAGAAACCCGAACTGAGTCGTGTGTTTATTTAGTTCAGAATTACTGCTGATTTTTAACAGTTTCCTTGAGCCAGGGGATGGGAAATTAAGTGGTGTTTTAACACCGGGTTGAGTTAAATTCTCCGCTATGTCCCGAGGCTCGGGGACCCGCTTTTTAAGTCGCCTGATACATGATAGTTTCCTCAAGCAGTGGATTAAGATCTCCTGATTGCTCGGTAATTTGACTGATCAGGAAACGAAATGAAACAAAATGCAAGGTCAACGACCGTCGGAAGGAAACGCTGCGTTTCTGTATGAAGGTGTGGATCAATCACACGAGATTGCATAACGTGACCGTAACCGTCACTATATCTGTGTCGTGACTGTACTCAGTACAATTGAGCCCTCTTTCTTCCTTAGGGTCGAATTAAATGGCCCCAAAGTGCGCATTTCGAACGAAGATATCTTGCGTTTTTTACCCCTCTTTCCGCACGTTACGATCCATAGAAAGGCTCTTCTGCAATTGTACAAACGCCACGAGTAAATGAACGGGTTCATGGAACTGTTCGCTAAAATAAGGAGAAATTGCAGGTCACGTGCCCACAATACGAGGTCACAATTGCAGGTGCTGCATAAATTGATGACGTATATTAAGGCACATGCAGGAAGGTAGCAGGAAATGAATAAAACCAGCATGATGAGCAGCGTTTTCGTTATCTTCTGCTCCCAGCGCATTGCGAGTTTCTTGACGCGATTTTCCTCCGTGCTGTCATGTAGGTTGTCCCATTGGCGAACTTGACGACGAAATAACTTATAAATCCGTATGTAAGCAATCAGCAAAACTACAAAAGTCAACACGACAGCCGTGTTGGCAAACAGGAACGCGTAGTGAATAAAGCCGAAGTAAAGGTACGCGAACGGAAAGCTAAGTGACAGCGTCCAAACCAAAATGCAGACTAGTACAGCGCGCATTGTATTGAGAGAAGCTCTGTATTTAAATGGTGAAGTAATTGCCAGGTAGCGATCGACTGTCAGAGCGGCCAAGCTGAGAACTGAAGCGGTGCATGATATGAAGAACGGCATATGAACTGAAGCAATGAAAGTTCCATGGTTAATCAATCCGAGAGCGCTTTTGATGTGATAAACCGAGGACACAGGGTCTGTAACGAGTCCCACTAATAGATCCGCCATCGCGAGGTTTGCCACAAAGTACATGAAAGGCGAACGCAGATCTTTGTTGGGATCGATGAAGACAGCTAAAACTACGAGAAGATTTCCAGGCACTGTGATAAGACTTAAAAAAGCTGAAACTCCGCCTGTTATGAATGGAAGAACCATTGGCGTTGTCGAGTTGAGACATGGTGTGGAAGGAAAAATATAAGCGGGTTCCATTTGGTTGAAGTACACCACAAAGAAAAGCTTCACCTCTGTGTATTGGGTAAAGACAAAAGGATGTGCTTCTGAATATTTGTTGTAGGAAGCCTTATTACAAACATTGACAACAATAGAATGTGACCTTGGCTGCTTTCCAATATTGACAATTGACATTTGATAACATAGAGCAGGGCAAACGTGACATCTTGCTGTCAGGCCGTACATCAACGGATACGTGACCCATGCATGGCCTCGCCAATTGGTTTAATGTCGGCGGGGGAGATTCTTAATTCAAGTGGAAAAATT
This sequence comes from Astreopora myriophthalma, assembly GCA_014634185.1. Lineage (NCBI taxonomy): Eukaryota > Metazoa > Cnidaria > Anthozoa > Scleractinia > Acroporidae > Astreopora > Astreopora myriophthalma. The sequence goes on from BLFK01000004.1 coordinate 967,698, forward strand.
GGACGTCGATAAATGTTTGCCTATTTTCTCTTTTTCTGAGTATTTTACTCGAACTCACTCGACAAAACAAACATTGATGAGCTTCGCTTTTCAACATGCTTCTCTTCGGGATTGATTACACTGTTCTCACAGCGTGTCAGGTCGGGTGTGACTTTTCAAAACAACGCTAAAAATACAAACGAGACCACGTTAAAGAATCGGGGAGGCGAATTTTTCTTAAGGAGCTTTCAATATATAGAGGCTGGATAGCTGAAGAAAAAAAAAAGAACTGTATAACTCAAAGGGTAGGTGGGACTGACGCGAGTGAGAGGTGCAAGGCTTCACCAGCTTTTCGACTTCCTCAGCATAAGAGAACAGAGATGATGATCAACTACACATCTATTTTTTGTCAGAATGTCAAGCGTGATAGCACCAATTTATTGTACGTCTGGGCAAACTTGTGGAGTATATCACTCACAACATTAAAAAGTGCGCTATACTGTAATCATAACTAACTCGTCCTCAACGTGCACCATTCGCATTAGCCGGAAAGAGAACACTGATTGTCCCCAAACGCATGGAATCCATAGATCCCCCATTACGTGAATCACAATAAACCAGTGTCACGATACTTCCGGTCACGAAATCGACCACAAGCCAAAAAAGTGACTTTTTTTAGAAGCGTTTCGCCCGTTATTAAATAGTGTTTTCTTCTTGTTATGTGAATGGATTTAAAAAAAGGATGCTGAACAGGGGTTGAGGTCAACGCGGCGAGTGTGGGGGCCGGGTTGAGGGCAGAAGGTCAGCAGGAGATTTTCTACAAATGACGATATTCAGGTCACGAAATCATTACACGCGAAGAAAAGAAACCCAGCATGCAACAACGACGACGACGAAAACAACAACAACAACAACAACAGATTCCCACGACCTCAACATGGCGGAGTGCGCGCGCTGCAGGGGATACGCGAAAGTGGCAAAGAAACAGTTTTGGTAACTCCGAATTTCTCAAAATCTGCCAGTGATAAGGGATTTTCAGAATCGCAAAGTTCACCATTTTTGCCTCTTGCCCAAATCCTGAAATCGTTCTTCACATGTTTTCTCCTCAAACGTCTCTTTTTGCCAAATTAATTTGCAAATATGGGGTCCGGCCGTAACGCTCGATGTCTAGTTTACTTGCAGTTCCTTGTTTAAGACTCGTTCTGCTATTTTTCACATTTTCTGAACACTTGAGATTTTGGAATACTGTAACAAACGCCAAAGAAAACTCTCCAGATTTGGGAAGTTTGGTTCCCGAGATATTCCGTCGTGCCCCCTCGCCGTCCCTTGCATGCGCTAACTGGAGTTGGCAATTCTAAATATAAGACTAAAGCAAACGATGAGCAAAGGAAAGACAAAGACAAATAAAACAGCAGACAACTCAATAAAAGCATAAAACGAGAAATGAATAAATTAAGTCCAAGAGAAAATAATACTGACCTTTTTCTCTTAACAACTCATATAATCGTGCGTGCGCTTTTTCTTTCATTGGTATATGTGACCGAAGACGTCCACTGAGCACTGTGTGGTATGCAAAAATTACATCTTTTCGGCACTTCAATTGGCTGGCCCGGAGATTTACGTGAAGCTTCACAGAAGTAGACAAAGGCATTGCCTAGTGCTTCCACTAAGTATAAGAGGATGTATAATATTTTGACTGATCTGCTTGCTATTTTACAGCTAACTTTTAAATTAAACCACCGTGCGACTTTTAAAATAATATTTTAAAACGGCAAGGAAAAGCAGGCGCTTTGACAGAGAGTATTTCGCGCCACATTTACAACCGTGCAATGCAATGTTATTACAGTCGAACCTCTCCTTACGGACACCTCTCTAATACGGACACCTCTCTATAACGGACATTCCCCTTTGTCCCGAAAAAATTCTCACGTACTCGTTTACTAAAAAAAGAACCTCTATAATACGGACCCTCTCTAATAAGGACAACGGACACTAAATCTCGGCCCCAGAGAGCGAAGTCATATAAACTTATCCTCTTCAGTCACGGACACTCTGGTGATCCGGTGTTGACATATAGTGTGCACGAGTTTGTGATTACGCAAGCATCAACATTTTATTCACTGATCTTCAACTGGAGTTTTGAAAATTGTACTTTTATTAGTACCTTTTTAGGTGAAGCATTGCGTTGTACGTAGTTCCTTAGGTTTCAAATAACTGATTCGTATAAAGTATGTTCTTTACGGACAGCTGGATTC
>BLFK01000004.1:975125-1000125 GCA_014634185.1 Astreopora myriophthalma
AATTTATATTTCGGATTATCCTTTTGTTCTAGATTCACTTTTATTTCATGTAATCAGAGAGAATTCGAGGATAAATAACGCATAAATTTTTAAATTCAGGGAATTTTGACCAATCATCATGGTAAACCTTGGCCGTGATATTTCCCCATTAGAAGCCGCTCAGCACATCAAGGTTAAATTTTATACCCTTCAAAGTTTGTTCCCACATTACTAAGGATGTGATTTACGTAAGCGGCTTACAGTTAGCAGATTAATCGCTCTCCTGACATAAGTATTTCAGCGATTGATAACAAACATGGCTCTCAATAGACCAAATCGGCTAACTATAAATTAAAATCCTTTGGAAATAAAACGTTTTGTTCGAAGTATTTCCATACCATTTAAATGTGACTGAATGCTGCATAATGCAAATGCAATAAGCAAAGAATCTTAACCCGGGAGATTTGAATTTGGTACAGCATTGAGTCAACGGTTTTGGTCTACACTGAAAACGGCTGGCGCCCTGAATGTGCTTATTGAAGTCCTTAATAATTCATGAAGAAAGGGAAAGATCTGATATAAATTTATTGTCATTAACGTGAGTTTTCTTTGTTTAATTTTCCTCTTGTGTATTGTGTTATTGGAAGAAATATTTCGTGTCGCTCATGAAAACTGAGAGCTTACGTTGAATCATTAGTCAAAATTTCATGACCAGGTCTGCAAAAGAACACCTGGCACCCCACCTCGGCGCATATATTTTTTAAAAATTGCTTAAATTCCGCTCATTTGAAAAAACCTAGACTTATTTTAGCATCCTAGAGGCATTTGAGCAGTCGTTCAACACATCATTCTAATTTTTGTTTTGCAAGTTGTGCCTTATTAAGTGAAAATGTGGAGGCGTATTCTCCTCAGATATTCACCTTTGATGACATTTCCTTATGCGACAATTTGTAGAGAAGTGGTGGGCGTGAATATAAATTGAAAATCTGCTTTGTTTACTCATTTGGAAATGACCAAGGTATTTCACACTTCTGCACGCACTAGAGGGAGTGTCAAGTCAACAAGTGACAATTTCAAAGAAGATTTTTCAAGTGTTCGACTCTTTATGGTGAAAACTGGCAGTTACTTTTTAAATTTAAAGGATCAGACGTTTATTGTATAAATTTAAACTACGACTGTTTTGAAAAAAAAAAGAAAAAGAAAAATGACGTGCTATTAGCTCGTGGATGTGACATGTTCTGAATTTTTCTTTCACCCTCGTTTGGTTGTTGATAAAACGAGAGATGCGAATAACGAAAATTATTACTTTGGCTCTCTTCGTCTAAAATTTGTTGTCGAAAGGTACGTTTCTTCAGTTTGCTGAGAACTTCTGAAGAGGGCAACGCATGTGAAACATTTTTTTCGCTTCAATGGATTTTAACTTTATCTTTTAAACCTATTAAATCTCGGGCTGTAATTGTTTCCGTGCCAGACGCAATACCGATTTGATGAAGTGGAATTAACATGTTGAGCATTTTGCTCGTAACTGACATTTTCTTCTACTGGATTGTTGCCGCCGGCACTACAAAGTAAAAACAACATTATGGTGTCGATAACAATGCTTCCTTTGCCTATATAAGGAATGCACCACTGAAAAATCGAGCGAAAAACAACTTCACGTCCTACTGAAATAAGTCAGTCCATTGATAGGCGGTTATTGCAATTGAAGAAATCCCAACGCCTTTCAAGTTTCAACCCTATCCTTTAGCTTCTCATTACTTGCCAACATATTAAGGCGCATCAAGTACCTATCACTTGGGATAAGAAATCCAGCATGGAGAAAATCACTTTTATCATCGTAGCAGTCGTCTTAACGTCCTTCATTGTTCAGGAAAGTTCTGGAATAGCTACAAGTTTGCACGGCACGAGGATACGGGCTTTGCCTACAGAGAAGCGTCTGCCAAACAGTGAAGTATTGAAGACTGCAAGCCCAAAGACCACAACTAGGCTTCGAAGAATTCGCACTCGTAAGACCAAAAGCAAAGTAGGTAACTCTGTATGCTCCAAACTGTTTATTTAATCTTTTGATAATCCGTAGCTCAGCAGTGTTGAATTTGTTTAAAAACTTTCTTTCGTGGGGAAATGAAATCCCGCCATACAATAATTCTAAATCCAGAACAAGCTGCTCCCCTCTCCGTCTCTAAATTAACATTTTCAGTTCGCGCGATCAAAAGAATCAGTTAGGACGAAATTACTTGTGTTGGGGTTCATCTTTTCGTGTAGGTCTGCGTGATTTTCAGTGTTTTGAAAGCCCCGCTTGCTTCAAAAGCTCAGAAAAATAAAATCTTTGCATAGTCCTCGATACATACATTAGAATGCTAATTCTGTTTATTTGTAGAAATACGACAAACTCTACGAAGCACCGCGATGAATGAGAGATTGACTGCATTGAGTACTGGCTGCAAGTACTACTGTTCAAGAAAGTGAAGTTTTGCATTTGAAGAACAATTGATACAGCTGCCCATTTTAGTGATCCGAGCCATAGACTAAGGAATGATTCCATGCACCTGGGGAAATCCGTAGTGCTCGAAAGTAACCAATTGTCCCACTTCCGCCATTTCAGAAGAAGTGTTTCTGGAAAATTTGATGAGTACAGGCTGTAAAGTTTGAGATTTCTAATAATTATTAAGTAGGTTCGCGCTCAGAGGTCGGGACTCTTAGACAGGTGGACAGTAGCTTTCGGTTGATTGGTAGTACCGCCAGGCATTCATCTTGAAACTCAACAATTATACCTTCATTCCGAGTGTAGAGTGTTATACGCAGCACCCAGAGAAAGTACTGCTAAAAAACTTTTGCGTCCACGCTCCAAGTTCCGGGCTTTTGACACTGAAAGCAATCGAGTTCTGGGGAGTCAGACCCTTAGACAAGTTTCTTGTCTTCAACACCTACATGTGGATTAGTCTAAGTGAAAAGGATTAGCTGAGACCACAAGTCGGAGGGAGCAACCCGTAGACATTTCAAAAAGATAAGCTCTACTTAAGTTGTCCACCCTTTCGCCTAGGGTTCAATGTCATTTCCAAAAATACTTAAAACAATCCAGCATTACTGAAATGAATGATAGCTTCCATCTCCATGCAGAGAGCCTTCTCCAAAATGGCGTCCGCAAATTCAGACAACTGAAGCTGAGTTAAAACTCCTCGAAAAATCAACACAAGCACTAAAAAGAGATTTCCGGCAACATCACAAAATTTCATATACTCACCCAGATACTATTTAAGCTGAGAAAAAAAAAATCAGCAAGACGTAATTTAAATCGTACAACAGTTTTTGAAAGAAAGTCATCATGAGCTATCGATAAATACCATAAGCACAGCCATCATTGAATATCGGAAGATTCCCTGTTGGCTAGAAAATAGCAGTGTAAACTATGCGAGGGACTTCCCTATTGTCATGAGTGACTTACGCTGAAGATTGCATGAATTTGAAATTTTGTTCGCCGCAATTTTGGAGAAGGTCTGGTTGTGCCATAATCATGTTTGATTCACTGAAAACGGCAGTACGTGACCTAGAGCCAGAGTTAAGGCGTTAAGCTGCTTAACTAAATTTGTGATGCCTTCCTTACTGTGGAAGAACCGTTAAATTAGATCTTAATAAAATGTTTATTGGTTTTGCTTTTACATTGTGTGCTATCATTGTAAACAACATCACAAAACATAGATAACACATGTTTGGGGAATGCATCTATTTTCAGAGCATAACTACTCGTATCCCATATGTCATCAACGGCATGAGGAAAAAAGTAGAAGATGCATCAAAAGATATGCCTCAACACAAATATTTACCAATGGTATCGGGTAATCACACAAACACACAGTAAGCCACAAATAAATATTTTTCACTACTTCCCATTTTAAAACTAATGACTGAAACAAAAGTCGCTCTTTTAAACTATCCTCTTATCCCCTGATAAATTGCTGGAAGAGAACGTGGTTTTCCGTGGGTCGGAAGATGGAGAAAGGTGACGGAAGTTTGGTCCATGGTTTCTCAAACTTTTGTCTTAAATGAGTGTTCAATTTCCGTTCAAATCTATAAACCGCCTAGACCAGATCAGATGCTTTGAATGCAAGCATGGAGTGCAGGGCTCGGCCGCCGTACAAAAGGTGCATAGCGATTTCCAACGGTGAATCACTATCCAGCGGATAAACGCTCGCAAAACCAATTGAGTTATCCAGTCGATAGTGATTTATCCAGTGGACAGCATTATCCAACCTGCGAACAGCTGGGGACAGAACGACACGGTGAACATAATGCAGATTTTTATGCAACCTGGATCGTATTAGATTGAGCCTATTTATCATCTTGCAATGGGATACGTGTCATCAAGTGAATATCTCCTGCAACGCAAAACGTACGATTGGAATGAATGAAAAGGAAAAAAAAAACATCAATTTTGGCAGTGAGGTTGTTTATAGGGTCTTTATAATTTAGGCTTTGCTAAATCACGTTGAAACGCATCACGTCACGATAATTATCGTACCTTGATTTCTGTCGACGCAATAGATACACGGATACACTTGATGTATTTGAAAGATAAATACAATAATTAATTATCCACTAACATTCATAACTTAGGAAAATTGTATGGCAATTGAGAACTTCGTGCCGCTTAATTAGCGGTTAACTGGATTACGTTTTAGACCGCATCCTTGCGGAAAGTGCGTAAATGCACGTTTCGTCCTTTTAAAATCATTCACTGCAGCACCCCACCCCAGGTTTTGTTTTCCTGCGCATATTGTCTATTGTTAGATTTGAATATAAATAACTTTTTTCATGGACAGCAAGGTTGTTCGCCAGATGTTTCCAGAAATAGGAGGGGCGTGAATTTGGGAAAAAAACGTCCTAACATATCCTGCAGCTATATTCAACTAATGTGCACGACATTAGTTGACACGACATTATACTAACAGCTACAAAGGTCCCGTGGATCGACTGTACTGTTTCCTGATTAGGAAAGAGTGCGGTTGATCCACGGGACCTTTGGAGCTGTATAAAACAAATTTTCCCTGGCCTCTGAGAGGAATCTGCACTGAACATTCCGTCATTGGCGGAAACTTGCCGGAGCACGCAGGTCTTCGATCAACACCTCCCACCGTAAATGCAGTTTCCTTTCACTTGTATTCCTTCATCGCGATCTCACTGCAAAAATGGAAAGGAACTTTCTGTGGCAGGATAAAAAGGTGTTCGAACTTGGGAGAATGCTACCCATCATCACGCCTAGCCACAACCCCTATTATATGACTGAAATTTTTTGCGACACGTTGATTTTGCGTAAATTCTCGAAATTAAAGTAATGCGAACAATGAGTGTCGCGAACACACCACATGACGCGAAAATTGAGGGGCCATGTCATCGTATTTTGGAGTGATTCGGAGAACTCGAAAATGCTAAAATGAAACTCCTTTACTTGTATGATCATTATCTCATGACAAACAAGATGATTCTAGGAAAAATTGAGGGGAATCGTGCGAAACTTGAAAAAAAGTCGGCCCGATCTTTTTCAAGATTTCCAAAATGCAATCCATTTCAATGTTGTCCTTTTCTGTCCATCCATGCACTTCTTCAGCTTTGTTGTATCTTGTTTATGTTGTTCTACGGTTGTAAGTGGTTAGTGATCTTTTATTTTATTTTAAGAGCATTCGATGTGTCCTGTAATTGCCTAAAATTGCGTGACATAGCTCAGATAATGTCAATAATCAATAAAGATTATTACCAATGAAACGTTAAGAAAATCACATTTTGACTATTACGAGGCAATGTCTTGGTACGAGCATTCCCGCGCAAGCATGCACTTCTTGTGGACATTGTGAAAACTTCTTGTTACTGTTGTCATATAGACCCGTCGCTGGATCTTTTCACGCGTTAATTTCGACGTTATTGTAACTTTAAGTCCTCTTATTTGACTCAAGGACAGATTAAATAATGTAAATTGAGTCTCACTCAAAATCTCGAAGGTAAAGTGATTCAAAATGCAAAATGTTCGCAAAATCCCGGAATAAACTTGGGGCGAAAATTTCATGCAATAAGATACTTCAGCGGACGAAAGGCAGAAGAAAGCAAAACTTAATTTAGAATCGTTTAACAAAAAACCGCTGAAAGATAGCCTCGACTAGTCTATCTGCTTCACTTTAATCATGTGAAGGTCACAGGGTGTGTCAATCACAGGCACGCGTGCCATTGCCCGACCGGAAAACCACAAAGTTTCCTTGCGCAGTGCTTTTCCGCGTCCTCTAAACCGTTTCATTCCATAGTATTACGCCCGTCAGAAAGAAACAGAGTAGTAACATTGACAGAATGAAAACAATTCTTGGTAACACCTGCTGTGCTGTCCGATGGCGCAAGGGCCTTCAGGTGGATACACTTTCATTTAAGGTCTTCTTGAAATTTCCGTTTGGTCAAATCTTCCTTGCGGCAATTTTTTCTTCGGGGGAATTCGCTGTTGAACTTTGAAAATCTCCGATTTGGCCGATTCCATGGTCATAACGACGATCCTGGATATCTCGAGCAGACGAGCGCCGCATCTTGTAACACTGAACAGGTGATCCGTGTTGCGCCTCCATTTCTTCCGCGAATGAAACATATTTTCTTTCAAAATGCCTGCTAGAGACGAAGATCACTCATCACGGTGTTCTACCTTCACATTGCGTTTCCTGTACACAGTGACACTTGGCAACGCTATATCTACTGCTTTCAAAAAAGAAATGTTTCTTTAATCCTCTAGCGGATTCAGTTCTTCCAACACTCCGCAGCTCACAGCAACCCCCTTGATATAAAACCGTCTTGCTGCACTGCACCTATAACACGCCGCAAACATAAAGACTCGCTGTGTTTTGACTGAGTCTCGTTAGGGTTCTGAAGTTGTGCATTGTCAGCCGCAAATGAAAGAACTCTTTTCTTCCTGAGCATATTGACTTGGTGATTCCGTTCCTACAACTGGGGTATCATGAGCTTCTGTTTAAACTGCTCTGCTTTTAAGTTAAATCAAACCTCACTGAAAACTGAGTTGTAGACGCCTCATTGAATATGATTAGTGACAATTTGCTAAGCAATACACAGTTGGTTTCTGATATTGGCTCAAAATTAAGTCTTTGAACAAATTAGAGTAACAAAGCTTGATTATCATTGTGATGTTTGCGCAACTGCTCAGCACTAAAAAGTCGAAACTCAGCTTAAAAGGACAGTGTCATGGGAGATACAACGATTATTGATCAAATTTCAATAAATGTGAACTTAGAGTACTTTGTTAGCATTCGACTAGTTTCTAAATCGGGTAATTTCGAGAAAAAAAGTCAATCTAAAACAAGAGAATGAACCGGCATTTGTTACAAGCGATTTTTTGCAAGTTACAAGAGGAAACTTGAAAACGTCGGGCCAACGTTTTCAAGTTTAAGCCCATTTCTCTCTTGCTTATCTGCCGCTCAAATCGTCTATAAACAGTTTCTTTGCATTACGATAGCCTTTTGAAGGAATTTTGGCCATTATCTTGCCGCTACTATCAACCAAAAAGTGTCCTTTCGATTTTAAAAAAATACTAAAAGTTGCTTGATCCTGCCCCTTTAAGTAAGAGAGAATTTCCAGCCTCAGTGCAGATAAAATTCAGTTGTAAAATAGTGACTATTATTCTGTTTGAAGCGCTTGTAAGCGGTTACGCCGACAGTTCCTGACTAATGAGGGCAAAATGTTGATCTAGCGTTTCTCAGTTATCATTTTCGCACTGTGAGAAGTATTTTAGCTAATTTGTAATCACAAAAGGTGTGGCTATTTACAGGCATTTTAATTGTCATTAAAAGCGTCATTAATTGGCGTGGGACTACCAATATTTTGGAATTCAACAGAGCAAATCCCTGCAAAAGACAAGTTGCCACCCATTAAAGAAGAGCGAGCACCATGGAAAAGACCAAACTTTTGAAGCAAAGAACTGTACGGATTAAGCCAGCCATTTGCTTACGACTCACTCAGTGACAAACACTTAACCATACAATACAGCAGAATTCTCGCAAAAGTGACGTATGACGTACATTCAGCCACTAATCGTTCGTCTTTCTTAAGGTGAGAACATAATCCAGTTTTGAGGCTACTCTACGCTGGAAAAAAAAGCTTGGTTATTTTTAATGATTGCCAATAGGACCTAACAGCTTACCACGCCCACCGAATGTAAACACATGAGTTTATTCAAATATTTTTGGCGAATATAGCCTGTTGACTCACGTCTTACGAGGGATTAACTTTTTTAACCCTCCTGGTTTTGGCTAGGTATTGTTTCTCAGACGATTAAAACAAAAGGAGCAAAACCTGTGTTTGTCACACGAGGTAAGGGGGCGCCGGAGAGCTAGCAAAAAAAACAAACCCTTGAAAGATCTTGCTCTACAGTAAGTACTGTAACTTAGTATTGCGTTACTTGAGCATTTGTGTTAATGTCTATGTTCCGAGGTTCCCGGATGTGCTGGCGTGGCACTCCGGTGAAGTTCAGTTCAGTTTGAGACCCGTTGTCCAGCGTTGCTGCTGTCTCACTCCTAGCATAACATAACATAACATAACATAACATAACATAACATAACATCCACGAAAAACGCCTCGGTCCCCAAAGTCGCGCTCGGTGCTGGGCACGAGGACCAACTTATGCAAATAACTTCTATTGCAACGTATCTCCTGTTTGAATTAACGATTATCGCTAATTTAGAACACACTGTCCCAGGACTTTTCGGAAAGGAGCAAATATGAAAAAGCGAAACCTCACCGCGCACTTGAAGAAACGACTAAGCTAATTGCCTCGCGAGTGATTTTGCTCAGCTCTTTCCTCAAATCCATTTCGAGAGGTTTTCCTCCGGATACGTAATCCGGTTTTCCCTCCTCCTCAAAAATTCCAATTAAATCTGGCCCCAGTTGTTCGAAAGGTGGATAACGCTATCCAGGGGAAAAATAAATCACTATCCAGCGGATAAATGCCAGCGAATCCAATTGAGTTATCCTTTGGATACTGATTTATCTAGTGGATAACACTATCCACCTTTCGAACAACTGGGGCCTGGATTTAAGAAACGAGCACGTGAATATCCAGCGGTTGCATAAACAAAACATCACGTGATTGATTGAGGGGAGTGAGTAAGGAAGTTATTCTGTTCCATCGCAGTGCGGGATTCAGCTTTCTTCCATTCATAACTTTCTTTTTTTTTTGCCCCCGAGAAATGTGGAGAGCAGCAGTTGATACAAAAGTGGTGGCTAATACTGAAGATGATGACGACTGGGAGACGGATCCAGACTTTGTAGTGAGTATTTGTAACCCGTTTGGATCCATATATAGGTCAGTTGCATGATATCGTCAATCATTCAGCGGAATGTTTGCCAGAGAAACATTTTTTTGATCAGTCGATTTCCTGTCTTTGTGCTTTTTGAGTCGATTCTTACAGGGGTGGGTTATTGTTTGTTTGAATCACTGTGAAATGAGTAAACCATGTTTTCTTGTGATTCCTTGCAGTAGAAGAATGACTAACGAATATTGTTGTCACATTAAACCATTTTCGTTTATTCGATGTCGAAACTGGCAAGTGTTAAGAGCTTAACCTCGAGTGATCAAAGTGTAGAATATTTAATTTACCAGTCATCAAATGTTAAATTCTTATGTTGTGGCTGTGAAAGGGATAGCTCACGGAGAGTTTTTATTTTTTCAACTCAAGTTCGGTAACTTAACAGTACAGTACATGCAGATTATAGACTTGAACCAAATTGACAGTTTCTGACACATTTACACTTCAGTAATGTCCCCTGATTGGTTATCATGTTTATTCAGTGCAGTGCCTCTGATGTAAGAATATAATAATTTACATGTACTACTGCCAAACCCTTGCTCCCCCTGTGGGGATGGTGGTGGGGGAGGTGGTTATAGAAAAGAAGGCCACCTGCACTTGAGCATAATTATGTTAAAGGTGATTTTTTTTTTCTCAAACACCTGCAACCCTCCACTCTCTTGCCATCAGCTGCTGTACAAGAACTTCAAGACAAAATAATGCGTAATGATTGTCGTGATGTTGGGGAAAGTGTTTTAAGCTTTATAGAAGTGCTTGAACCTGGTGCCTGCAGATTGCAAATCCACAACCTTTTCCCCTCTGATCAAGGGTAGAGAAAATTGATATTTCTAATGTTACAAGGATTTTTACACAATACTAATTTTGCTGAGGAATGGTTGGCATTACTCTTGAAGAATTACTTTAACACACAATGTGATTATTTTCTTTAAATTATTTAGAATGATGTGTCTGAACAAGAGCAGAGATGGGGAGCAAAGACAGTGGAAGGGTCTGGACATCAGGAATCAATAAGGTAAAATAAGTGGAATGTATAAAATGTACATGCAAAGATAATTTATTGTTAATTGTTTTTAAAATTCAGGTTGTGTCTTGTTGATATTGGATAAAATAAATACTTACCAGAAGTATTAGGCCTTCATTTTCTAACAAAGATCTAATTTTCTTCTCAGTATAAAAGACTTGCGGCAAGGTGTGGCAGCAGATCATGCCAAACTGAAGCATGGTAGGTTTGCAGGACAATATCCAGTATACTGAAACAGAATAGCAAACTGTATTTGTGCCAGTTATCATTGTCCAATTTGAAGTAGATGAGACAAAGCAACATGTTATTGTCAGCACAGCTTAGATTTGTATCCAAGAAGAGAGACTAGGATTTTCTCTATACCATTAATTTTAGTTTATTGCATAACTTTAGCACTGCTTATTGCACACAATTTGGCTATAATTAGTGACAACGACAAACTCCATTCCCATTCAATTTGGTTCTCAAAGTGTTTTTGTTTTTAATTGAATTATGTTCTTTTCTTGTAGAGGAACAAGAGAGTGGGTATCCTTTTAACATCAGTCTCTTAACCAGGCTTGATGTGATTGCACATTGTTCATATTGTGCTGTCTGGCTGTTAGTTTACTGTGAAACAACAGTTATTTTCCTGCCCCATGCAGACTCCATGCATGGTCCAACTGGAAGAAGTTGCTGGTCTAAGAACAATGAGCTTGATTATTAACTTGCAATGCAAGTCTCTAATACATATTATAAATATTATACATTGTAGTCTCAATCCCCATTCTGTGAGCTGCAGATAATTTTGGATATCTTGTCACCTGTCGAGTGTGGTCACACAGCTGCTAGGGTTATTTGTCACCTGTCGACCACCACGGCCTTGTACTACCAGGCAACAGCGTGAATGAAAACAATGGCTTATTACTGTAGTTTACGATCTTGTGTTTATAATATCAATGTATAGTGAAACAATTGCTGAATTCGGTTTTTTGTGATAATTCCAAAATACTGTAATCAAGGTCTCGGTAAGTGTTATCAGCCGAAGCCAGAGGCTGAGGCTGATAACATCTTTCCCTTGATTATTCTGGATATCAGTAAAGACCTCATCCAATACTTGTTTAATATATGTCATGTACTTTGTGTGGTCATGTGGAGTGAATGATTGCTTGACTTCTTAGATTACCTTTCTTCTGAACTAATTAATGTAATTTTGTGATGAGGTGAGGTTAAGTTCTGGAGTCAGCTTTACAAAGTCATGCAGACTTTCAGATCACACTTGTTCCTGCCCTTCCTTAATAACTGCTTCAGCCCAAAAGCATCTTATGGCTACGGAGGGAAGTTTGGTGTCCAGAAGGACAGAATGGACAAGGTATGGCTTATAAAGCAGTGTGCACGATATCTTGTTTACTCAGAGTGGTTTAAGGAATGCAGAGCAACTGAAGGAGTAACTGTTGTTGCTGTTGGCATTGACAAACTGCAACCAATAATTTATGATTTTAAATTTAAAGCATCGCCGTAGTGGTGCTAGCCAAGGGTGACAATTGGTGGTGATGTCAGTTATAGTATGAGTATGTAAGTGTTTTGTCTGGCATTGATGCATTACAATGTTAGGAGTGATGAACAGTAGTTGCTGATCATGACAGATGGTTTTCCTTACAGAATGTAGTGGGATGGGAGTATGAAGGGAAAGTTGACAAGCATGCCTCACAAAAAGGTTTGTGTTTAGTGCATCATCAAATTGAAGGACTGTATGCATAAACAAATTAAGTGGCTTTTTTAAGAGTATTTTGGGAAATTATTATTCTAAACAATACATACTCCATATTCATAAATGGCAGACAATAAATTATTCTAGTCTTTTGTCTTTATGAAAATTATTCTAACAAACCTTGTTAGTGTGTGCTGAATTGAAAAGAATTTTTGCTCTGAAATGAGGCTTGGAGGTGTAATTTATATGAACACAAAAGAATAATAAATCAATTGCCATTTTAAATACAGCGTATGGAAATGATTTTTTTTTTAACTTCTGCAGCGTACTGACAATACAGACAACAGCATGAAAAGAGGCAAAAATGTTTTTTTTTTCTCCTCCCTCTTCTATTTTCATCCATTTGAAAATTAACTGGAGAACCATAATTAGCACTTTTTATTTCACTGAATCAATGTGGCAGCAATTTGACCATAATTATGTGTACCATTCTTCTGTAGACTATTCAACTGGGTTTGGTGGTAAATATGGAGTGCAGAAGGACAGAGTTGATCAGGTAAGATAATCTACTTTACCTCTAATAATATAATAATATAATAATATAATAACATTATATATAATATTATGACACATGAGTAACTTTGCAAACAGTTGTTTTATGGATACATGTACAGCACCACACAAAAGTAAGTGACAATTGTTTTGACTGTCAGATGCATGGTGTATGCTCATGTTGTTTTCTGGATTTGAAGTTCGAATGTGCTGTAAGCAATGAGAAATGCTTTACTAATTACATAACTTTCTGTCACTCCAGCATGGAAAAGTTGACTAGTCACCCAACAGATCCTATTTTGTTGGGTTTGTAAAGTTGAAATGTTTTGCAGGTGGCCGTTGGGTTTGAATATGAGGGGAAAACTGAAAAGCATGAATCACAAAAGGGTGAGTGTTGCATAAGAACCATTAACTTTTGGTTATAGAATCTTCATAGAAATTAATGGATTGTAATACGTGTAAGTCAGGTGGTACATGTACACAGTGTATCTTTGTGCTAGACTAGCTGAACTGTACTACATGTACACTGTAGCTTCTGTTTTGTCTTACTGGTACATGTGCTTGTCTGCCTTCAATTTAACAGATTATGCAAAAGGCTTTGGTGGGAAATATGGCGTGCAGAAGGACCGAGTTGACAAGGTAAACGTTAGAGAAATAAATTTGAACTATACATTGGTCTATTTATGTGAATGTATTTGTGCTCTGGGGTTGTCAAATGATTGTTAATGATTGCTGAACATTATATTTTGGCAAAAACCGTACCAAACCTGTCAACTTGCATTTAAATCTGATGGTTGTAGAAGTGTTCTTAGATGATACAGGTAGGCTTCTTTGACCAGGAATTTTGGCTGATGTAAATGAGGTAGTTTGAAGTTTCAGGTTATTCTACAATCTCACTGTTAATTGTAAACCTATGACTAGCTGTGAAAGTAGCCAAAATGTAGTAAAATAATTACTGTTAGTAGTTTAAGTGCAATTTGCTGTGAAGGGACTAATACCCTCGGTCCCTGTATGAGAAAAGAAAAAAAAATAATGTTGGCTATTTAGTCCCTAGTAATAATTTATTGTTACTTTTTCTCTTACATGCTGTACTCATGCCCATATAGGCTGCAGTTGGCTGGGAATATGAGGGGAAAACTGCAGCACATGTTTCACAAAAAGGTTTGTGTTGTGATTAATGTTTCATTTCCAAGTCTTTCAGCTGCACTGATTATTATTATTTTACTCAAGACTGACAGTTTCTGTTTGACTTTTTTTTTAGAGATCATTTTTACTTGTATTCTTTACGATTTGTTTTCTGATATGACTGTTTGCAGATCACTCCAAAGGATTTGGTGGCAAATATGGGGTACAAAAGGACAGAGTTGATAAGGTACACAAAATGTGACACAAAGTTTTGTCCAGTTAGTGATTTGTTAAATGGGTATTGTCCCTTAATTTTCTTTAGGTTGCTGTTGGCTGGGATTATGAGGGGAAAACAGAAGCTCATGCATCACAACTTGGTGGGTCTCAGCGCTACTTTATGCTTGGCTAAATAACACATCCTGCTATTCAGGCTAATTATTGGTTGGCCAATTGACAGAAAAGTAGGGGGGAGAAGTAGAAATTAAATTTGAAGTGTAAGAAAAGAGGTTACTGCCAGTTTGTTTATTTAAAATAAGTTTTTCTAGAGCTCATGGTTAAGTTTTTGTTTCTTCTCTTTGTTAACCATGTTGTCAATAGACCACTCTAAAGGATTCGGAGGCAAGTATGGAGTACAAAAAGACAAAATGGACAAGGTATAATAATATTTTATGGAAATGAATGCAGCAAATGTCGCTCAGCATAAAATTGTTCACGGGAAGCCAAGTTTAGTCGACGAAAAAAATGGATGAAATGAGAAGAATTGCATTATCCGAGGTTGAGAATTTAATAAAACAATTATTAAGCATTCGTGCTTGTTGGATGTAAAACTGGTTATAGCCAACTCCGCGCTACACGCGTCGTTGACTATTTACCATCTCATATCCAACGCATGCTCATGGAATAATTGTTAAATATCCTTGATACAATTTGCTGATAGTTATTTCCTTGTACATTCAATGTATTTCAGTCTGTGAATGATTACTTTTTTTAACAGAGAAATAATTATTGTACACATTTGACTGATTGTTATTCCTGCCCTGTATCTGGTGGCTTATGTGATTTTAAACTCCCAAGCAGCTTTAAAGTAACAGCAATGTAATAACATAATCCTAATAAAATACTGAAAGTAATGCCGTGAAAGTTTTCTGCACATTATCGTTTTGTCTTTGTACTTGTCTTAGTTATCACCGAGGTAAACTGAGCAAACTTCTTGTCTTCTTCTACAGGCAGCTGTTGGATATGAGTATCAAGGAAAGACTGAAGAACATGCTTCTCAAAAAGGTGAATACTTGAAATTACACCCTGTAAAGAGTTCATTTTTGTTTTAAGAAATGCTGTAAAGTACTCAAAGGTTCGGTCTGTAGATTGATGGTCATGTTGTTGTCAAGTCTGTTTCCTATTGTTACAACTCTGATCTTAAGGATGGCTAAATTTTATACTTTTGAGTCAGAATAAAATAATTACTGTGGGGAATTTCATGCAAATAAACTTAAGCTTACCTGGCCCCATATGGGTGGCTTTGCTGCTCAACCAGTCCTTTTCTTCTCTGGTAGATCATTCCAAAGGATTTGGTGGAAAATTTGGAGTTCAAAAAGAACGAGTTGATCAAGTATGTTGATGAACTGGGTTTGGGTTATGTATTTGCATCGGCAAAACTGTTATTTTGCCATTGTAAGTCTGTAAGAGTCTTATTTTCTTCTTTTAGCTGAGAGTCATTAATACGTGCGATGGCGGACGATGGCAGGTTGTCTTCCATCGCCAGGCAGCGGTGTTATTGTGTTGCTGTGTTTTGTGATTGGCTTAAAACTCCCGCGCCACTTTTTCATCCAATCAGTGGCAAACGTTTTCCCGCGCCTACCGCCGACTGCGGCTATTTGCTTTGCCTTTTACGTTCTAATTGGTTTGTTTGTGTGCGCCTGTCTTGATTGTTCTTAGTAATTCCTTTGTTTTTGGTTTTACGGCACTAACGATTTGTAAGCTGATGCTGATTATTTTCTTAAACGGACATGTCTTCACCAAGTAAGGTTACTTCCCACCTTCGCGGGTGCCCTTCGGCAAAAAAATCGTACGCGCGCCAGTTTAAATAAAACCCAAAGAAACTATATATCATAAGAAAGCTTAATAAATGTACTTTACGGAAAAAATACAAGTTTAGCGATGTTTTCTTTCAGGAAGTGTCAGGAGCCGGTAAGGCGTGAAACGACCGAGGGTTCCTCTATTGAATTTATCGGCTAACGGATTAATTTTGATTCGCGTGGCGTCCATTTACGCAACACGTCTCGCCCATTTCTAGCTACGCCAACTTTAGATGTGGGTATCTAGACAACCAATCAGAATATCGAAAAAGCCCGACACACTTTTGTTGATGGATGCCTTGTGAATAAGACTGTGCACCCATTTTGCTCGTTCTGTGGAATCCCATAGCCGATAAATTCAATAGAAGAACCCTCGGTCGTTTCACGCCTTACCGGCTCCTGACATTTCCTGAAAGAAAACGTCGCTAAAACTGTATTTTTTTCATAAAGTACATTTATTAAGCTTTCTTATGATATATAGTTTGTTAGGGTTTTATTTAAACTGGCGCGCGTACGATTTTTTTGCCGAGGGGCACCCGCGAAGGTGGGAAGTAACCTTAATCCAGACAAAAATTAATTTATTCCTTCGAATGCGACACGCCAACTTGTCTGAATGAGTTTTAAGTGCAAGTGTTAAACCACGAGACGGGAAGCCGGTCTTTGAAAACCGGAAAACCATGAAAGTTGTGCTCGCCATCAATTAAGATAATTATGAACAGAACACGCCTTTCGAGGTCGTCTGAATGATTAGTCGGGAATATAACATTCCTTGTAAATTATGTGTGGTAAAGGAGGACTGTATTGTCTTTAAGACTGAAGTTCTACACTTGACTTTATTATTTTCCAGTCTGCTCTGGGGTACGAGTACGAAGGCAAGACAGAAGCGCACGCCTCTCAGAAGGGTAAGGTGATTTTCTTTCAGTACCTATGCTATTGTTGCAGTGAATTCTTTCTATTTTATTCACTTAGCCAGCATGTTTCCTCTGCATGCAGATTACTCCAAAGGGTTTGGCGGCAAATATGGAGTGCAAACGGACCGACAAGATGCGGTAAGTCTCGAATAATCGAAATACAGTACCATGATGGTGAACTTATCCGCTACAAAATTCCGGCCACTGTCATGAAATAGGGATTGAATTTTCATCACGATTTAAAAGTAAGGAACTGGGAATTAAATTTTAATCTGGTTGAGTGAAACGCCGTCATACGCAGAGGGTGATTGCGTGGGCTGTATATTCGGAAGAAGAGAGAGAGGTTTCCTGTGCTAGAGTGGTGGGGTTTTTCACCTACAAGCCTCATATTTTTTAGGCTTTCCATTCGCAGTTGCCTACGTTACGAGCAAAACTGATATGCTTACTTCATTTATTTCACAAATGGGCTTATGTTTCCGGCTCATTAATGAGATTTGCAATCGAGTTTCTTTTCTCAATTGCATGACCCTTGGTCGCTTCTATTTTGCCCATACTAGGCTGCTGGCAGTTACGAAGAAATGCAAGAAGTCAAATCAACGTATCACACTGCAAAACCGCGGGCAGGTAGGACGATAGCGACCCTTTGCACGGCTCAGTGTGAAGTGTTTTTCTTTTCTTTTCTTTCTTTTTTTCTCTTCTTTTTTTTGAAAACCTAGAGCGCTTGAGTTTAGAGCAAGTTTCATTTGAGTCTAAAATAATTATGGGATTGCTTTTGTCTTGGTTTTCGCTGGATCAAAAACTTGCGCCGCTTTCCAACCAATGCTATCACAAAAGCAATTGCGACTTCAGTAGTCGCTCTCGTTTTCCCGCGCTTGGTGGCGTTTGGGTTGGCTTGCTTTGCGTTCTTATTGGCTAGTACTAAAGCGAAGGCCTGGTCACTTCGATTTGTGGTCGGCTGAAAGGTGTATTTGCTTCAGGCCCCAGTTGTTCGAAGGGTGGGTAGCGCTATCCACTGAATAAGTCAATTGCATTTGCTAGTGCTTATCCGGTGGATAGCGTTATCGACCTTTCGAACAACTGGGGCCAGAACGTGAACCTCTGTGTAATTACGTTGATTTTTGGTTTTTCGACACACTCAACTGAAAACTGCTTAAAGCCTCGTTGTTTTTCCCAAGGCAGACCAAAGTACTCCTTGAGTTACCATTAGTTGTAACATTGGAGTGAGCCATGAGCAGCTCTCGCAAGGTCTCGTATGATTGGCTTGCTTCCGCTCCAACCAACGAATATAAAACAAACAACAGAATCAATGCAGCTAGCCCTAAAAACCATAGCAGCTGCTACACTAAACGACCAGTAGAATTCAGCTACAAGCTTACGAGAGCTGCTACACCACTGATTGAAGTCCCTGAGATTCCAGTTGTTGTGTTATTCCGCGGGAACAAAGTGAGGGATCTATAGTTTGATTTCGCCGGACATGTATTCTTTCTTTCAACTGATGAAAACATGTTCCCGTTTGGCTCCTCCATTTTCTTAGGCTCTGGTGCGGCAGGAAGCTTGAAATCAAAGTTTGAAAACTTGGCCAAGGAGCAGGAGGAGGTAGGTGCCGGTTGTTTTAAGTACCATGCTTATCATTTTACTTTTTGTGGCGCAAATAAGGCAGTGATCATGGCTCTTATGGCGTGATTGTCGCCTTGCTTCAGGAAAACAGGAAAAGAGCAGAGGAGGAGAAGGCTCGGCGACTGGCCAGAGAACAACGAGAAAAGGAAATTAACGAGAAGAGGCATGCCGAGGTAACCATGTGTGTTATCAACTGAACAGTGTCATGGGGAAACTAACATGATCAGAGTGTCAGTTTAGTTTTCGAAATGTGTAAAAACACGACCAAATATATATTACTACCGTGTATCCCTTTGCTTTGGAATCTTTAAGTGTCCAAATTGGCTTTAAAAACATTGTAAACACATAAAATAACAAAATCAATACATGATTAATAATAATAACGATAATAATATTTAAGAATGATAATAGTAAATAGTGTGCTTAGAATTAATTTCAGGAGAATCACCCAAAAATGCGTCGCGTGAGGAAGATGTTGCAGTTATAGAGGATATTACATGTACACGGTGGCAAGAAGATATGAATTTTATGTTCGAGAGCCACTCGAACATAAAACTCATATCTTCGCACTAAGGTGTAATTTTCTTTTTATTATATAGACAAAAACACATCAAGTAAAAGCTAAAGCAGTTTTATTCACTTAGAGGCGGGAGATGACTCCATCGATATCCTCTCTAGTGAGGATATGGAAAATACGCCACTACGGTCCCGAATGTAGTTTCGTATGAATTTTACATGTGGTGTAATTCCCAGTAAAACACTCACGTTTATAATAAAACTATAGTAAAATCGTTTGGTGTCAGCTAGAGTAAAATTGACATTGTCCCTATTCGGAGTTAGAGGATTAATGGAACATAGTTTTTCAACAGACAGAGGTTCGGTTAGTCCTTTAAAGGGAACCTCCACTATAACAAGAATATAACTTTAAAATACTGAACATACATAATGCTTACCATCAAAATTGTTCGAACTTTTTCTAATGGAAGCGTTTGTATCTGAAATAAACAAATTTAAAAAACCTGGGCGCTGCCATTCTGAATAATTGTGACGTGTAATGGTTGGCCTATTTTTTCAAAACAAAAACTCTTTGTGTGAATACAAAATGGAAAAAGATCGAACAATTTTGATTGTAAACATTATGTTCAATGTGGTTTTAAATTTAAATTCTTGTTTTGTTGGAGGTGCCCTTTAACCGAGAGGTCCATCCCTGACGAGTCAAAAATCGTTTCGCGTTATTCGATATAAAGTCACTATTAGTAGTGGAAGGATTCGCTATCTTTACGTTTCAGCAACAAGCTCGCGACCAAGAAGAGGCGGAGGAGGAAGCGCGGCGGGAAGCCGAAGAGCAAGCGAGACAACAAGAAGATGCGGAACAGGAAGAAGAGCAGCAACAAATGTATGAAGAACTACCTGAACCAGACAGAGAAGAACCACAGCCTAGTGAATTTTACGAAGAACCACCTTATGCTCCAGAAAAACATGAAGCTACTCCTCAGTCTGACCTGTATGAAGAGGTTACTCAACAGGGAACCCAGGAAGAGGAACAAGTAAATCAATTTAAATGAGTTGTTTTCTTTGCAGCTTGTGCTGCTAAGCAGTGCACGCGCGGTTTTGTTGTAGTCGTCAGCAATCTTTGCCAGGCAGCACTTGACTTTGCTATCACATTATTTTTAAGATCTTCGTACACTTACCACGACATTCGGTGAGTCAGACGTGACCTCACAGTCAAAAAGACGCGAGATTTAGGGTCGACATAGTGCCTCTGCGGTGTTTAAGATATCATGTGCCGTGCCTCATAGCGAAGGGAACTTGGGTACTTCCTCATGTCGGTTGCTACCCAGACGCGGTCTGAATTTCTCGATTTATACTCACCCGAGAGTGCTTTCACGATGGTGCCGTTCGTGGTGCAGATGGCAAATTAGCAAAGAACAGGTCTGCAGATATCAATTTCATGTGTAGTCCCTGTAGTTAAAATGGCGTTTTCTTTTTTCAAGGTTGAAGAAGGTTTCGGAGTGAGTGCGACAGCCCTTTACGATTACCAAGCAAGTAAGTTATCTCTGGAGAATATTGAATTATTTTTTCAAATGTTTGAACTGCGGATATATGATGAATTGAAGTGTGATCGTCACAGTTAATGAAATTAATGAAGTCATCTCCTTTATTTGACCACCCCTCGTAAAGGACAAGGTCACAAGCACACATCCCCTCCTGGGGCTCCCGAGAACAGTTCGAGCTAATGTTCTTAACTGGCCTTAAGCCTGGGGTCTCCTGGTCGTCCTGTCACTCCTGAACAAGGAAGAAATCGTCTTAACCTAGCCTCTTACTCATTTTTGATTCTTTCTGTAGCTGGTGACGATGAAATCACGTTTGATCCAGGAGACATTATCACAGATATCGAGAAAGTGGATGAGGGTTGGTGGATGGGCACCTGTAATGGTCATCGAGGACTCTTTCCTTCTAATTTTGTAGAAGAGAACTAATGACGTGACATGGATACAATGCGCAACGTAGCATTTCTCCAGCACCATTTAGCTTTCACTCCACTTGAATTTTTTTATGCCATGAAAAGAATATTCGGTTCGTAAAACGTACTGAAGGTTACTAGGATGGTGCGTTTTGGTGACGTCTAAGTAAAATTCCGACCTTCAGTCTCTTGAAAGGAAACTGTGAAGAGCAGAGAATTTCAGTAGCGTACTGCTACTTTGCTTGCTTATTTCACGCGATTAGGTAGTAAATGAATAATAGCTGTGTTAGGAATGCAAAACAGTAATCGGTTGTTCCAAACCTCTTTAATCTTTTCGACAGTTTGTTTTGAGTTTCTTTGATACGGTGGAGGCCTTTGGCATACTGCTTCGTAATAATAAAAAGAATCGCAAATTTATTGTTACGGCATTGTCAGAAGTGTAGTTTGCAACATTTTCATCTCATAGTGAAAGTACGTTGTTGTCTTGTAGTTAAGTGACCACTTTTTACTCTGGTCCACTAATTAATGTCGTTACTGCATTTGCAAGGGTAAACTGAGGCATTTGTAATGATAAGGATTAATTTTATAATAAAAAAATTGGTGTTTCTCGTGTTGGTTTTATTACTTGCGTTATTTGCCCTCCTCCGGCCCTACATCCACGTGCATTATCTAATTTCTGTGACCCTTGAAGTACTCATCGTTGAAATAACGCCAACTTTAGGCATGGACGTTTGATTGGAGTAGAGATGCAACACTTGAAATACTAAGGGCGCGGTTTTTTGGGAAACATTCCGGCAAAATATTCCAAAATGAGAATACCTCGAAAAATGAACATATCCTTCCGAAAAGAAACTCCCTTAAAAAAGTGATGACTTTTATACTTTAGCCTTATTGTCGTTTCTTATACCAAGGAAACGCATACAACAGACTCCCACATGTCAGCCTGTCCAGCGAAAAACAAACATGATTTTGGATGGAAAGCTAAGTTATGGGCCCACGCAGCAAATTTTTGAGAAATAAACTGTGAAGATTTAATGTAAAGTTTAAAATTAGTTTATAAATATTCACTCGTTCGTATTTGTAAATGGAAAATTATGTTAAGTGGTGAGGATATTTCTAATAAAATTTGGGGTTTCATTAAGGCGCCGTTTCTTTATGTTAAGCTTACCCAGTGCTTTATATAATAATAACTTTATTTAAGTCTCAGGTTATCTAGCCGCGCACGAGTGCTCTACTAATTGGGGAGACTACCAATCAACTGAAATCAGAACAAATCAAATGTTGGTTGTTGTGGAGAGGGGAAAATCGGAGAACCCGGAGAAAAACCTCTCGAAGCATAGTAGAGAAACCAACAAACTCAGGCCACATATGACGCCGAGACCGGGAATCGAACCCGGGCCACATTGGTGGAAGGCGAGCGCTCTCACCACTGCGCCAACCCTGCTCCCCATAAAGCAGGATTTCATGTCGTAATGTTGAAAATCATCGGTCACGTGACCTGAAAATTTTCCTTCAGCGAAAAAACTAAAAGATTTCCACTATGTGCTCATATAAAAAAGTCATCAACGTTGACTTCAAGGCCATCTCGAGACTACGCTAGTCAGTAGGCTCAAAGAAGGGTTATTTGTCTGCTATTTCATGGGGTGTAAATCGCCATTTGTGCTCCCCGCTCTTTATCTACTGAAAGCACCGTGGGAATGAAATTTCTTATCACAGCAAGCAAAGAATACCTCAAACAGTGTTATTGTACAGGCAAATAACGACACGTCGTAAAAGATGCAGTTTATTCTTAGCTTGCAACATACATTATTTTATAGTCTGTGTCCGGATTTGATCAGTCGTTATGTTTACATTTTGCGCTATCAGATGTTAACTTAATTCTCTGTATTCCCTAATCTTCTTTATCTGAATAACTTGTTAAGTCTTGACGCCGTTTGTAGCTCGGTAGTAGATCAGCCAACTTCGGCTTCCTTCTGGGTTGAAATCCTCTCTGCTCCTGCTCATCGTGAAGAGTCCGAAGTTCATTCACTTTTGACTGGAAAAGAAAAACCATTTCATAAATTTCTATACAAATATCAAATTTATTGGTAAAAAGGCTTGCATCTTTTAAAAGGCTAATGTAAAATTCTGCATTTCGAAATTGGTTGGCACTTTCAACCCCGGACTTAAGCAATTGTGCGTTACTTGTAGCTTACTTCCTTAAAGAAAATATGTTGAAAATAACTAATTTGGGCTTTGCTACAAGTTTTCTTAGAAAGGATGTGGTGTTTCTCTCAAGAACAAGCCGTTTTCAACTAGTATCAACACAGGCCTCGCCGGAGACGACTGAAGAGGTTTTTCTGCTTAACATTAGAAATGTTACCTAACCTTGCCTTTATCGCCACCACACACGATCAGAGTACAAATAAGTTGAGGCCTGCAATGAGCTGTGAACTCAAAGATCGCTGCTAATGCCACGACTGTCACAAGATAATGTTTCAACACCATCTTGGCCGTTTGGTCATTGACTTTGACATGGTTTACTGACTCAGAGAGGGGCGTCCAGCGCATTAACTTTTAACGACGTGGGAAATTATGCTTTCAACCTTCCGTTCGCTAAACATGTCGTCAGAAATGTTATTAAACCCAAAAGTTATTTGATATCAATGTGCAGTACGTGGCGTCAAAATTTATCAATTCGGACGAAAAACGTTTGCTATCATAATTTCGGTTAATCGATAATATTGGAAAGATATCAAATGATACTATATATTACTTTTTTAATCATTCAATTTCAATCTACAGTTTTCCACCAGATTCACAAAGCAACACCCTTAAGAAGGGGGAGCAGATACGGGGGGCCATCACTTCCCACAACCTGTCCCCGGGTTCTGCCCTCCACCCTCCCCTCCCCCCGGCGTCCCTACTACATCGACTGAAGTTCCTGACAACATGTCTGAAAGCATATGTCATTTTACCAGTTGGAAAGCTACATCAGTGTAAACATAGAGTTTTTGTGCGAGTCCCTCTAATAAAGAGGCGTTTGGCTTCTGTGATCATGGCACTTTAAAAGGCGAGCCACATTACTCCGTAGTTCTTTTTCATTTCATTTGATCTAAAACCATATTGGTTAGGTATCAAGATATTTTCAATAGTAAAATAGAACGTTAATTGATTAAGAATGCATCTCTCAAATATTTTACTTAGTGCTGGAAGAACTGAGATAGGCCGGTAGTTATTACACAAAAGACGAGACTGTCCTTGTTTGAAGATCGGGATAACTTTGGCAATTTTTAAACTGTCAGGAAATATACCTTGTTCAAGTGTCAAGTTTATAATATGTGTCAATGGTTTAAATATTTCCAGCGAACCGGAAGATAACAGCAAAGGGTGGACCTTATCAACCCCAATTGATTTCCTGGTATCAATATTTTCTAGCAATAAGAACACTTCAACTTCATTGACTTTATTAAAGTGAATCTTACCCTTTTTCCTCTTCATATAATGCGAGAAACGGCGATTTGTAGTGAGAAGTTTTGATGCAAGCTCAGTTGGAATGATACGAAAATACGTATTGATAGCATTTGATATCGTAACTGGTTGCTGTAGGTTTTTATTATCAACATGTAAGTTATCAATGTGAGAAGATGGACGCTTTTTATTAATTATTAAGTTAATGTCTTACCTTAATGTTGATCGATTTGAGTGGTGCATGTCGATTACTGATCTTATTAAAGGAATGTAGGGATCTAGTCAAACTTTCATTCGGATCATTACACTTAAATACAGGCGACCAGTCTTCGCACCTCAGTGCATCACAGAAAGCATTTTTATCAAACTTTTTAAAATCTCTAATCTCAATTATATCGGGAAAGGGGCTTAGTGTGGGATCATAAGAAAACGTAAAAACAGGCAAATGGTCGGCTATCTCGACTGCAATGCTACCGCTCGAACTTGAAGATACGAAATTGGAGTGTACATGATCTATGCAACTTATTGTTCTTTCGGTACTACGTGTAGCTTCAAATATCAAGGGATTAAAGCCTTCAGAATAAATCAGATTGAGGTATTCTTTTGCAATTGTGCTTCCAACAAGTGTGTTAATATTAATATCACCTAAAATTAGGCACTTTCGCTTAGACAAAAAGATGGCATGTAGAACTTGTTCAAATTGCTCGAGAAATTCACGTTGAGATCTGCCAGGAGGATTATAAATAACGCCAATTAACAAGTCATTTGTCTCTACCCA
>BLFK01000004.1:1002625-1011220 GCA_014634185.1 Astreopora myriophthalma
CTGCAGAATACCCTACCACTCGAAGTTGTACCCCTTAAAATCGGGATACTTAGCTACGCAGTTTGTGCACACTACGAGGCTACGCGGCTACGTGGCTACGCGGCTATGCGGCTACGCGGCTAGGTGACTACGCGACTACGCGGCTAAGGGGCTACCTGGCTACGCGGCTACTCTGAAGTCGATTCGCCTACGTAAGTAAAGTCGATTCGCCTACACGCTAACAAATAAATAAATAAATAACAAATGAACAAATGAAAGCTAAAATTTCTATAGAGTGCTTAGGCCTAATCACTGAAACGATCGCTTAGGCTTAATCAGTAAAGTGGGGGCTATTTGTCCGTGGCGCAAAATGTCCAGATACCGCATGCAACATCTACATTACATGACATTATCAATGAGTTCCCAAAACAATAGTGAACGTTACAAGTGCGCTTAAATTAAAAAGTTTGCTAAAGAAGCATGTAGGCGAATTGACTTTACTTGTGTAGGCGAATCAACTTTAAGTGTCTAGGGGAATCGACTTCAGTGTAGGCGAATCGACCTGTAGGCGAAACGACATGTAGGCGAAACGACTTGCAGGTCACCGGTCAACTCGCCTACGTGCAAACTCGCCTACGGTCTTTGTTGAGGATACATATCATTAGGGTCTTCAAACAATATCCTATTGATTTTGAAAAAGTCTCACCTTCTTTGCTAAGTGCCGCGCAAGTGACACTTTTTAACTCTTTAATCTTTTCGACAGTATGTTTTGAGTTTCATTGATACGGTGGAAGCCTTTGGCATGCTGCTTCGTAATAATAAAAAGAATCGCAAAAAAAGTTATTGTTACGGCATTGTCAGAAGTGTAGTTTGCAACATATTTTCATCTCATTGTGAAAGTACTTTGTTGTCTTGTAGTTAAGTGACCACTTTTTACTCTGGTCCACAAATTAATCTCGTTTTGAAGTATCAACCAATGATAAATGACCCTTCGCCTTCATGTGATCATCAAAGTGGGACAAGTTGCACGTAACGTTGCCTAGTGTAACACCGGTCGAGCAACTTTTCTCAAAGCGTGGGAGGAATTTTTATGGCAACAAAATTGCGAGACAAGTTGCCAGAGAAATTGCCTAGTGTAACAGCGCCTTTAGGCTATGTCTACACTATACCGGTAGCTCTTGCGCCGTCACGAAAACCATATCGGATAGGACCTCGCGATGCCGGTTACCGGCATCGCGAGGCCACGGGTTCCAACCTAGTCTCCTTCGCAGCCGCTAGGGCCGGAGTCACGCAACGCTCCCCGTCCCCACCGTCGTGGGGACGGGGAGCGTTGCGTGACTCCGGCCCGAGGGGCTGTGAGGGAGACTAGTTCCAACCCCGTTGAAGACCTGAATTTTTTCAGAATCGCAATTGCTAAAATTGCGTCCATAACTGCGAGGATCGTGGCTTCATTTGATTTCATATCCGCAGTTCAATATATGATTCATTTCATATATCATTCCATCCGTTTAGAATTTCCGTTACATCCGGTTGCCGTGAAATTCGTTACCAAGGAAGTCCATATAATTGGCCAATCACAGGCCGAATTTCATCATGATCGATTGAAAAAATCATACCCAATCTTTGTTTGAAGAAACGATCGACGTCGTAATGGCGAGCGCACGGAAGAGACCACGAGCATCAG
This sequence comes from Astreopora myriophthalma, assembly GCA_014634185.1. Taxonomy (NCBI): domain Eukaryota; kingdom Metazoa; phylum Cnidaria; class Anthozoa; order Scleractinia; family Acroporidae; genus Astreopora; species Astreopora myriophthalma. The sequence goes on from BLFK01000004.1 coordinate 1,004,289, forward strand.
AGAGAGCTTCGTTGAACGATTCTTCCCTTAATTATGAGGGGGACAGCGATGCAGAAGGGATGTCCAGTGGCGAGGAAAGTGAGCTGGATTATTTGCTCGGCGGTGAGAGCGAAATCGGGAGGTAAGTGACGACAAAACCCTCACATCTTTAATGCCACGCAGAAGATATGTTCATGAGTTGCGGGAAAATATGACTTGTGTACCCTCGCTGCGCTTGAATTTTAGTGTATTTCATCAAATTTTATCTTGCTTAGTGAACATTAGGAGGAAAATAGCTTCATATATACTACCATTTGCGTCCATCCTTGAAGCGTGACGATTTACTTTTCAAACGTTAACGGTTTGTCAGTTTTGACCAATGAAATGTTTGCGGTCAGGTTGTGAAATAGACAACGCCTTCCAATCATGTTTTTGGCTTCCGATCATGTTTTGTTCAGGTGCCATCGAAGTTTTCAAATGTCTTACGATCGAGCGCAAACTTTCAAATGGAGGTGCCAAAAACGTTGTCCATTTCACGACCTGGCCGCAAACATTTCATTGGTCAAAACTGACACGTTACCCCAGAAACCGTTAACTTTTGAAAAGTAAAACTACGTTCCTCAAGGATGGACGCAAATGGCAGTACATTTTGAACAGAAATCTTGTTTTGTCACCTACCTCATCGGTCAACGGAGCGATGTAGCATGGATCAGACGTTGAAGTCTTGGGTTTTGTTGCTATGGAAATATTGTCATGTGTGTCGTGTGAATTTGTTTTTGCATTGTTTTTAGTCAAAATTTCACTCGATCTTCGTATTTGATGTCTTGAAAGACTTTGCAGAACATTATGCTAAATTACACTCATGTTTTACGTATTTGTTAGTGATGAAGAATTCAAACTCCAGCTCACTGGATCCAGTGAGGTAGAAGAAGAAAGTTCTGGGCCTTCAGAGGATGAAGCTGGGGCAGTTGGTCCTCCAGGTAGGTTTATATGAACTGTGATTATTGATTATACATTTCTGTGAAATCAAGGTGGTTCTGTGTTTCTTACCATTTGTTTATTCAAGGGTCAGATCATAATTATTGTGCCATTTATTCTTTGTACAGCTCCCCCTCCTGCTGCTGTGCCTGCAGGGCCCAGTCAAGATGGTCTGGCTGCTGGTCCACGTCAGTATACGCCTTATTCCAAAATGGCCGCCAATTTAATACTCTTTTGTTTTTATTCAAATTAGCCCTTGTTGCCTCGTCTTTAGCCCAAAATGCAAAAGAATATTTTACCTTGAACGAGGCTAAAAGCGCTAATTTGAATAAAAACAAAAGAATATTAAAATAGCAGCCATTTTTGAATAAGGGGTATAATTCGATAATTTTACCTTTTTGGACGAATAAATTTCTTAGTTGGTATCATGTGTACATTCCATGATATTATGTGTGATTCAATACTTGTGCAATATTTTGATCATCATCATCATCAATTTGATAATCTATTATGTTAATATATCAAATTTTTATTTTTGTTTTGTGTAGGTCCTATGGCTGGTGCAGCTAGACCTCGTCCTGGTGGTCATCCAGGTTAGTATCATGTTATGTTTCGCGAGACTTGTTTATGTGCAATTCAGATATCATTGTATAATTATTTTTATTTTACTTATAGGTCCCCGTGCCCCTGCTACTGCCCCACGTGGTCGTGGTAGGAGAGGTTGGGCAGGAGCTGGTGGCCGTGGGCGTGGAAGGGCCTATGGACGGGGTCGTGGACGTGGAGTGGCAGCCCCAGTGGACGACACCTTCAAGTCCTATGATGACCCTGACTCTGGAAATCAGCAGCCAGCGTTCAAGCCATCGCGTCCCCCTGGGGTTCACATTGGCCGGCCTTTGCTAAGAAACACCATGGTGAAGGCCGTGGAATTTTTTCATTTATTTTTTACGTTCGATATGATATTGGCCATTGTAAATCACACTAATAGTTATGCGTACGAGCTCATAATGGAAGGTACGCATCAATCCTATGCTGAGCCAGATGGAAGCTGGAAAGAGGTCACCTCTGATGAGATCAAAAGGTTGATTTCTTTACTCATCTATTTTGGTCTTGTCAAAGTTGGCAGCAGCGTAGATAGGTATTGGAGTACCAAGTCGCTTTACCACGGCTTGTGGGCTAGGGAAATTATGGGGAGAATTAGGTATAGGGCCCTTATGGCCATGTTACATGTGGTAGACCCTGCAACAGAAACCCCTGGGGATAAATTGCGAAATATAGGTTCCTTTTTAAATTCTTTCAAGGAGAGATGCCTGGCTTTATATCAGCCCAGGCAGAATGTAGCTATCGATGAGCGAATGGTCAAGTCTAGGCATAGGTCAGGGCTTAGGCAGTACATCAGAGACAAGCCCACCAAATGGGGAATCAAACTCTGGGTGCTGGCAGACAGCTCTAATGGCTACACATGTGACTTTGATGTCTACATTGGTAGAGCAGCGGGCCGAGAAGTCAGCGCAAATGGGCTTGCTTATGATGTGGTAATGAAACTGATGCACCCCCTTTTTGGTCAGGGTTATCATCTGTACGTTGATAACTTTTATACTTCTGTTACCCTTTTCAAGGACTTGTTTGCTCGTGGTGTTGCGGCCACTGGGACCATTTTAGAAACGCGGAGAGATTTTCCAGTAAGTCTCAAGAATGGCAAACAATGGGCCAAGGGAAAGGCTAGGGGAAGTATGCGATGGGAAAGAGACCCTCCCTGCCTAGCATTACAGTGGATAGATAATAAGGTAGTCTCACTACTAACCACTATTGACAATGCAAATGTCAAGCGTCAGGTCACCCGTAAAACAAAGAATGCAAGTGGTGTGTGGACTACGGTTCATGTTCCACAGCCTGGAGCTATTGCCAACTACAATAGCTACATGAATGCAGTGGACAGGTCTGACCAGATCTTGGCAAATAAGAACGTTCTCCGCAAAAGTGTAAGGTGGTGGAAAACCATATTTTTTCATCTTATAGATGTTGCTGTAGCTAATAGTTTTATTTTGTTCAAGGAACACCAGGCACAATTTCCTGATGAGCCAGGCTTAAAGCGCACAGCTGATTACTCTCTCACTCATTTCAGAGAGGAGATTGTAAGGCAGCTCTGTGGCTTTGCTGAGTATGCCCATCCGCCAGTTCAAGGCACTGCAAAGCGAGCTCCACCTCCTCCTCTTGACAAGGGGCTATTTGTGACTGCACACATACCCGTTATCACTGAGGAGAGGAAAATGTGTGTGGTGTGTTATAAGCTAGAAAAGAAAGATTTTAAAGTTAAAACTAAATGTAGTGCACCACAATGTAACCGCCACATGCACATTACTGCCGAGAAGAATTGTTTTCAGTTATTTCATTCCGAGGATTATGATCGCTGACCATTCTTTTAGGCATCATTGTACTTTAGGTCTCTCCTTGTGAACAAATGGTGATTTTTCAGGGTGTAGGGAAATTTAAGGGTGCAGCTGTCATGAGTAGAGCAGTTTGTATTTGCATGTGTGTTACTGTAACCAATGTGTATTTGTATCATTGTAACATAACTGTAAGCATTAGATTTAGTGTACCGTATTTATTCGCCTATAAGCCGAGACCCTAAACTTTTGGGTCTCAGAACCTGTTAGAAAATTATGAAAATGAAACCCAAAACATCTAGCTATAAGCCGAGATCAAATATTTCTTTTCCACATGCACTGTTAAGTGAATAAATGAATGTTCATATTTGGCTTATAGCTGAATATAAACATTCAATTGAAGCTCTTGCAGCATTAGAATTTTTACTTTTTGCAAACATATTCAGCTACAAGCTGAATCCCCTATCTTGTCAAGATTTCACTAGTTTCCAGTTTAATTTGGTGCAAAAATTGATCGGCTTATAGGTGAATAAATATGGTAGCTTGGTTTACAATGGCCATTTTATTGTAAATTAGGATTTTTGACCTCGTAGGAAGGGTCGGAGTCTTGAGCATGGTTCCTACTCAGGTTTCCTGTTTTTTTTTCCCCCCACAATGTCTTGGGGGGTTTTTCGCAGGTTTTTCCTGACCTCTGAGTATCTTTGAGAGATATGCACTCAATTCTCCAATTTTGTTACAGTTTGAAAATTGATTGTCAAGAATATTGTAAAACTTATGATATTTAATAAATCAGAATTATTATTCTCACGTTTATTTGGGGTTGCAATGGAAGCTTGTTCCTAGAAATAGAATCTGGAGTGCCATTTAGGTTACTGGGTATGCAAGTTTAGCATACAGTATAAGTAATCAGCATTGTAAATTAGATATAAGCAGGTCGGGAGTGTGGGGGATTTTGCTTTTTAGATCACTTTTATACTTACCCCCAGATAGACACCCCTAAAACATTAAAAAAAAAATTCCACCCAAAAAGTTGTTGATTTTTAAATTGATTTTATTGATTTTGCATTGTAGATCTCATGGATGAGCTATGAAGCATTGCTATTGTGACCCCTCCCCCCTCCCCCCGGAAAAAAAACTGATTTGGGGGTTGCAGGAGGGCTTATTTCTCCCATCACAACACTCCAACATAGGCACACCCACTAAAAAAAATCAATCATGAATGATTCATTGATTTTTATTAGATTATGTGCACATTGAAAAAAATTATGGGCTATGTTAAAGACACTTTTTACCTATAAAGCTCCATCAATGCTGATTTATAATACTGTGATGTCTTTATTTCATGTCTCCCGTAAACAGGCCTAGAAATATTTATGTAGAAAGGCTGTTTGGAAGCATTTTGCCTTGCAGTATGAGCGCATTATATGATGTTTCCTCCTTCATTGTTGGGATAAATGCCGGTTGTTGTATTTTAAAATACCCCAAATATGTTTTGAGTTTCATTTATTACTGATTAAGTGTAGCTTCACTGTTTCCTCTTCTATATGTCTAATAATTATGTAAAGGAAGCAGTGAAACTTAAACTCGGAGGAATCATCTCTAATCGACCAAAGAACTACCCGGAATAGATAAAAGCGAGGTAGAAGAGTTCAGTTAGGAGATTTTTATTTGAGTTGTTAGTAATTTCCGCGACGGTTTTCTCCCATAAAATTCCTGATAGTCATATCCCAGGCAGACCAGCCTCTTTTTTATGTGTCTGTTTTTTTTAGCGTTGTTTGAGAGCGACTCGAGATGCTGTCTTGTTAAGGTACTTTTGCCGGTTGTCCATAAAGCCTGGTTCCCACTTGTGCGATAAGCATAACCACAAGAAAAATCGTGTGGGAACAGGCGTGAAAAAAGCACGAGAAAAGGAACTTTTCCCTTTCTTGCGATTGTGCTTATTTAGCTCATTAATAACTCATGAAGAAGAAACACAGAAGAAATGTTTTATTAATCAATGGTTGTGTATCTGATACAAAATTTTCCTGATTTACACTACATAAACTTTTCGTTTGACTTTCTTCTTTAAAATTCGTACAACAAAAACAATGGATCAGCGTCCGTGTTGTATCACTATTCACATACTCTCGGCTTCGCCTCGAGTTAGTAAATAGTGATGTAAAACTGCCCCTCATATTGTAAACATGACTTATCTCATGCTTGTGCTTACACTATTTCACAAGCGGGAACGGACGTGAAATAAATTAGCAGTAACTCGTATTTCGTCGGCCGTTACTGCGCTTGCGTGTGCCTCGTTTTCTTCGTTTTTCGCAGAATTGCCAGCTTAGCTTACGTTGCTTCACTGCAGCAGCTGACGATTTCCTCTGATTGCACTTCTGGTATAATCTCAATTTCTTGAAAATTCGGAGATGATACCTTCATGCCCAAATGCCTTCGGCGTCGGTTGTAAACACTCGATATTGCTAAGCAACAATTCTCGTCTCAGGAGTAATTGAGCATACAAATTCCTTTTTTGTTGTAAGAAGTTACGATGTGGCTTGAATCACGTAAAATAAAGAGACGCAACGTGCACGCGGTGAAAATTCAACTGCTAGTCGATTAGAACCAGCTCCTGCTTTGACAGTCTGATTCAAGACATCAACTGACTCGGGGAAGCTGATCGTGGTATGTTTGGTTACGTATACTGATAATTTATTTAATTCAGCGTATTATTTTCAGCTGTCACGTTTCGTTATGATAATGAATTTCAAAAAGCTGCTACCTTACTATCTGAGTGCATATGTGCATTTCGCATGATACGATACGATGACGATGTCGATGTCTGTAAATCACGTGTATTTCTTGTTATCGATTGAGCAAACTTTGATCGTCAAGCACATTACATGTGGACTCCAATGAACTTTAAAGACCACGCTTTACTTTTTGTAGTGCTATAGTAACAGCTGATAGGTATTCTCTCGTCCCGTTATCTTTTATTTAATGGAAGTGTTGCCTACCGTTTATCTCAGTTCCACCACTTGGCACCAAGCCGCTTTAGCACTAAAAGGTTCTCGTAGAATGTTTAGTGATTTTGTATAGCAATTTAATAGTGCGATGAGCTGGCATTGTTATATGTAATGTGTTTTACACTTACATGACTAAAGTTTTTGAAAATGTCCAAATCCTAACTTTTTGGTAATATTAAGAGAGCATAGGAGGAGTTAACGATGCTCTTGTTATCATTAATGACGAGAATTGCACACATACAGACCAAAAAATATATATACATCACTAAATGTTCAGACTGACGCGTAGCGATAATTCCGCAAAATCATGAATTCGTGCAATGACGTCAGTAACTCAAGCTGCTTGCAGATTTCGAGACATGGAAAAGTTTTTCAAGTTTGCTGCTGTTCATAAGTTTCTTTATCTGTGCAAATTTCAGTATGAATCCTTTGCGTATCTAACAGCAAACCAGACTCCCCGTCAATGAATCTCGTCGGAACGGCCGCTCATGTCCAAAGTAAACTGTTTGTAGGGCCTTAAGGTAAGGCAGCAATCCTAAACCAGTACCATAGTACATCATTTTCCCCTTGCAGATTGATCAAAGAA
>BLFK01000004.1:1017192-1029692 GCA_014634185.1 Astreopora myriophthalma
ACACTTTTCTTCCCCTTTAGTCTGAAACCACTATTTGAAAGTGGTTTCAGGGGGCGAATTCGAAATTAAAACATCGGTTAATTTTTAATCGAGGGTTAGCGTTAATCGGCTTTCGAACAACCGGGTCCAGGACTACGAATGGAAGTGAGGCTGCCGGTGACTTTATTTTGATACGAACCTCTTTGCTTTTCTTATGTAAATATGTAGACTAGTTGGCATTACAACGACACGTTTTACATGATAAAGGCAATGTAGTCTGTTTATCAATACAAGGCAACCGGTAGCCTCGCTGCCATTCGTAGACCAACTGAGCAATCAACTGCAAAATGGCCAATGAAATACAACACATTCTTTTACAATATTTGACACCTTGGGAACGTTGTCTTCCTCGGTAGTATAGTGGTGAGTATCCCCGCCTGTCACGCGGGAGACCGGGGTTCGATTCCCCGCCGGGGAGACAGACGTTTTTTTTTTTTTTTTCTTTTTCTTTCCTCACCAAGTTTTCGTTTAAACTTCTGTATTTTACATTGTGGTAGGAAAGAATTACGATTTACGTCATCATTAAATACATTTTGCGTTGACACCTCCGAAAAAAAAAGACTGCGAACAGAATGTGCTACTTGAAATTATTTAGAAAAATAGGCCCGCAAAGCGCGCAAAGCCGAAATGGCTTCTGCTGTGGGCTACAGTGTTCTTCACAGCAATTTGTCTTGCTATGCTTCGGTTTCTAGCAAATGTAGAAAGCCGGCCGTTCGAAAACTGAAAATGACCAATCAGAGGCCAATTCATCTTATGCAAATGAAACCATTTCGTCTCTTCAAAAAGAAAATGACACCCTTAAACAAAGGTTGCGAGAGATACTAGAGATGGAGTCTCGCTATACGAGCATGAAAAAAGAGGCCAACACCCTTGATGAAAACCGACAAAAGCTTGATGACAGCAGTTAGGCTCTTTAAACAATGAGTTGCAAACTGTTTTGAAAGCGGACGACGCAAGATGTTCCACTAGAGGATTTAATGAGCGTCCGACCAAAAAAGAATCGGAATGGCAAATCGTTGGTACTAAAAAGAAGACGAACAAAACGAACTCAAAGAACAACAAAGAAGGTCAACCTAGCGCTAAAGACCCGAATTACTCCGAAAATCCCAAGTCAGAAAATGAACAGACTACCTTACTGATTGGAGACTCTATGAAAAAATATTCAGGGTGCGCCGCAAGGGAAAGCCGTCGGCCATCGGGGCGGCAAGTGTGATAAAATTTGCCTGGGAGCATTCGAATTCAAATTTAACCCGGTTTAAATCTGATTCTTTTTTTCTATGTGGCTGGAGACAGTGAAGCGTTTTATGTCTGTGTGGCTTGATCATGCATGCCGTGATGAATGACGGACAAAATCTGTAATTTATGTTCAAGAATAATTCCAACCGGACAGACTATAAAACTCATAGCAGTCTTCTGAAGTGCATCACGGCGGATGTTAAGTAAACCCTGAACGAGCAACAAATGACAAAACTTGAAACATGCTGGTTCGGGGGTATGGTGACACGAGGGTGGACAAGAAAATAAATACTAATCAGTGAGGACGAGGCCAACTACAGTTTCGTGTACACCAATGAGCAAATTCAGCAAATGAAGAAGACAATTCAGTATCTTAAGTACGTTGCCCATGTTTACGGATCTGATAACACCGCTAGCCAATAGTGCAGCTTGAGAAAGTGACCATGAAGTAATGTGGGACCTCTGGTTAGAAGTTGAAAAATTACTTGGTGTATCTGTGGAACAGGCTTTCTAAGACTTGTGTTCATCCAGCTGATCGAGCAGCGGTTTTGCTCAGCTGCGTGACAATATCATGTCTGTGAAGTAACACTAGCAGTAGCAGTGGGAGAAGTAGTAGCAGTACCGGTAGTAGTAGGAGGAGGAGGAGGAGGAGGAGGAGTTAGAGTAGGAGTAGGAGTAGGAGTAGGAGTAGTAGTAGTAGTAGTAGTAGTAGTAGTAGTATATAGTAAATGGTCTGAACCCAGGAGTCATATCAGAACTTAATGGAGTACGATCATCCGGCTGAGTGTAGTCCTGAGAAGGACTGTTGTAATAACAGCACAAAGACATTCGAGCGAAGAACAGAACTTTACTATATGACGAGCAAAAGAAACTGACACTAAATTTTAGATCAACAGAATATTAATTACATGTTACTAAGACTCTTGGGGATACTAACAATACTCAACTATCAAACCCTTATTATGCACATATTTGCTGTCCTGACACATATTGTAACACATATTATAACAACTGTCGTTGATGGTAGTGACTAACGTTTCCACCGACAACCTGAGCGGAAGTCATCTTCAGAGTCAAGTGAAGTAGTAGTAGTAGTACCATTCCTTTCACGGGAAAACACGCATGAGCCCAGCAAATTGACCTGCTCTCAACTGTGTGGCTTCATAGCTCAGTTGGTAAGAGCACTGCACCGGCATCGCAGAGGTCGTGGGTTCGAATCCCGTTGGAGTCATTTTAATTTTTCAAGTGCACATAAGAGACAATTGCTTAAATTGTCCAGAAAGTGTGAGGATCATTTCTTCAGTTCAGTAGTAGTATAGTATAGTATAGTATCGTATACTAGTGTATCTAAAAGATAGTAATGCTGCGTCACATTTTGTTGATAGTGTGATATTTTATGCAGTGACCAGAACTAGATTGAAGAGCACCCGTCCTATCCAAATGGTATTCTGTTGTAGAACTGGATTGGCGGCAAATAGAGATTTCCAAATTGTCTGCAAGAAAAAAAAAACGACAGGAACGTAACCCTGTCCTTGAATGCATCAACTTCGTACATGATGACGCATTGCTGGTGATCGTGACAAAAAGCACAGTGATCTCAACTATGTTTGGACATAAAACAATACACATCAACCTCCCTTTATCAAATCCAAAAAACGAAAGATGTGGAAATTGTAGGAGCAGAAGTCTAGTCTAGTCTAGTCTAGTCTAGTCTAGTCTAGTCTAGTCTAGTCTAGTCTAGTCTAGTCTAGTCTAGTCTAGTCTAGTCTAGTCTAGTCTAGTCTAGTCTAGTCTAGTCTAGGTTAGTCTAGGTTAGTCTAGGTTAGTCTAGGTTAGTCTAGTCTGGTCTAGTCTGGTCTAGTCTGGTCTAGTCTGGTCTAGTCTGGTCTAGTCTGGTCTAGTCTGGTCTAGTCTAGTCTAGTCTAGTCTAGTCTAGTCTAGTCTAGTCTAGTCTAGTCTAGTCTAGTCTAGTCTAGTCTAGTCTAGTCTAGTCTAGTCTAGTCTAGTCTAGTAGTACCGTGTAGTCTAGTAGTACCGTGTAGTCTAGTAGTACCGTGTAGTCTAGTAGTACCGTGTAGTCTAGTAGTACCGTGTAGTCTAGTAGTACCGTGTAGTCTAGTAGTACCGTGTAGTCTAGTAGTACCGTGTAGTATAGTAGGGGTAGTGATAGTGGTGGTAGAGGATTATATATGAGATCACGAGTTTACAGTTTATCATCGCATTGACTTACACTGCGATAACGTAGGTCGGTGTTTCAACGGTTTCTGCAGCCTTTTCTGACTCTGAAGAGCTTCTGTATTTCTTCATTTCCTCCATTTCAACAGGCAAGAAAACTCTAACAATGGATCAGGGGCCAGAGGATCTATGTTGTTGGACGAACTTCCAGTTCTGGGATCAAGTCTTTCCTCGGCAGCCACTCAAAACACCCTGCACCGGTTTCCTGAACTCGCGGCCCACTACAAGAGAGTCATGCGTGGGGACCTGGAACAAAGTTTAACAGCGAAAGCCAAGATCATTCGTGTATTCGCCAGCTCTACGTTTACAGGTTAACGCTATGTTAATGAATGTGTCTAAATACTAATGCCCCGGCATTTTGCCCGATCCGGAAACTGGCCAAGGTACAGGTTACTTGTAGCCTCTTGTTATACCTGTGTCCAGTGTCATGCACTTCGTTTGCCATATTATTTTCATTATGCTTTGATTCGATTCATTAGACATGGCTGCCGAAAGAAATGCATTGATGGAAAGAATCTACCCGCGATTGAAAGCGTTTGCACAACAAAAAGGCTATGAGTTTCAGGTAGGCCTGTTCCACGTTTAGCGCGGTCAAACTGAGCAAAATCATGATTATGGTAAAGTTGATTCCTGAAATCAGACCATGACGATTTGGTTTACTAGGACTGAGTTCAAGTTATCGAGAGTAAAATTAAATACATTACCTGATACAGTATCAAGTTGATTCGGGTTGATGCGAGCTTAATGGGCATGCGTTACCTGGCCATAGAGACAATGATCATTAGGATCTGTGATTCTTTGTAATTTAGGTGGTTGACATGAGGTGGGGTGTACGAGACGAATCTACGGACGACCATTCAACACTGGAGCTGTGTTTAAAGGAGCTTAAAGCGTGCCAAGAGCTATCCACTGGCCCTAATTTTATGGTAAGTAAACTCATGCCTTCCTTTTCATTTCAAGAGGCCGGTCACTAAACTAAATATTGGCAACGATTTTCTTTATTTCTATTTCTTCGCAGACCTTTTTGGGCCAGAAATATGGTTGGCGTCCGCTTCCATCAAAAATAGATGCCAGTGAATTTGAGCAGCTTCTTGGCAACCTGACAGACCAGGAAGAAAGAAAGCTATTGGAAAAATGGTTTGTATGCGACACAAACGCGGTTCCCAGCACCTATGTCCTACAGCCGGTCAGCTCTCAAATATCATCCTACCTCAGTCAAGATACTGATCAAAGGCTCCTTGCAGTTAAACAGTGGTGGCAAATCTTTGCGCAGTTACAAGAAATTCTCAGACGAGAGGCCAAAATACTGTTTGGAGAACAGAGGGGAGAAATTCTGCGCAAATACTTCATGTCAGGTAATTATTGTTGGCTATTTGCCTCAAAATGATGCACTTCTTATCAATCATCGCACGAACATAGAAGTTTCAGTCAAATGGGCACTTATCTAAGTAATTTCACTAAAGCCTGAAGAGATTATTAGCTCCAAGGGATTAGAGCCCATGACTTGCGCGGTACCGCTGTCTGGGTTGATGTCATTGATGCTCTACAACTTGCTCTGCTACAACCTGCTATGAAGAAGAAGAAGGAGGAGGAGGAGGAGGAGGAGAAGGGGAAGGAGAAGGAGAAGGAGAAGGAGAAGGAGAAGGAGAAGGGGAGAGAGAGAGAGAGAGAGAGAGAGAGAGAGAGGCTTCCAGTGGTGTTTGCATTTTGGTGGAACTTACTTGAAAGTTAGATTGAAATAGTCAACTCAGCTTCACGTGGCCAGGCAATGCTTCGTTTTAATTTTCCCCAAAGATGCGTATCGATATCACTGAATACATCTCTTTTCATCTCTTTCCAGTGGATCAAGCAATTGGTTTTCTTATCGCTTATCTGCTGGATAGGGATTTGTACAGTGGATATATTGACAACCATTATTTAGTTAAAGACATCATAAGTCTCAATCTAAACTATTTAATGTATTTTGGTGATTGTTTAGTGACGGAGAGTGAAATCCGCTACGGAGTTATGGGTGAAACGCATCCAGACGAACACTGTTTATGGATAAATAGAAATATCCGTGATCTTAACAATCATTTACAAGATGAAATCGCCCAGTCATTCATCGATGTAAACTGTCAAACTCGAGGAATCGACTTTGAGGCACAAGACCTTTTACGGGTAAGATCACGACTACGATTTATCCGTTTTGCGTGTTACTAGTTATCAGCGAGTGTAAATTAAGAAAAAAAAATGGTGGTAAATCACTACACGCTTTTTTTTTTTGCAGAAACTTCAAGATGTTGTCACGAAGACCCTTCCTAGCTCCAATATCAGGACATTTGAGGTGGAATGGAATTCCAGAGGAATATCTCCTAGCCGTGTTCCCGAACACGCTGAATATATCAATAAGTTGTGCAAGGAAGTTGAGTGCCTACTGAAGGACAAAATCACTGATTTCTTACACAGAAACGTCGATGGCGTTGTTAGTGACGCACTGTATGATGAAGTGGTTGAACATTTGCGATTTTGCCAAAACAAATGCAGCACATTCTATGGGCGAAAAGAAATCCTTGGCCAATGCAGAACGTATCTGAAGGTGAAGTAATTTCAGCAGCATTTCACCGTAAAAATATGCTCAAACAGTGGAAATCCACACAATTTATCCCGGTTTCACTGACCATGGTTTGGTCATTGTGATATTCCTCACCATCCGCCGACATTCTAGAATTAGAATGGGTAATGTGAGCTCATTAAAACGTTTCAAAGCTATCCGGTGCTATCCAATGACCTTGACTCCTTAGAATATAAATCGTCTAGCCTCTAGTGAACAGATGAGACGTTGGCTTTAGGGAACTTTACATTAGACCACGATTACGACTACGAGTTTTGTGTCCTGAGCGTACACATAACGCTTGTAGATCGACGGTTTTTGAAGTGAGCTTCCCGAGAACGGAAAATTCGTATACTATTACCGTCGTGATCCAACTTGTACCCCAGTCTATAGGTCTCTTCTATTTTCAGGATGACAGACGTGATCCTCTTGTAATTTACGGCCAATCAGGCTGTGGTAAGACATCAGTGATATCAATGGTTGCAAAAGAGGCATGGAATATTTCCAGTCAATCAAATGTGATCCTTCGGTACATTGGTACTACACCCAACGCTTCACAGATACGTCTTCTGTTGCACAGCGTCTATCAACAAATATGCAACATTTATGGCCGGGACCCTCGCACCATCAGAGAGGTTTGTAGAATGTAGACTGGTTTGCTCTCAGAGACAGTATCATTCGAAGACGTCTGAATGTACATCAAAAGTTGGTAAATTTTAACTCAGACACTGTGCTCATACATGAATTATGACACTCGCCTCAACGAGTTAGATGATGTCGGTATCAGGTGCCCTTAAAATATATTGTGATCAATTTTATGTCGCATATAAGAGAAGAACCTCAATTCATCGGTTCGAAATTGGCTTGACTGGCTTTTTTTTTCCACCTGAACAGGAAATCAAAGAGCTTCAGGAAGATTTTGCGAGTTGCCTGCAGTTGGCAAGTGCAGAGGAACCACTTTTCATATTCTTAGATTCACTGGATCAGTTTGGTCCGGAAGACAATGCCAGGCAGCTCACGTGGTTTCCTTCAGTTCTTCCAAACCACGTAAAACTTGTCGTCTCTACTTTACCTGACAACGAATATGAGTGCTTCCCAATTCTGCAGGTTAGTAAAACGCTATCAATGTTTTGTTTACAGAACTAGCTGCTCGGAACTTCCTGAGCAGTAGTAAGAGTAGAAAACATCGATTCCAGTTTTTCCCCATAAGATCCTTCAGGAAACTTCTTGAAGATGTAGTAGTTGCAGAGGAGTTAAGTTGTTTGGTGTGTTCGTTTCGCGTCTTTTGCAGGACGTTAAGTTCACTCCAAATGGTACGTCCAGGTTCACATTTCCAGCAGGTGACACCATGACCATTAAGTGCAATGTCATGTCATCCTTGTGAGGATGACTGAAATAAAATCGGTCGTAGATTGTAGTGTCCTCAATCATTTCTTATTCTAAAACTGTCGCAGCCAAGAAGAACCTTCCCCTCCTTAGGGTTTCTTTGGTTTTACTTCTGCAGTCCTTGTTTTCTAAAGACAACTTTGTGGAAGTTCCTAAACTGCCCGAGAAGGATGCCTTTCAGATTTTTAGAAACTGGCTGAGTAATGATGGGAGAACCCTTTCACCATCGCAAGAATCCATCGTCTGTCGAGCACTTCAAAAATGCTCTCTACCGATCTTTATCCGGGTGGCGTTTGACGAGGCAAAAAGATGGAAGTCGTACTCATTACCCAGTCAAACTGTGCTTCAAGACACCGTCAGAGGTTAGATAAATGTCTTCACAGACAGACATATATCAGTGTGTATTTAATTTAAATACGTCGGTGAGTGATTTATTACTTGTAGCCATTTCGTTTGCCAGATAAAGCAAATGCTGAATATCTTCATGTTCATCACTCATTCTACTAAGAGTCTTGCTTCATCTTATGCAAATCAAAAATGTTTCAACCCATCAAGGAAATTGAAATGAAATTTCCCTCCTCAAATCAGTTGCTTGATTCGCTACTCTTTCCACAAGAATGGCACACCGTGAATTCAGTACCCGTCTGCTATTGTTGTCTCCAAGTTTACGTTTCATGTGTTGATATTTTTAGGGGCTGTGAACGCTCTCTTTGAGAGAGTTGAGATGCAACACGGACGACTCTTGGTACAGAGTATGCTTGCTTACATCACGGCATCGAAGAGTGGCCTAACGGCCACCGAAATAGAAGACTTGCTGTCATGTGACGATCAGGTGTTAGACGACGTTTACCAATACTGGACACCACCAATCAGACGAATCCCTCCACTGCTCGGCGTCCGGATAAAGAATGATTTAGCTGGTTACTTAATAGACAGGGGAGCTGACGGTGCAAGCGTCACAACCTGGTATCACAGACAGTTTATTGAAGCTGCGAGAGATCGGTATCTGTCGTCGGAAGCGGAAAGAATTCGTATTCATCAAGCGCTGAGTGATTACTTTTTAGGCGTATGGGCCAATGGAAGAAAAAAGCCTTACAGAGCAAACGAGGGAGAGATTCTAGAAGCTGATCGTTTCGTTTCCAACCAACCTTGGACATTTGATGCCAACAAAAAGCTGAGGAACTTCAATTATCGCAAGATAAGCGAACTGCCTTACCATTTGACCTTGTGCAACGACACGGAAGCGCTGAAGAGAGAAGTCCTATGCAACTTTACGTATCTTCTTACTTGTTTGGAGGCTTACTCTTTGCGACACCTCATGGATGATTTTGATTTTTCTCTTCAGAAAGTTGTCGACAAAGACATCCAACTTGTTAAGGAAACTCTCCAGCTGTCAACATTTGCTCTTCTTCAACATCCCGCTCAGTTACCATCCCAGCTGCTTGGGCGAATCCAAAGCACTGAGTCGGAGTACATCAATTCGTTGCTGCACCAGGCTCAAAATTCATGGCGTCCTTCCTTGTTACCTGGAACAGTGTGTCTGACCTCACCTGGTGGACTTTTGATACACTCGATGTCTGGACACCGTTTGCCAATTTCTGCCCTCAGTTCAAGTGCAGATGGCAAGCTGATCGCAAGTGCATCTGTTGACAAGACTTGCTCAGTATGGGATGTCAATTCGGGGAGATTAGTGAGAACTTTGGAACAAGTGGGTAAGTTATTCAATCCCAACAGAGGCCAAACACATAAGGGCATCTTAGGCCTTCATAGAACTTCTTTAGTATATCTCTCATAATTCACGAGAAAAATTAGAACTTGTGGAGAGGTTTCAGTTTGTTGTGTACACAATTAGACCACACTATTAACATCAATAGTAGTGGTGTTCAAGTTACTTTGCGGCAAAAACAAGATGCCAGTGGTATTGAGCTCAGTCATAGCGATATGACAAATTACTAAGAGATCTACATGCGGTGCAACTGATTCTTCTTTTCATGAAAATGATCTAATAGAGCTCTACTTGCTTACTTCAGGTGAAGACGTTTGGTATGTAGCAATATCTCCCAATAATTCTATGGTCGTGACCTCGGGGATTGGTTCCATATCAGTGTGGAGACTTTCAAATGGTCAGCGGGTGTTTTGCGTATCACAGGAGCACAGGTTTGCCGCACCGATATGTGTGCTTGAGAAGCAGAAGACGGAGTTACTCGCGACAATTATCAGTGCATCCATCAAGCTCTATGATCTGCAGACGGGATGCCTTGCCTTAGAGATTCACGACATCATGTTACCCGAACTCAGTGAGATGTCTTCGTTGTGTCTATGTTCTTTCGAAGACCAAAGTGTCTTGTACGCGGGCAGGGACAGTCTTGCTCCAGCAACAGGTTGGATACGGCAAGCAAATTTAAATACCAGTGAAGTCGTGGATTTAGTACAAATTAGCCCAAGCCATAGAGTACACTTTATCGGGATGACAAAGATGGCTCTGATGCTTGTAGCACTTAGTGAGGGATCACTAGACCCAAGGAGAGGATCCGCAGTACAGACAACGTTTTATATACTCGAACTTTGGGATTTAAAGAGCAATATTCTTGTTCGCAAGCTAGCCGATCCCTCAGACAAGGTGCGATGCTATGATTTGTCAACGGACAATTCTAAAGCTTTGACTCTAGGGAATTCAAGGTTTTTGTCCAACGCTAACATTTTTCATGCCGAGGTAAAAGTTTTTGACTTGGTTTCTGGAGAAGTCACCGAACGGATACTCAAGTACCCGAGCAGCATTCATTTGATGCAATTCATCGACCCCAGTCATGTTATAACTGCATCCCGAGACAAAATTGTACGTCTTTGGGATCTGGAGAGAGATGTTCCACCTGCTAGTGAAGAAACTGGTGAACAACTTGAGCTGGAAATTGTGGACATGTGGGGAGATCGGGTTATCTGCTGGGACAAAGATGCATTAAGAGTAGTGGATCTTCAAGCAGGCAATTACTTTCACTTTGCAAATGGCGTGAAACCGCAAATTGTGTTTGTTAATGATAATGAAGCCATACTTGTGTCGTCGGGGAAGATGCATTTGTTTGACTTAAAGAAGGGTCACATGATCCGTAAGTTTGAGGGTGACGTCTGGGACGAAGGAGTGACAAATGGTTGCTTCATATCTGACATGAAACAAGAAGTAGCTGCGGTGAATTCTGGCCAAAGATCTTTGTGTATGTATGACATACACACGGGCCAGAAGACATTCGAGATGGAGTGCGAGCATATCCGAAGGTCAGCGAAATTGCTTAGTTTGTCTTCATTACTGAATATTTTTCTGCTTAATTTTGAGAATGCTAGCGCTAGCTGCATCTTAGACAGATCTCTCTTATGATCCCTTATCGAGAGAGGACATCTGGAATGAAGTCGATGGTCTGTTGCATATTGAGAATTACGTCGAAAGGCCCTTTCTTTTTTCTGTGTTTGCCAGTTGGTTGAACCATTTTCTCTTAGTCTTCTACATCTTAAAAACGAAATGTTTACTGTGGAATTGTACATCTTGGATGTCCAATTTGCGAAGTAAGAAACAGTAAACAGTCTTTGGAAAAGACCTTGTCACGGTTAGTGACACGACATTGGTTGGCAAAAATTACGGTGAGCCTATCGATCCAACCGGAAAAAAATAGGCCAATAAAAGAGGTATGACGTCTGTGAATGCGGTAATTATAGTCTTCTAACTTCGCGGAAATTTGAATGTTCAAAGTACGTTTACGGTCGTTGTAGCCAGATTCTGTTCTCAAGTTTATACTTCCTGAAAATAATGTCACCACGAATGCCTTTCAAACGTCATCCTTGCTTTCAAAATACTGCTTCCATATTGGAGTTATAGGGGTTCAAAGTCAATTGTGTTTGCCCGGCGTCATCAACCGTGAAAAGGTCTACTGAACTCCAGCCATATTACATGGCTTTGTGTTACCAGTGATAAACAACAGTTTTTCCACAACTTGTCTTGTTTAATTTCTCCCGGTTTTTACCGGTTCAAAACACGCTTTACATCTTTTTAACCGCGCATAACACAAAAACCCCTCGCACACAAGATCTAAAATCACGTGACGTCGGTAATCATCTCTCACTTTTGGAATATTATTTTCGGTGTGACCAACTTGAGTACTTAAATAACCACAACCTTTGTTTCACAGACTCGTTCATACTCCTAGTGGAGACTTCTGTGTTACTGGGCACAGCGTTACGAGCGAGAAGGGCCCTGTTAACTCTCGGTACTTTTTCTCTGTTTGGGATATCAACCAGAAGAAGCGCGTCCGAAAAATCGACGTAGAGAACGCAGATGCAGATTTCAACGGTGAGTCTGAGAGGCATTTCAATGGGTCACGCAGAAGGTGGCACGTCTTTCTCTCCTAGTCTTATTTAATCTAGGCTTGCCGTGTATTAACACTTTTCATGACGTATGTTGACTGTTAAATAATAAATTATGCTCTAAAAAGGGTTTAATAAATCTCTTGATAAGAATACCCAAGCATTAAATCACCTTACAAAACAACTAAGCACACTACCAGGCAGCATTTATCGGGTACTAAAATCCTGCTTCCTGTTTTCCGTGTTTGCATGCTTTCTAGAGATGCAGTTGGACAAAGATGGAAGCCTTTTGTCCGACATCGTTTACGACTTAGACACGAACGTCTACCGCGCTGTTGTATTTGATGTGAAGACTGGAAAGCTGTTGCTTATCTCCGAAACGAAGCAACAGGTCCATACATCCGCCATCCTCTCAGAAACAAGAAATCTAATGTTAGGATTGTTCGATGGAACAATTGAACTCTGTGACATCAAGACTGGAGATCACCTGTATAGAATTTGCTCTGCCCATCTAGGGTCAGTCCATCGTATATACACCACAGAGGATGGAAGAGTTGCTATGACAACGGCAGGGGGCCTGGACTCCAAGGATCGGTCGATTCGATTTTGGAGACTACACCAAGATCGAATTGAGCTGTTAGCTGTGTTTACTCCTGACGCA
>BLFK01000004.1:1034692-1040803 GCA_014634185.1 Astreopora myriophthalma
TAAAAGACAAGAAAAAGAAATCACTCGAAAGGCTCAGGAGAGAAGTGTGCAGTCTTTGTCTTCGACGCCAATAAAAAGCGAAAATTTAAACACCAGTGGTAGCTGCGGGCAAGCACAAGAGGGTCTTCATAACCGGTCGGCTCCAGCCATCGCTGCTATAACACAACAAGCGGGAGTATGTTATATGAACTTGACGGTTGAGTGGGATGTCTTGGACTCGTTTTCCGAGTTTGCGGCGTTTCTAGAAGTTCAAAATCCAATATGTCCAGCGCATCTTATAGACACCCCAGAGAAGCTTCTCAGCGTGTTATCTTGTGAGATTTAAACATAAGATTTGTGTGATTGTAACATGGGCATCGCGTCTCAAAAGCTGCCGCGACTGGCTTTAACGGTCGAGCGCCGTTACCAACACCCGGCCGATGCTGAAAACGAAAAACACTATACTTTGCTAACAGATATAAGTGATTGAAGTAGCCCATGCCGAATATTTGAGCTCGGCGTAAAAGACAAAGAATTGAGGAAAGAAGTAACAATTTTCTTTGAAATGTAGTTACTCCGTTTTAAGATGCGCGAGTTATTGTAATGGTATAACTTTTCTTCGATAATTCGGATTCGTTTTGCGTGCGCGTATTTCAAACATT
Organism: Astreopora myriophthalma; assembly: GCA_014634185.1. Taxonomy (NCBI): domain Eukaryota; kingdom Metazoa; phylum Cnidaria; class Anthozoa; order Scleractinia; family Acroporidae; genus Astreopora; species Astreopora myriophthalma. Next base: position 1,035,334 of record BLFK01000004.1, read on the forward strand.
GCCACATTCATTATTTTAATAGCCTGCAAAGTTTTCACCCTAAAGAGATAATAATAAATAAAAACACACTATGACATTATGCCTCAGTAACTGTAGATTAGATTGCCACTGAATTTTTAACGCTGAGCAGTTGTGACTATTCGTCACACAAGTTACAATATGGATGCATCTTTCAGGGGAAAAAAGAACCGCTGAAGGTCATTAACGTAACACATTTTAACATTTATTTACCACGAGAGGTTTACTTGTAAGTGACGCATGCTTCTTTGAATCAAATAAAATACACCATTAACTTGTAACGCGATGGCCGATAACAATCTGTTCCTCATGAAGTGATTAAAATGGCTCCGGGTTCGCCACCTGCAGGCCATATCGCGCACTATTTAGCGGTGACAGAAAATTCATCAATTTCAAGATGAAACCGTGCTTTACCTCATTTTTAATGTCATTTGTTGCCAGCTTTTCGCACTAAATTTATTAATAACGATCAATACTGAACAGTGGTAAAAAGAGATGAAGTTTTGTTTGAATTACAAAACAGATTAGAGATTTGTTTTCGGCCGATAGCGATTCTTTTTTTTTTTTTTTTGAGTTTACACTTGACATAGGTCTCTTCAAGATTGCTGGAGGGAAAAAACTACTTTACGTGGTTTTCTGAGTTTAGCATTGTGGTAGGCCGTTGTTCTTTGCTAAAAAAAAAAAAAAGAAAAAAATCAAAACAAAGATCAGAAGAAAAGAAGACGTTTGTCAAGACTAAAAAGACTGCGTACGCTTAGTCGTTCTACCAATCTTTTATAGAATCCACTACTGACTCAGAAAAGCATGTTTTATATGAGGTGTTGTTGATTCCAGCAACAGAACACCAACGAAAATCGAAATTCGTTATATTGGCCAAAACACGTTGACTTTTGTCATTTCTTTGTAAGGCCATGATTGTAAAGAAAGCCGTTTTGACAATGGTACTTATTTTGATTAGAATCATCGTGATGTAGTTTAGCGATAGTAAATAGTTAACTGATGCACAACGCACAGGAAGACATGGTTCATAGTCTCTTTATATTTGTCCCTCTGAGCAGCGAAAATCCTGATTGATTTTAGTTTCCTCCGTTTTCCGGCTATATTTTACCACAGGGATATTGCCCATGCTCGCATCGCTTTCAGTAACCATGTTTATTGTTTAATAATTACGCCGGCAGGCCTAACTAAACCGTGAATAGGAGGACGACCTATCAACATCTTTCCCTTTTCTTGCTTTTTTGTATGCTGTGCGTACTTGTCTAACGAACCGCTGCATTAGGGAAAACCGTCTGTTCCTCTATTCTTTTGATGATATCGTTTTCACATGCTCTTTCTCTCGGACATTGTTCTCTCACTTAAAAACTGGTAACAACAGTTGCTTTTAGCTTCATGTTGATGCTTTAAGACTGTTTGCGTCCAAAGATGTAAATTTATTAAGGGTTGATCTTGCTTCGCCTTGTACGTGTTGAAGGTCAATTTAAGACTTAGTTTATTTCTTAAATAATTGTCTTTTTTCAAATTCAAACGGTTCTTCCATCTTTTCCTAAATTACTGAGGGAGAAAAAGACTTCACCGCTAACATAAACGAAGACAACAGACAGCTGAATACCCTTCCGTATTTGTCCAGCGCAGCTTCTTCCATATTGGCATAATAGCAACCTCATGATGACGAATCACCACTTGGTAATTTGTTTTGTTTTCAGTCGTTTTAAAAAATGGTTTTGCTGAATTATCATAAGTCATTTAATATCACGCGGAACATTGCAATCCAAATAAAATTGAAGATCTTTTAGAAACGCTACACAGTATTAATGTGATCTTGGTTTTCGAGGATGCACAGTCAGGTGCTGTGTCGTATACAAATTTAACATTTCTGATATGAAGTCCTAACATTCTTATATTCAAACATTTCAGTATACGTATAAGGATCTAATTGTAGATTGTTCGTTTGTTGTAGGACAGAACTTGTTCTCGCAAAGGAAAAATGATTTCTCTTTTCAAAAGTTATCTCACTAAAGCTCACAGCCTCCACACAAAGAAGAACGAAAATGCACGAAGTGACATTTTAAGCCGCCGGGGCCACGCTCTGAAATGGTAAAGTATTTGTCTTTTCCCCTGTCATTAGGAATTTCTGCGGAACAGCCGGCTGACTGTTGTCTGCATTCATACTATGAAAAACAGTCGACTGATAATGAAGAAGCATTTTCAAGTACAAGTGACCGGAGACCAACTCTATAGTGACTCTTTAAAGTAAGGATGTAGCATTCGTGTAGCACACATTTTTGTGGCTATGTATACTGTAATTACAATTACTTCCTTTCCCAGGCCTTCACGGCCATACTATATAAGCCCAACACGCGCCAAATATATTCAGTTCACCGCTAGTGCAATTTCGTTCAAGTCAGAGCATCATAGTATCAAAATTAACTGTATACTCAAGGGTAATTCACGTCAACGTTCGGTAAGAGATTTGTTTAGACCGATTACTTGTTTTACGTTTAGTTTATTCCTTATCTATCGTATTTCTTGTCAGTTTCATATACCGCCCTTATGATACCCGCTTATCACCGTTATATAGTACCCGTTTAAGCAGTTTCGTTATTTCACGGGTACAAAAAATTTTACAATTTTACTTGCGTTTGTTACATATACTGAAATTGCGCTTTTTATTTGAGAAACTTTGTGGGGAACATTGCCAGGCTGCTTTATGGCGCAAATTGACTGAGGTCGATCAAGTTTTCAGTTTTTCCTTAGCACTGAAACTGGGCATGAACATTTAAAGAAGTCGAAGAGTCATGATCCTTCCCGACATGGGACAACGGCTGCGTGATGAGAGTGAAAAAAGTCACATGAAAAAAGCACGTAAAGTGTAAACTAACTATAACTAGCAACAGAATTGGTACGATCACCGTTGTTAAAACTAACGAGAGAATAAAAGTTCAACGTCGCGCACCCACGTTCACCATAAAACCATAAATTTCACCATTTTACATCCTCAATTTGGAGGGGGGAAGGCAAGGGTCGAAGTGACCTATGAGCCAACTCAGGCAAGTGGGATAGGAAATTGTATGCATGGTCTATGGCAAATCTGTTCATTTCACTCAATAGATTTGGTGGCAAAAATTAGCCTATTATTATATAGCAGGGTAGTCGAGGTAAATCCGAGCTTTCTGATTGCTTCTTTCAATTCTTGATCGGGATTTAGTTGGGTAGCAGGGTTAGCGCAGTGGTGATGGCGCTCGCCCTCCACTAATGTGGCGCGGGTTCGATTCCCGGTGTCATACGTGGGCTGAGTTTGTTGGTTTCTCTACCCTTCTTCGAGAGGTTTTCCTCCGGGTTCTCCGGTTTTCCCCTCTCCCCAAAAACCAACATTTGATTTGATTTAATTTGTATATTAGTACGAGAAAAGCCACCTCGTTGGAGACTACTAATAAAAGCGATTTATTATTATTACTGTCTTGCCGTACGGAAACTGACGGTCATGGTCTGTGTATTTCTGTGCCGTCAAATTCAAAAATTGCCACTGAAACTGCAAAAATACTCCATTCTTCGCAAATTCGTGGCAGCTTGTTCTTTTTGATCTGAGATGCTCGCTTTATCAAAACACCCGGTTCACCGGAAGCTCTTTGAATGCAAAGTGACGGGAAGTTCGTTTTAACAGAAACGAAACGAGCTCGACCGCAGTGTCATATAATAAACTACTTACTAATCGAGCCGTGCATGGGGAACATTGGCCATCGGTCACTTATGTACGGAGGTGTCAGGCCAATATTCGCCAGTACGGCCGTCGCACTCGCTTAGTGAGAACTTACTCTTGGGGTTATTACTCGTGCCAGGCTTAAGGTCGCGCACTATTCTAAATCTGCGCTTCGGTCGTCATCTGTGGCTTTCCGGTGTTTTCAGAGTTCGTGTCTTTGGTGCGCGGGCTTAAGATCGGCGCTTAGGTAACGAGAACGGCGTTTTCCGCCTTGCTGGAGACCTGTGAACAAGCTGAAATGTGTGTCACTCAGAACACAAAGGGTGTTTGTGTGCAAAAGGATTCTCACAAAATAACCTCCGGGCTCCATTTGTTCGAAAAGTGCATAGCGCTATCCACCGGATAAATAACTATCCACTGGATAAACTGGACATGCTGGCATTCATTCGATGCATAGTGGTTTATCCGGTGGATAGCGTTATCCACCCTGCGAACAGAGGGGGCCAGGAGTGCGTTTCGATTCTTTCGAAACTTTTCGGGCGTATTTCGGGTGCCATAATTCCCTCCGTATCTTGAAACGAAAGACGTTTTAAGCCACAAAACCTTGGTTTGCTCTTTCTTATCTTGAAATCACGCTTAAAGACCAGATTTTCGTTAATGCGGAATGCAGTTTTACAAATTGCTTTTCGGGCCCGTAAACTTTTCGAGACTTCTGAGAAACGCACACCAGGGCCGAGCTGTTCGAAGCAGGGTAAGCGCTAACCCTGGGTTGAGTCTGATTAAAACCTTTTGATCGTTTTCAATCACGTGACCAGCGGCCATATTGATTTACTGAAACAAAAGGAATTATTTGCATAAACATAAAGTCCAATTCCCTGAAGACTGTTTAGGTTCACCAATATGGTTGCCATGGCGTCATGTGAAAACGACCTATAGATTGTCTGTCGCTAACTTTGCTTCGAACGACTCTACCCTTAACTTAGCTTTTGGATTGATAGTCGTGTCTTTTGAGATCGATAATTTTCAATTTGAAGGCATTTGGTGAATCATTTTTTCATCGATTGGCGAAGGCTGTTAAGGTCAATAACGAGGGCAACGCATTTGTGTCACATTTAGGTGAGATAAAATCAAAGGGGTTCTTCTCAAATTGAAGTTCCACAGCGTTGCACGTTGCGGATAACATAATTATTAGGGAATGTCTGTCGATCGTTGTAAAGAGGGTTTTACCCACCTAAATTGAAAATGGTTTTGCAACCAGTTCTGCAGATTTCTCGTCATGTTTTGTTGCTAGCCGGCGTTTTAGAGCAAAATCACAGTTATGGTTATTGTTTCACAATTGTTGAAGGCTAAAAATCTCGCTAAAATCAAGTCACATCGGTTAAAAAAGTAGACGCCCAACAGGGATTGCAACATTGTCACGAGGTAACTTGATTTGATTGCGTAATAGCGATTTCAGTCTTAATACGCGACCCGGAAAGATTTCCGCACAGCTCCATACGTAATTATACGAGCATATTCTTACAAACCCTCTTACAAAAAGAACGAGCCTGTATAGAGTTTTGCTAGGCAAGGAATATGCACGTATTAATTAATGTAGGGAGCTGTGCGGAAATCTTTCCCGAATCGAAACTAACGAGTTACACAACGATACGGCGAACGAGTGAATTGAGAATTGCAGACTAGTTGTGTTGTCAAAAACTATCACTGCTAACTGGAAAAGTAACTAGTTGTTGTCCTTCCAACGGAGAGACCCTA
>BLFK01000004.1:1040813-1077182 GCA_014634185.1 Astreopora myriophthalma
TTTGGATTGATAGTCGTGTCTTTTGAGATCGATAATTTTCAATTTGAAGGCATTTGTTGAATCATTTTTTCATCGATTGGCGAAGGCTGTTAAGGTCAATAACGAGGGCAACGCATTTGTGTCACATTTAGGTGAGATAAAATCAAAGGGGTTCTTCTCAAATTGAAGTTCCACAGCGTTGCACGTTGCGGATAACATAATTATTAGGGAATGTCTGTCGATCGTTGTAAAGAGGGTTTTGCCCACCTAAATTGAAAATGGTTTTGCAACCAGTTCTGCAGATTTCTCGTCATTGTTGCTAGCCGGCGTTTTAGAGCAAAATCACAGTTATGGTTATTGTTTCACAATTGTTGAAGGCTAAAAATCTCGCTAAAATCAAGTCACATCGGTTAAAAAAGTAGACGCCCAACAGGGATTGCAACATTGTCACGAGGTAACTTGATTTGATTGCGTAATAGCGATTTCAGTCTTAATACGCGACCCGGAAAGATTTCCGCACAGCTCCATACGTAATTATACGAGCATATTCTTACAAACCCTCTTACAAAAAGAACGAGCCTGTATAGAGTTTTGCTAGGCAAGGAATATGCACGTATTAATTAATGTAGGGAGCTGTGCGGAAATCTTTCCCGAATCGAAACTAACGAGTTACACAACGATACGGCGAACGAGTGAATTGAGAATTGCAGACTAGTTGTGTTGTCAAAAACTATCACTGCTAACTGGAATAGTAACTAGTTGTTGTCCTTCCAACGGAGAGACCCTAATTACGAGTTATTCTTCAACATCAGTGGCTTCATAGCTCAGTTGGTTGGAGCGTCGCACCGGCATCGCGAGGTCACGGGTTCAAACCCCGTTGAAGTCCTGAATTTTGCAGGCTTCTCCACGCAATTGCGAAAATTGTGTTCATAACTGCGAGGATCATAGCTTCATTTGAGTTATTCTTCAGTTCTTTGTTCTTCTCAACAATAGGTTTATCACGGACTCGAAGTAATCTTGAATTGACGATAACGCTGCAGGCCTTTCGTACGAATGTGGCACGTATTGGTGCACAAGGACAATTGCGCGTGCGCACACTAAATACCCGAAGGAAAATAGAAGGAGTAGCGGTACCCCTGGACTACCATGACAATAACCCCTGAGAATTCGGCTCACGGACCGCTTTTACCAGTCCCGGCTTAGTCCCGTTGCCACTTTCGGATACATATTCCCGCTCGGCAGTGAGGGAGAGAAATGTCGGCTCCTGGACCATATGCGACAGATCCCTTTCGTAACCGCAGCTCAGTTCCGTTCCACTTTTACCATAATTTCGATCGATTATATATTTGACGGTGTGTTAACTTTGTCTTCTATATGGTTCGTTTTTGTTTTTCTTTAGTATGCACTGAAGTACATGGATTTTGCGCATGCCCATTTTCTAAAACTGATAAAATAACGAAAGGAACTGGCAACGCAATTTCTTGTTAAACTATTAAACGTTGTCGCCTCAGCTTTCACAAATTATTTTTCAGACACATTTTTTTTTTCTTGTTCGTTTGTTTAGATCCCGCGGGAACAAACAAGAACAATTTAATCAGTCTCTGCAGAAGTCCATAACCCAAAAGTTTCGATCTGTCTCATTTGGCCTCGACCCATCAGGTTATAGAATTATCGAAATTTAGGGTGCTTTCGATTGGGAAATCTGGATTTAGATCTTAAAATCCGGATCTTCGGATTTCCAATCGAACACAAAATCCGAAAACGGATTTCGCGACGGATTTTGTTAATTGAAATCCATGTCAGGGAGGGATTTTAATTAACGAAATCTGCGGCGAAATCCGTTTTCGGATTTTGTGTTCGATTGGAAATCCGAAGATCCGGATTTTAAGATCTAAATCCAGATTTCCCAATCGAAAGCACCCTGCAGAATAGAGATCCCGCCAAGAAATGGCCGATCAGATTGGTCCTGAAAATCACAACGTGTCTCATCGGTCCGCGACCAAGAGGCACACGAGGGATTGCTCGTGCTAAATGCAAATCATGACACAGCAGCCGTTCCAAAAATAGATAATACCGTAAACTGATGGGCCGCATTCCATTCCAGATCGAGACTTTTCTGGGTTATGGACTTCTTACGACTTCTCTGGAATAATTCTACTTTGGGCGAAAAACAGCGTTTAGCCGAAATAAAGAGATACCCGTATCTCGATCATTGGTCCGGTTAGCCGAAAGTTCCGAAAGTTTAAGGCCCGAAAAGAAACTTGTAAAACTGAGATCCGCTTCATTATTCTGAATATCTAGTCTTTTAACATGATTTCAAAATAAGAGAAAGCAAACTAATTGCAAAGTTTTGTGGCTTCAAACGTCTTTCGTTTCAAGACACCGAGGAATTATGTCGCCCGAAAAGTATCGGGGCTTTCGAGAAACGGGCCCCCAGGAGCCCATAACCTGACAGGTCATCACAGCAGCTGTTGCTGTAGTATATAGAACGTCGCTTGAAAGAGGTTTGAGATTTGCTTTTTAATCTAATATCGTCAGATCTCTCAAGGTCTTAAACCTACCGAAAAACATCCGTTGAGCGGCCATAATAATAACAGAATTTCCGTTCAGCATTAAGTTCAAGGGGAAACATTGGAATGTCTGAACTCCCAACGTATTGTATTAAAAACCGTAGACGCACAATACAAGATCAGTATCTCTTAGCCAAAAATTCTGCACCGACCTACACGGCACCATGATCAACCGAAACAAAAAGCCGACTGCGTGACCACAATGTCTTTGCTCGCCAAGTACTACGTAGCCGTCTTTGCATGACCCTTGCCTAGCCGGGGTTTTTATCAGGAGGGGCTGATGACGAATTGCACATATAACGCCTATTTGTGCTGGGATCATGTCACTAATTCTCTGGCATAAAGGTCCCTCTTTAGGTTCGAACATTGGTCTTCCACTTCATTGCTTTCTCCGTCTTTTCCTTCAATTGTGTTATCTGCTTTGCCCTTATCTCTATTTTTCTCATCAGCTCAGTATTTTCCCTCAAGTGCTCTTGATAAACACTTTCCATTCGTTTTTTCTCCACCTCTGTCTCCTCCAGCAAGCTGTCTTTTGCCGCGAGAGCTTGGTTCATTGTTTTCATTATTGATTTGTACTCTAATAATTTTTCATCTCTTTCTCTTCGCAAAGATTCAACGTCACGGGCAAGGTCTCCCTCCTTCATATTTCTTTCTTTGATGTACTTATTTCGCTTATCAATTTTGGCTTTCAAATCACTGATCAAATCCTGTGCATTTTTTAAGGCTTGTCTAGAGGCCAGATTGTCATATTCCAACTTTTTCATTTCCTTATTTTGACGATATATGAAACTTAAGTTTTCTCGGAATGATTTCCCCTCGGCTGTGTTTTTGGAGGTTTCAGGTGCAGCCAGCAAACAAGACTCGGTGAAAGAGCGTTGCCGCAGTGACGCAACTGATGGCATCGCCATCGGTGTCTGCTCGCTCCCAGAAAGTTGAGTGGCAAAATTGCGATTTGGCGGTCCCAAAGAAGATTTTAATAACCCTGATCGATTGATACCTTGTTTAGGAAGCTTCACGTCTTCTGTGTTGAATTTGTTATAGCTGTAGCGGTCTGGTCTAAGCGTCCTAGCGGCTTTAGGTGTTGATGCCACGGGAAGAGTGACCTTGCGGCGGCCGGTAATTTTTGTATCCATTACCTCTGGTTCAATAAACTCAGAATCCCCCGCAACTTCCCAAATCAGGCTTTGCTCTACGTAAACCTTACTTTCTGTTCTCTTGTCCTTTGATATTAAACTATTCGCGCTGTGATTGCTCTCTTGATTGACGGAAGGCAAAGTTGTCATCAATTGTTCTGCCATGTTGAAATACCTTTCTACCAAGCTCTAAAGCAATGCACTCGAGAACTGCTTAAAGACGCATTTAATTTGCATTAACATCCGCTTCTCTGGGTCTTCCTCTGGCCCCATCGTCGCTTGATCAAGGTCTCATCGACAGCTTGCCCCAAATGCAAGCGAACAGTGAATGTTGCACTGATCTTTACGTTAGCAACGCGTGTGAGCATATGTTTACAGCCTCGAGCAAATTATACAAAACACAGCCGGCACTCGTATTGAATACGTCAATCTAGATGAACATCAACAAAAGAAAGTGATTTATAAGAATGACCGACAACTCACTTCAGCGATGTATTGTTACTCTTGTCATTGCGTTGTAACTTTTCTTTTTCTTTAGAACAGGAAGTTCCAAATACTCATTAGTTTTTAGAGAGTGAAAATTGTGAATCATTATCCTTCCATTGACTGATACAGCTCTTCAAAGAAGTTATCATGGATGAAGACGTGCATTTTCCTGTAACAGAGGACTTTAAAACTGAGGACGGGAAGATAAAACAATTTGTATATCATTCTCGGTAAAGATTTTAATTGCGTAATGCAACATGACCCTGGCTTGTTTCATATATGTAGTCATAATGTTTCGGTAATTGTCAAGTGCACACGAAACGGTAAACTAGCTCATTGGTTTGTCAACTGTCAATTCAATGATTCGTGGAAGGTCACACGATTTTATATTTGTTTACAGACTTTTCTCTAATTATTTACTTAGTCACTCAGTACTTTATACTTTGTACGTTCGCTTTGTAGAATATTACTAAAAGTGTTATATCCATATGGTTGACAGGTTTCCAATGAAGTGTCCATAGAGCAGTCTTCAAGTGTGAATGCACCTGCATAGTGTTTTATGGTTGCTTGTTTTGATAATTTAACCCAGAGAAAACGATAAACCTGATTAACAGAGACAAAATTACAACCGAAAACAATGGTGAATAATTTCAAGAGCTGGTACCGCGTCTATTCTCGAGTCAGTTATGTCCGCAGTTGTAAAAGTCAAAGTCAAAGCTTGTTTATTTAACGACTCAGTGGTCATGCGTAAATTATCTCGGCGTCATGGGAATTGCAAAACAAACATTTAAAACGCTTTGTGGTTGGGGATTAGGAGGCTGTATGTTAGGACCTTTGAGAAACTTGACCGCACGAATTGCACCGACAGTGGAGTTGAGACACATCAGATGAATCTCAACTGTCGCTGGGGCATTCCTGGGGCATTCCTATTCCTGGGGAGTCCAAAGGTCACTGTTTGAAGGAATTTGAAATTGCGAGCGTGTTCTCAACGCATTTCTTTGTTTTACAATCTGTTTAGTTCACGAAACGCTTGGTAAAAACGTTCAAAGCTTTTGTTGTCATTTCAAATCATGAACAAGACAATACTTTGTCAACAGGAGCGGACTATTCAGGAAAATGACGAGGCATTGCTTCTTCTCGAAAAGAACAAGGTCGACATCATGAACGAAGTCGCTAGAGCAAACCACGAAATAGACGAACTGAAGACAAAGCTTGCTAAGAGGAACAGTCTATTGAAAAATTCTCAAGACTTGCAGGATACGCTGTTACTTCAGGCGGAGAAACTGAGGTTTGAGAAGGAGCAGTTAAGTCAGAGATGCGAGAATGTTATCAAGGAAATGCAGGACAGAATGCGAGTAAAAGAGAACACCATCGGGCAAGTGCGCGAAGAAATCGATAAATATATCAAACTACAAAAAGAGGTTAGACACAGGAATGAAGTACTGAGGGGCAGGCTTGAGAAAAGGGAGAAGATCATGACTGGACTAAAAGCTAAATTAACAATGTTGACAAGTTGGAGCGTGCGTTCAGGGAGCGTGACGCAACTTGTATAACTGCCAGTGATAACAAAGAACGCGCGTCAAGTTCTCAGGGAGCTGTTGGCGAAGATAATAGGTTAAAATGTGACCTAAAGCATAAATTCTGCTGAGCAGAATGGATTCACTTGAAATTCATTAAGCTGTGGCTTTGGCCCCAAGGAGTAGATAAATGGCTATTGAACAGGTTGCATTTGTTGCACTTGTCTGCCGTGAAACTTCCCCGCAGGCCTGACTGATTCGACCTACCTACTCTCTCAAGTCAAGACTGTTTTGTACTTGTTGGCTCGAAAAACATGCGCTCTGTGGTCATTTGAGAGAACATTAATTCGGTTGGGTCCAGGATTAGTGCTAAACCGGGGATAAATACCATCACAGCCTACAGACGATCACAGACAGGGGTTGCCATACACAGACATATCACAGGGACTCCTTATCTTCTGTATGCTGCTTTTATCCTTCACATGCTTGTCGAGTTGTTTGTACCCAAGAACCTCCTCAAATTCATAAAGTCTGAACTATACCAGAGGAATTATATTATCAGTCGTAAGTAAAGACCGAACCAATGAAATATTGATTTCGTTTAGCCTTCGAAAAGTGGTTCAGTTGGTGGACATACAGTATTAACTGATCTAACCATAGTAGTATAGTCTAACAGGAATGAGCTGAGAGAAATGGAATTTGAGATGTTAAAAAAGCAACAGCAAGAACACGGACAAAAAACAAACAAACAAAAAGCACCGTGTTTTGCTCACCATCAAAACTCAACCAAAGGCACTGTTAAGTTTCTTGTAAAGCCGTTCAAATTAAACCAGTTTGCCCATGAATACAGTAAGACGATGCTGCGATCGCCTTGTTTCGTTTCCTTCATATATATTTGAGCTTGAGAAACTGAAATGGCTGCCCCTAAACAAAACGAAATGCGTCCTAAATTCGATCCAGTGAAATTAGAGGTTATGGTAGTACGTAATTTTGTGCCGTTGGTTCACGTAATTAGCGCCGTCGTTCACTCGCAGCCGTGCATAGCTAGGAAGATATGGCACCTTTGTTCAGTTTTTGGCTCCTTGAACAAGCCGTTACTTAACTTGGAGAAAATGAATAAGGGCAGCCACATTTTCCCCTCAGTAGTTCAAAGGAAGAATACAAAATTATAGTAACAACGTGCCATTTTTTCCCACTAACGTTTCGTGTTCAGTTGCAGTTGTAACGATTAGCTTGCATGAACACGCACTTGACCATCGTGTTCAACATGTGGGCGTTTTGAAGACAATAGCAAAAATATAACTACCAAAACAGAAGAAAAAGTAAATGAATGAACTAACTGAGCGAAACGAATGCATACTGAAAAGGAACGATCGCCTCGGTCACGAAAATAGGTTCGAATGCGTGACTTTTTATTCTTTTACAAAGGCGTGAGCTTAACCTAAAACGGTACTTTCGGTTTCGTCTTTCTTACCAGTGTATGGGGCAGCTCGGCCGATATCACATTGCTAGATCCCCCCTGATAATCCAGTGACGAAAGACACCGCAAAAACAAACAAAAAAACAAACACAAACACCCCCCCCCCCCACCTACAAAAAACACACACACAAACAAAACACCCGCACACGCGCTAAGCACGGCGCTCAAGATGAGATTCCTGAACCACGTAAAAATCATGAAAATACCAGCTGATATCAAACTGTTCAAATGATCAGCTCAGGAAAGCGGCTGTTGAACACGATCGCTTTGCATTTAATTATGCCAATTACATTTAACACTCCTGATAAATAAATAAATAAATAAATAAATAAATAAGCAAGTGTAAATGTGTAAACTCAATGTTTGTTGTTGATTCGTTCAATCACGATCAGTCATTAATGGTGGTCCATTTACCTTCACTTGATTTATCCGTGGTCTGCCATGAAAATTCTTCGGGGTAGGGGACATCCTGCCTCGTCCCCAGTCGCCCGCGCGTGAAAGGAAAAGCGGGGCGCAGCTTATGATGGGGTTTCCTCCTTCCCATCACTCCCCGTGCTCGGGTTTCGCACTTGCCACGAGTTCCCTGTGATTATTCCCCAGAGACTCGAAATCATGTTTATTGCTTGAAGTTGAATTTTACAGATACCACGCAAATGTTTACAACCTGTAATTTCATTGGATCTGGTTAGGATGCAGCTCTATTGTTTTTAGGGTTAGGGTTCAGTTCTGTTGTTTGTTTGAATGCTTCTATTGTTTTCCGAGCCAATCGCGTGGGTTGTTGTAATAGCAGCGTACTAACCCGAATTTTAAGGTGGATGTTTCTTTCAGCGCTGAAATTTCCTGTCAGGCTCAGATATTTCGGGACTACGGTTCCTTGATCAGTGAGACCCACTCGGTTACCCCTACTCACGGCTGCCCCTACTCACTGCTGTAGTTGTTGTCAACGTTTCTTTTACGTCGGTCCTGGAAAGTCCCGAAAAGTTTACGGGCCCAAAAAGCAATTTCTAAAACTGCTATCTGCTGACCTTGAAAATCTCGTCTGCTGACATGCTTTCAAGATAGGAAAGAGAAAACCAATTAAAAGAGTTCCTGGCTTAAAACGTCTTCCTTTTTCAAGATACGGAGGGAATTATGGCACCTGAAATACGCCCGAAAAGTTTCGGAGCTTTCGCCGGAAACGGGCCCCTGGAACTACTGATCAGCGGGTGACTTGCCAACGGACATTGCAAGTTATTAACACAACGTTAAATATCGAAAGAACTAATCGTAATCGGAAATGAAAACTTAACGAAATTAACCTGAGAAGGCTTTTGAGGTGGTATTGATCATAACATAAATGTGTCAGTCGACACGGAAAAAACTCAAGTATGCTAGCTTGGCTTGAGCATAAACCTGAGGGTGGATTTATTTGGCCTGATAATCAGTCAGTCAGAAAGAGTAAAAAAAAGTAGCTCGAACTTCAGTATTTGAACAAGCTATATGGGTTTTCTTTTTGTTTGTTTGTTTGTTTGTTTTTTTACAAATACATGGATTTTGTACTCCCACCAGACATTATGCTGTGAGAGCCCCTGCGGTTAAATGAACTGGTCTTAGCTTCAACTGACCCTAAAGTAAATGTTACCAGAACCTTATTGCGCAGTTAGTGAAATCTCTCATTCCGAAGAGTGGAGGGAAAAAAAAAATATATATATATATATATATATATATATTTATTAAAAACTGAATCATTGGATAATGCAATTCAAGACTTTTCAATGGCTTAGCTATCATGGTATATGAGCTAATATACCATGACCTCCAAATATGGTAAGTGTACGCGTCAGCTTAAGCGTACGCGTAAGTGTACGCGTGAGTGTACGCGTCAGCTTAAAATTAAAAGGGAGCTTAAAATTTTTTCCCTGAGGAAACAATGGCGGCCGGCGAAAATCGCTTCGCACCAGAGTTAAATGAAAAAGAAGCCCTTGAACTGTTACAAAACGCAACACCAGAGAGCACAAAGAGAGCCACAAAGTATGGCATGAAAATATTTCAAGGTAGCAACTTCTAAACTTTGTTTTGACAATTTAAGCATCTGTGTTTATCGTTTAATAATGCGAAGCAAAACAATGCAAGTTGAAATTCGGGAATTTGTTGTTGAAATTTGAAATTCGGGAAGATTTGTCTAATCTTGGGGGCGTTTTTAATAAAACAATTATTCCACGAGCGCGCGTTGGATGTGAGATGATTATAGCCAACTCGGCGCTACGCGCCTCGTTGGCTATCTATCATCTCATATCCAACGCGCGCTCGTGGAATAATTGTTAAATGTATATTTAGTATAATTTTCAGCGGTGAACATAAGAATTCGGTGTTATATTCACCGCACTACCCGGTGAATATAACATTTTGGAGGCGCAGCTGCTAAGCTAAGCAAGAACTTAGGCTCAGTGAATATTGGGGAATATTTACCTCGACTACGTCTCGGTAAATATTCACCAATATTCACTTCGCCTTCGGCGAATAATTGTTAAATAACGAGGCGA
Organism: Astreopora myriophthalma; assembly: GCA_014634185.1. NCBI lineage: Eukaryota > Metazoa > Cnidaria > Anthozoa > Scleractinia > Acroporidae > Astreopora > Astreopora myriophthalma. The sequence goes on from BLFK01000004.1 coordinate 1,050,501, forward strand.
TGTCGAATTGGGAAAGGCACCTCCATGCATGGGAGAAAGTTTCTAGGTGCTGTATTTTTGAGCTTTGGGATTTCGAATTAATGGCAAGACCTTACAGTACGCACCACCACGGTGTTGTACTTGGCATTACCATAGGGAGAATTAAGTGGAATCTGAATGGTCACCCTTTTGTGTATAATCGGCTATTGGATAGCACTGCCTTATAGAGTTTAGCAAACACATCTGTGGAGAACAAAAACACTCCGTCTGTAAATAGTCACACTTTGTGATTTTCAAAGCAGGACTAAAATTAGAACACAATCACATGAACCAATTTAGAGAGAAAGTTCGAGAAAAACTTATTGTAATTGTCCACTGCATGAAATAAGCCAGTTATACATAGCTTTTTGTTAAATTGGGGTAGTGTAAAAAAGACGCAAACGTTCTAGACAACTAAAAAGAAAAATGGACCAGCCGGATAATAGCGACCAATTCTGCAAAAGGGGAAAAAGAAAAAGGAGTTGCACGTCAGTGCAGATCTGTTTGGCATAATACTTTACCATGGTAGTATGACGCGTTTAGGTATTTCTCCGGCCATCGTTACCTACGTTGTCGCGGTTTTATTTGACGTCGCTTTAAATGATTTTAGCGTTCAGGAAATCACTTGTGTAGACGCCCAATATTAAAAAACGTCGTGCCACACATTCTTCATTTTAAAGAGTGCTTGTAAACACATGTTACGATTTGCTTGGCCGGTTCGTAATGATTAAACTCAATTCTCTTGTTTTTGACGCCACCGACTTAAGTGCCCTCTCACTCTTTTTAACACTTTCATTTCCTCTCCACAACAACTGAAGTTGTTTGTGTCTCGTTTTATAGATCAATCGTGAATGTCCACACTGGCTTCCATTAACCAGCAATGCGCACAGTAAAGCTAGCCTGCGAATTCATTGCGTCAAATCTTTCATAGCAGAAATCAGGTCACGTTTTCTATATCGGCAATCGGAAAAAAGGGTGTCTCTTATGCGGGATTGAACATTGAATGTTCTGTTTCCCATACGTGGTCCGAGGAAAAGGCACTCAGAAGCACTAAGAGACCACTTAAAGTAATAACCACATAAGCTGAGAGAATACTGCATATTCTGGCTTTCAATTCTCTAAATGCTGGGTTCATCAGAAACGTGGATCGGAGGCTTGCGTTCGGCAAACTCGTGACTATTTTATCTTGGTGAGCAGCCAGTAAACACCTCCTTGTACCTCCAACAACGATGGCCGCAATTCAAGATTTACTATCCATATAACAAGGTATTGACAGCATTTCCTAAATTGTACTTATGGGGATATTGGTAAAATCAAAAAGCTATTAGAAAGAACTCAACGACGTAATGTTGACAAATAGAGTTGTTTGCCCGAAGGCTCTTAATTATATTATCCTCTGAGCCTGTGTACAGCATTGTTGAAATTCCTATTGCTTTTGGCGCTAGAACGGTTCACTTCCCATTGAATACATCGTGATCTAAGCATTTCTTGCGGCGGTCAACGGAAAGGCCACAAGTAAGTGGTTAAGAGCGCATTCAGTAGGGAAGGCAATATTCTTAATATAGGCACATGATTAAGGCGGAGGGAGTCACAACTTAAACAACAAAGTGTTCAAGAACAGGGCAATTGCCTCTTATAATCGGTGTCAGCAGTGCAGACCAAGAAGTTAACTCCAGACTCCATTTCTCAAAGACATGAGGACACTGACGCTCTTTCTCATATTAACATTCGTTGCGTTGATCCTGTTGTCATTTCCCGAAGAAAGCAACGGGGTGATCTTTGTCCTTACGCACGGCAAAATAGAGGGGTTGAAACGAAAAGGAAGCCGCGTGGACCGCAAGAAGAGGAAGAAGGGATCGCGCAGAGACAAGAACCGAAAGAAGAGAAAACAAGCTCAGAGGAGGAAGATCAAAGACCTCGAGCGCTGGTTTGCCCGATTTTCTAAGAAGGTAGGTACACGTCATAGTCTTAAACGTAGACATTACGTTTTCAATATAATAAAGCGAATAATTAATTTAGTGTTTTTGGACATAATATAGCTAAGTGAATTGATGTTTATAAGCAACAACTGATATTCTCATTTAGCTCGTGTAGGGAAATGAAATTGATGTTTTACAGTCGAACGCCGCAGGCTAATAGGATGACTCGCCGTTAGAGATTCAGAAGCGAAGAGTGGATGTGTTTAGCAACAAAGTTATGAAAGCATCTTTGCTCTTCGCTCTGAATGTGAATAGTTGTGTACTCCAAATTATGGAAATCAGTTGTAGCCCTGCTCCCCTTAAAAAAAAAAAAAAAGTTTTGGCGTTGAATGACGAAACAAGTCAACCTCAGAACTGAACTCACTGAAAGTCGGAGTCACACTCGGACATGCTGAGAAAGCGGAACGTAACTTGAACAATTACACTGTTTTTCAAACTTCTTTATTTTGTTAAATTGTTGTTTCAGTGATGGTAGATAGAGAAATTAAATAATACACGATGTTATCAGTTGATAACAACAGAATCCACAAGCAAACAAAGTGTTCATGAAATTAAGTTCAGGTGGAAGTTGCGGTGATTCGTTCATTTTGCCACTGAGTCGTGATTCCGTAAGAATTATGATTCCACATAAACCTCCCCTCGACATAAACAATCACTCCAAAGGATAAAAACGTGAAAAGAAGTCATTAATATTGCCCGCTTTCAGAAAATGTTCGCGGTTGGGTGAATCATAATAGCGAAACTTCGACAAATATTTAGACTATTAGCTGAGGTCCTCTGACTTGACCATCACGGGCTGATTCCCATATGATCCGTGATGATTGCCGTTTTCAGTTTCCTGAGGAATAATTTGAAAGAATTCAAGGCTTTTCTCTGTATAGTCGGCCACAAAATCAAATGTCTGGGTGACTGCAATTAGCGACGGAATAATCCACGTGCCTGACTGCATAAGCGAATCAATATCTCGGCTGCCATTCCGCCCAACACTGATCCAGAGTTAAAAGAGGGCTTACAGCTAACTTTGCTGTAATTTAGCCTCCCGCTCACGTGTGGGTCAAGGCCAAATCGTAAGCGTTTTCTTGAACTTTAAACTTCCCTGCATTCGGATGCTTGACCATTCCACATTGCTTCAGTGATGCTCTCGTGCTCTACACGTGCCTTAAAACTGATTTTCAATCTGCTCAAAAGAACAAAGACTCGCGAAAATTTTAGTTCTTGCTCGCACACTATTCTCTAAGGCCCAAAGACCTCTTTTTCTCGCTCTAGATGGCAAATAACCCCGTGGGTTTGGAGACTCGTCCACCCGCTTTTAGTAATTCTTGGCCGGTTTTCAACCTGTCGTGATCCACAGTTGCGTGCAGCGGAGTTACGTTTCAATGAAGATTCAAGATGCAAATGTTGAAGCCCCCAAATAGCTCAGTTTCTGCTCCTTTGGGCTTACCCTTGAAGCTCAATTTGCCTCTCTTAATTTCACTCTGAGGAAAGCCCAAATTGGGATGCAAATGGACTTGATAGAGAATTACTGATGATGTTTCCTATGATGTACTGCGGATAAGAAATGCTATGATGCAAGCGTTTAAGTATGCAAGTTAAGTAAGCAAGTTAAGCAGTTGCAACGACGCCGGCCTGAAAACAAATCAGGCTGGAACGGAACTCGCACCCATGACCTTGTGATTGAATGTAAAACCCACTGTTCCCGGCGTTAGCTGAGCTATGAAGCCAACTGGGAGCTGCTACAATGTGCTTGGCAATCATTATTTTATAAACTAACTAAGAAGAATCACGGAATGTCAATGACACTGAGTTATAGACTCGATCCAGTTTGTCACTTCTCGACATTCTTGTCATATGAGAGTTCAGTAGATTGCCGACTGCCTTGGTTTTGATTGCTAATTTGCACTGCTGCTTTTCGTGATTGGGCAAACTCCGCTCTCTAAACATCGAATGTCACGTGGAATAAACTGCTTTATACATATATTTAACAACTGGTTCATGGTCAGCGTGCGTCTATCGAGTTATGAGATGCACTTGGGAGTTTGCTAAGCACTCAAAAAGCTAGAGTCGTATTCGGCTATCACCTCGTGCGACTCTTACGCTTCTTTCGTGCATAGCAACCTACTGCGTGCATCCGTAACTCGATAGACGAACAGGTTAAACCATGAACCAATTGTTTTATAACATAGCAGTAGCAATTTGTGCTTCAGTAGCTGAAATGTTTTTGTAACGACATTTGCACCGTAATATTTCGAGTGTCCGATTGTTTTGTTGATAAGACGTGTAGTAAACGTTTTTCGTCGAGTTGAACATCTGTTAAGAAAAAAAAACACGAAAAAAAAAGACAAAAATAGAGATAATTACCTTTGAAAGTTGTCACAGATAAATTCGTAGCCTTTTTGGTTGCTGCTGAATGCCTTTCAACCAACTTGAAAATACTCTCCAATATATTCCCGTTCCGATAAATTTGCAAAACGTGTCGGTTCTTCATTGCTTTCGCTGGCCTGCAACGCGGCTAAACCATCTTCAAAGCTAATAGTAAAATTCGGCAGCTCCTCGTTGGTTTCTTCCGTAAAATTCACTGTCGAAAACTTTTACAGCAGAAACTCAAACTCGACTAACCTTTGCAGCGATGCTGAATAGCACACGATATGTTATATACGCACCGGCTGCGCTCAAAGTGGAGAAATAGTCAGTGAAATTAATTTGTTTTTGTATCACCCAACTAGTGGACTAATGCAAATCCTGCATTTTCATTGGCTTCGCTGCTAGAGGACTATTAGTAATAGTCCTCGAGTAGCTAAAAGCGTGACGCTTTCTTTCGTCTTATTCCCAAATAAATATTTTTTCAACCTGCATTTGGTAACTTTAATTTATTATTGCCTTTTCTGTCCGACTAGTTGGGTGATACTAAAACAATTAGACCCTTCGCCCTCAAGGGCCACGGGTCAATAGCCCATGAGGCGAAGTTGACCCGTAGCCCTTGCGGGCTACGGGTCTAATTGTTAATTAACTCATAGGGCTTGTATTGGAGAAGTAAGCTCCTAGTCATGGGTTTCTGTCCTTCTCAATTTGCGGCTAAAACCCGAGGAGTGGCTTTTCGGTATGCACCCGTGTTACTAGGTTACCTGTCGCCCTCGTGGTCTGTAAGAGTTGGGGCTAGTTCATTAAATCTTGTTTCTTGAAGCTTAAAAGGAAATATACTGATTCGTATTTGATTCGCTTGATTTTAATTTCTGTCTTTCTTTATTTTTTTCAGAATAAAAACAATGATAATGGAGATGGGGCGTTAAGAAAGAAGCGCATATGGTCGTCTAGGGAGACGTCGCTGCTCTAATATTTGGGTCATCACGACAAGACTTGTGTTTGCTAAATCAAAGTTCTGCAATGCTCAAGTCTGCGCTGTCTACATCTCTAGAGAAAACAATGATTAAAAAAACCCGAGATATTGCATTGAACATAGAAAACTATACGAGATCTCCTGGATTCATTATCTATGCTTATTAGTGAGTAGACTGAAGTTTTCGTTCACTGCGCTCGGCCTTCAGAACCAGACAGCTTACCGGCAGTTGCACTCTGGTTACGCAATGTAACATGCTCCTAAGTGAATTGTAAAGGAAGGCATGATTAATGAATTGTCGTTTAGGCTTCGGCAATGCTTTAACCTGCTTCAATGACAGTGTTTTAACAAAGCTAACTGCTGCGAGAAAGCCACAGAAAACGATCCGAGTAGATTGGCGCCGCCCAATTAACCAAATCTGAAGAGACGAAGTATGGAAGAACGCTTTGAGAAGTTATTTTTATTAACTAAGAGTGTGCAGAAAGTTATGCATGTTCAAGCAACCAAAGTAAGACCAAAACGGGATCAGGTAATCTAAACTCTACATGCCAGTTGTGATAATCCGTTGCAAATTAGCAAAAGTCTAAGTTTTTAGATAGGTCGGGAAGAGGAACGGACCTCTGCCAACCGCTTCGACTCCTTCTTCTTCCCGATTTTTCTAGTAAGATTGAAAGAGATTCTTCTCACAGGTTAAGTCCCTCCGATCTTAGAAAAATCAGAAACAGGAAGCAAAGATCGAGGGGACTCTGCTATAACGCTATGGTCAATGTAACTCAGTTGAAACGACCTGTGCTCTCTATGCACAGCATACAGAATTTGTTAATATCAACGATCTACTCCACATTGAGAGAAGTAATACTATGTTTTGTCTGAGGTTTTTAGATTTAGATCAATAACTGTATTTCGTGAGTCCGAAATCGAGTTCTAGAAAGATCTCCGAACAATCAACGTTTTAAATAAATAAAGAGAGCTTGAATATAGAAGCTCCATTCTATCCAAAATAAGTAAAAATACAAGTGAGACTAATGAACAATGTTAATTCTCATGTCTAATACGCATCACTCGAAACAAGTATCAGTGGAGAACAGAAAAACCTACGCACCCTCTTAATGTATTAAGGCGTTGTATTCTCTTCATTAAACAATTAATATAGGGCGTAACTAATTGGCTATGTGATCAAGACATGAGAACAAACTGGCTACACTCTAGAAATCTCTCGTCCAGGTACATTTTTTCTGTTACCCTGTCGTGATTTGCTCTAACTGTCAGTATTCAAGCCGCTTCTACTGAAATTATATTAATTTCATTGTAGGACCCAATTCACAAGCATACGTATGTAATTAAAATTATTAGTATTGGTTGAAGGTCAACATCACCTGACAGACAGCGAATTAAACGCATATCAATGTTGACTGTATGTTGTTCTTAGTCTTTTTAGTGTGAGAGATACACAACTGTATCTCAACTGATGATTAATTTGCAATTAATAATTTGGAGATCTATATAGTGTGCTTGACCAACCAAATGTAAAATGTACAAATTCGTATGTAAAATATATTTTCTGACTTATTCGGCTCCATTGACTTTTTGTCAATGAAACTCCGAGCCTCAATGCAATTTTCGCCGTTAAGTTCACTACGTGCTAATTCGAATATAGTGATGGTTTGACCACTTGAGGCCTACGGTTTTGATCTTGAAGAAACTCTTCAGTGTTTTTTTTTTTTAAGGAAGTCAATCCAGCTGATGTGAAGGAATTCTAAGGGCCTCTTCATATGAGCCCGGTCAACCGGGCTGGCTCGGTTTCCGAGATCTCGCCTCGCCACTCTTTCCTTTGTAAAATTTACGATGTGTTCATATGAGAAGCCGGGCTGGCTAGGTTACCGAGATCTCGGTTTTTCCGGCCGAGATCTCGGCAACCGGGATGAGAATTTTGCCATATGAACACTCCACCCCGGGTGACCGGGACGAAACTTTTTTGACAAAATAGCTTCGCTTTCGGATCATAGCGACCAAAATGGCATAATTTTTGACGCGTATGTATTTCCACTTCAAAAGCATGCGAATTAGCTTCATTAGGAAAGTTACAAGAGTCCACAAAGCTACGACAGTCGCGAACGATACAAGTTTATGTTTCACCATTTTGGTTTTGTTTCTTGAATTTCATCTCGGTAACCGGGATGAAAATTTCCCATATGAACACGAGACAAAATCCGTCCCGCTTACCGGGCCAGCCCGGTAACCGGGCTCATATGAAGAGGCCCTAAGATGCAATAAAATGGGGATTTCAATCAGTCTTCCTGAGGATATAAAATGTTATCATGTTAGAAAAACTGGCGCCATTAGTATTGTCAAAGATAGCTGAGATGCTCTATTGCAGATAATGGTCAGATTATTTTACCACGCATACACATTTGTTAAATGAGAAACGAATTGCATAAATATGGACTAAACAGTGCAATACTTTATGAGTAACAAATTTAGAAAACAATATGCATTTCTTGCCCTAATGCCAAGTAAACATCGTTCGCCATGTTTCGTCAAACAAAACTAGTTATTTGACTAAAATAGTCATGATAAAAAGTAACTCCAGGTTTTCAAACTCTTGTGTCGATCAAAGAAGAACAAGTGCAACCAAAAGAACGCTCATCAGTCGTAAAATTACTAAGAAATTGCCAATATATCTACAGGGCTTCGCCAATGAAATCACAAAAATAGTCGTGACAAATTAGTCATGATATTTGTGCACATAGTTGGAGTGTGGTCTAGAACGCTAGGCTTACGAGTGAGCTCGTTTGATTACTGCTGGAAATGGCACCAAATCAAAGTTTAAATGCTAAAAAATTTTTCTCGCTAAAAAGCGTGATCTTCGTGGTTGAAAAGATTCAGGGACTTATGACAAACGAAACATAGTATGAATGACCTAATTACGCTCACCCTCGTTAAATCAAAGGATTTTTCAAAGGGAGTTGGCTTGGCGGTCAGTTGTTTTTCTGCATGTGAATTTCTACGTAGGTGTATCCTGAAATTATAATATCGTTCCAAAGTGCCTTTTAGTCCTTCAAACGAATAAAAGTGCTTGAAGAACGGAAACTGTAGATTAACAGCCGGTGGGATGTGACTTGCAAAATTGCCTAATCAGAATAATATATCAATGAAATTATTGATTTCGCAGATGAAACAAACAAAGAAAATGCGAAAGAATGACGATGGACTTCTGAAGTCGATGCTAAACAAAATAACAATTGCATCACTCGGTCATTTGACGAGTGTTTCAGGAGGTTATAGTGTGAGATCATCACACTGAGTCATTAAGTGCCTGAAGAGTTCAAAGTACGTCAATAACGATATTCAGACCGTTTTAACTGAAGAAAATGATTTTTTTTTTCAGTGAGGAAAAGTTTTATCTGTGGAGGAGGACAACTAAATGTTTTTCTCAATAGTTCTAGGGTTGTCATGGGAAATGAACGGGTTGTCAATTGTCGCAAGCAAATTCTACATTCTTAACGAGTCAAATTTAAACATGATTGAGAATGTGGTTTTGAACACTAGATGTTCGTGGAAAGTTTCTCTACCGAAAGCATTGTTGCGGATTAACCTTGGGTGTCCTTTGCTTTTCAGCATCCTGACTATTGCCATAGCTTTTATTTAAAGTGAAATTACCTAGCTAGAAGGGAATTCCTTGCAATGGGAAAAGTTTGGTGGAATGAAAATGTATCCTATGCAGGCGAGTTCTCAAAAAGTTCCACTTTTATCATCCGCTCAACTTAACTTGCTCCAAGAATACGAAATCAACTCAAAATGTTGAAAGAGGCCTAAGGGAATTTCAAATACAGACCCATTATTTTTGGGTTTTAAAAGGGAGCCATGCTTTTTGGTTACTGAAATGTTATCCAACAAATCGCGCTATGAATCGAAAGGGTACACTGGACTGAGCACGCGTTCACTACCGCGTTTCATATAGCAACCCACGCGGATCATGTTGTCAAGCCTTCTAACTTTGAAATAAGGTGCGTGCGCTTTTGGAACACTCCAACCAAGTCAACTGAAACCATGACCAGTCTTGCTTAAATACATTGATTTTAAAATGTGTAAAATCTAATTTTTGGGGTTCGTTTTTCCTAGTTAACTGGTTCATAATGACCACGCATTTGCCTCAGGAAGCGCTAACATAGTTAATATCTTTTCTTTGCATTTTCTTTTATGGATACTCATCTTGATATTTCAGTTTCGGAGGGCGCAATTAACGCAAGCCATGGTTGAGCGTCCCGGTAATACAGGTATTAGGTATTCAATGAAGGACTATTAATTTTGTGTTTGACATTACACGGGGAATATATAACGCACACTAAGGCTATTTATAATCTCCACGAACTTGCTGATTATTCAGCACTACTTTATAGTAAAAATCTAAAATTCCCCAGCTATATTCAGTAATATGTTTTAGTTTACATTTTTCCCTGACCACATAGAAGTATCTGCAGTGGGTTACATTGAAAAGGGACAAACCGCTAAACCCCACACTGAGTCGCTGATGTCGAGAACCGAAACTTTTTCCTTCTTTATGCTTGAGCTAATTCTACTTTCGTTAGATCGTTACTGTAATGTTAGTTGCGAGTCATGGGCCAGTTTAATAGTTTTCGGTTTAGTCTTTCATGGTACAGAGGATCACAACTTGAGGGGGGCAACGCTGCGGTTCTAAATTCTGGATGAATCTACGGATTGCGGCATCAAAGCACGAAGGGTGGAAAGGGGGGTGTTTTGTTTAAATATATTAGAAAAATGCAATTAAGTTTTAAGTTGTTTGTCTCAAGGTTTTATTTAATTTTAGCTTTCAATTTGCATGTTAACCGGATAATTTTATGCTTATCATTAACTGCAAAATATTTATCGTTTCGTAAAGTTTTCTTTTCATGACATTAAACTGACAAATGTTGCTTCACTGTTGTCCTCGATCGGCTCCACAGTATACAGAGTTACTTTGGGCTTGTTAATTTTTTTATGTATTGCAGTGTTTCAGGCTTATATCACCAGAACTGTGGTTTACATACTGTCTACGGAAGGTATATATGTATATGTTCCCTAATATCTCGGTTTGCGCCCATGAGAGTACATGATCTAACAGGTGTGCTAGCGAGCCCGATCAGCGTTTTCTCTGACATCATTAAATTAAATCAAGTTTTTAGGCGTTATCCATGTGTAGTTTAGAGTGATTTCCCTGCAAAAAAATCTACACACGTCTTCAAGAAACCCGTGGTTAAAAAAATGGAGTATTTTGAATTGTTTGTCTTGGCATCCCTATGGTTACCAGAGACTGATTTGCGTCAGTGTTATATTCTGGTTATTTTGAGAATTAGGGGCCGAATGATTCCATGTTGTGATTGGTCGCGGCATTTTTTAGTGATGATGAAACATTAACAAATGCTTGACGTGGGTATATAAGAACCGTGTGCAATGCCACGAGCCAGATCGAGAACGGAGCAAAGCTTAACACCGAAGAGCAGAGTTGTAAAATTGCAGACTGAGAAACGTAACAGACAAAGATGAGAGCCACGTTGGCTGTGTTCCTGTCCATCGTCATTTTTATTCTCATGGCTTCACTTTACGAGACAAGTGAAGCATTCGTTGTATCACTCACTGCCAGGCAAAAAAAGGCAAAGATGGAAAAAAAGAAGAAACAGCTTGAAGAAGAAAGGGTGGAAAGACGATTGCAGGAAATCGAGAATGAAGAAGAGGATGTGCAAAGAAAACTAAGGCATTTGAGAAAATGGGTTAAGAAGTTCAAGACTATCAGCAAACCTAAGGTGAGTCTTTTTCAAGCTTTGAACATAGCCGTTTTTTCAGTAATGAACCTGTAACGTTAATGTGCCATTTATCAATGTACTGACAAGCCGGTATAGGTGAGACCATTAAACTAGAGGCAAGTAATTGCCTGCTTACCTCCAAATTTGTTAACAGGGATCAGAGAAGCACAAAGATATCTGTTTTGGGATCCCAACTCACGCGTTTACGCGTTTTCCAACAAAGAGGCTAGACAAGAAAACAAAGTGTGAACGAGGAACTTCCGCTATCATTCTAATTGAAAAAATGTGAAGCTGAAATTACACTTTTAATGAAACACATCACATGCGTTCAATATACGCACTTAAACCGGCACTAAAGACACCTCGTGAGTGGCAATTTGACCGAGACGTTACACGTGAAAGTTCAATCCGAGTGTCTATCAAATCCTGTGAAGTGCTATAAGTATTTCTTTTCTTTTCTTTTTCTTTCTTTTTTTTTTTTTTTGGATGATCCCACTGGCAAGCAGGAGTTAAATTTTGTTATAGTCAGTATGTTTGGGGTTGTGATCTTTTCCTCTTTTGTTATCTCGCCCATGCTGTTCAGTCATTGTATTTTTTTTTTCGGTCTTCCCAACGCCAGAACTTTCTGCCAATGTAAGAAACGAATTGAAACTAATAGCTAAGTGAGGTACGGTAGATAACGCCAGCAAAATAATGCTTGACTTTTAGGATCCAAGGACGTAAAATAGAACTTTGTTGCAATAAATCATGGTGAACGAGTTGTAGCTTCTTACTGGTATATTGATTGAGCAGGCACACCGGTTGTGATCCCCGGACCAGCTAATACATGCAAAGGAGTGTAGTTGCAGACGATGCGTTCTGCGGTTTATGCTAATTAAGTCAAAGCCACAACAATCCGGTAGCATTTTCAAATGAGCCATATAGCAGCGCATTTCAGCAGCTGTTGTATATATATATATATATAATCATTGCTTAATGGGCTTTGCTTTCTTTAACAGACACCAAACGAAATGTCTTCCGGAGGAGACCATTGACGTCAGAACGAAACATGACCAATGATACGAAGAGCTGAGACCAAGAAAAAGCCCCGACGCGATTAATTTATCAGACATTTTCAAAAAAATTATATTTATTATACAAAAAATAGCCTTCATACTCACATGAAGTAATATATATTTCAATTACCATAAGGATATTCGGTAAACAAGAAAAATATAAAATAACATGAACGCGCGAGAAATCAAGGAGGTACAAGTATGTGTTTCGATCGACAAAGTAATGTCCCATTATTACCTCTTACATGCGCGAGTGATTGACTAATTAATGTGTAAGTTAGCGTGGCGAGAAAAACACTTATCGTTGTGAAAATAAACTTGACGCTTTTGTAGGGACTGAAGTGTTTTTTATTCCACGGGACACTGCTTAATTAATGATAATAATAATAAAATGAAATCCTCGTGATGCCAAGAGGAAGTCGTTAATGAAACTAATCACCTACTAAGTGGAATTGTTTGCAGGTTTTGCCAAAATGATATGATAGATCAGTTACGTATCGATGAAGCAGCAGCATGAGCACAATTTCGTTTTATTTTTTTACTGTGGCTTCTTCCACATGAGAACGAGAACGAGGCCAGTCACAAAGATACGTAAACAAGGCACAGACGGAAAGAAGGTGTCGATTTTCGTGTCTGTATATTTCTATCTGGGTCAAATCCAGTACATTCACGTTGTTTACCCTGACCCAGGAATTAACTATTAATCCTTGTGATAAATTACCGAGTTTTAGTACAACCACGAAAGTAAACAAATGTCCGCAGAGATAATGTTCCATAAAACAGTTTGATAGAAAATGTCAGTTAGCAGTAATAATATATACTCACGGCTAATCGTATTTACATAACATGCCAAAGAAAAGCTGTCGTAGAAGTCAGTTCAAGTTCTGGCCGAAACACGGAATCCGCCAGCTAAGAACAATATTGGTGCAGAATTTGTAGGAGAGGTTTTTAGGACTTTTGTCCAGTGATAGAAAATGAAAGCAACGAGTGATCGGGTATGAAGACAGGAAAAGCAATTTCAAACTTCTGGGTGGATAGGAGGGAGAAAACGGAAACTTTGAGGCAGAAAGAGTTCTGGAAACACAAAGACGAACGGCAACCCACCGACACCGATACAGGGAAGATCGAAGGCGCGATTGCATTGGTTAAAAGAACAGGAATTTGAGATATTCTAGTCAAGAGCACGTCTAATGGATAACTGAGTGGGTAAAGTTCAAAGTTCGAGCAAGAGCAAAAACGTATTTAAAGCAGTTTTGATTTAACAAACAGCTTATTGAGTGTTTTAGCTCATCGGAACTCTCCAGATTTCCACATACGACATAGGCCACCAATACGGAAATCCGATTTAAATCAACAGAGTGGTGGAGGCGTGATACCGTCCGAGATAACCGGCATACAAAAAGGATAGTAAGGGCACGATCGAGAAAAAAAAATCAAGGTGATAGCAGCTTGCCACGAACAATACAAAGGGAAGGGAAGCCGAGGAAGAAACTTGGGCGAGTGGAATGCCGGATAATCCGAAACACAAATACTTTATTGACCATTAATGATCTCACGCCTACTATAACCCACTCTCTGCACGTGAACTGGGAGAATGCCAGCGTTTATTTTCGGCTGTGTCATTTTGAGTGGCCGGACTAGGTTAAAATAGAAAGGAAACGATTAAAGGATTAATGGCGAACTTAGCAACACGGGACCTCAGCAGCTTGCATGGCCAGTAGTGAACGGGGATTTGGTTAAGGCAATCGTCACGGCACAGGACATTTTTTTTAGGGCTAATTGAAGCCAAGAGAACAATAGAGCATCGCATGGGTCAAGGTGGCTATCGATAGGGGCTAGTTGATCGCAATTTTCATGTTTTAACGCGCTAGGGGTCCTTTTCTTCTATAACTAAAAGTCCTTAACTTAGTCTACTTTTATCATCAAAGTATATTTATTAAGTGGAGCTTGATGAGATAAATTTGCCACGGCGTAAAGGCTTCAAGGGTTAGACGACGTTCGGAGGGTCCTTTTTTCAGCCTAAGACGAAAAACCCTTGAATTTCCTCACGCTACCAAACATAGGCTTTAGATGACAGAAGAGAAATTATGTTTCACTCATCGTATGGTTTCATATATTTCAGGCTCTGCACCGACGCAGCCGCGACGAAGTGATTTTCTACAGAAACTCACTGAAGCTTCCTTGATTGAAACTAACACACAGCCTCTCGCTACTTCTCAGCGCCAACTCTTGTATGTAAAATCCCTCTTGAACCAAGAGTTCCAAGAGGATGTTATCACTCAAGTGGTATCAAGTGATTTTTGTAACGAATTGGAGAGCAGACAATACCCATGAACGACTGATCTCGATCAGTTCGAGGACAAAATGTGAAACACTAAAAAGGAATTTAGTTTCTTTTGCAAGGATTTGCGAGGTCCGGCAAAGAGACTTATAGATCACAGCCGGCGCGGACATTTGCGAAATTGGGCGGACGGACACTACTTAGGGCGGAATTAATGTCAACAAAACGACGAACAAACTGACGTTTTGGGCATAAGAGTTTCGTGTTAAGTTTTACACAACCAGTTTTTCTACAAAGACGATATCAGTCAGTCGAGAAATACTGAAACATACCTAATAATTTAAGTTATAAACTGAAGTTCGCGAAACAGAGCATTTGATTCCAATACTTTTCACAGCTTAGTCACTGAATTCAGTAATAGATTAAGTGTTCGTGATTTCAACGTCAGACACTCACAAGCAAATGAGCTATTGGTCAATGTTTAGAAGATTTGATTTCGTATTTCATTGGCATGGAGAGCTTTTGCAGGCGTATGCAGGGACGGCGGAGCGTACTTTGAATTAGGGGGCCTTAGAAGCGAGCGCCGAAGGCGCCAACCTGTCAGGGGGGTCGGGGGGAATCTTCCTCAGAAATTTTTGAAATCTTGAAGCTCGGAGATGCTACTTTCAGTATTCAATTTTTTCATTTTTTGCCTGAAATTGGGGGTGGGGGCAGGGCGGGCTAACCCCCTCGACTCCGCCGTCCCTGGTTCGGACACACAAGCATTCCCAGGCATTCCCATTTTGTACTGCATGAATCTCTACGCTCTGTGCCCGACATAATGTCTTTCGCCGAGTTTCAGTCAATTTGACGGCGGATTTCATCGTATAACACACGATCTGAATCCCTTGAACTTTCCATAGATAATGTTCCTATAAAACAAGTATCTACTTATAAATCACCTGGGATTCTTATTGATGATAACATGTCATGGCACAGTCATATCGACAAACTATCGAAAAAGATTGCCTCCGGCGTTGGCGCCATAAAGCGAATTAAACCTTTTGTTTTGCCACAAATACTACATTATATCTGCAATGCCCTGGTGCAACCCCATTTAGATTACTGTAGTATTGTCTGGGGGAATTGCAGCAAAACGCCCTCGGCAAAATTACAAAAACTGCAAAATCGTGCCGCTCGCATTTTGACTTCCTCCTCCTATGATGCTGACGCTGGGTACTTGTTAGAACAACTTGGTTGGAAAGACCTGATTACTCAGCGTCAAATTCAACTAGCCTTAATGGTGTTCAAAGCTGTTAATGATCTGTCTCCTGACTACTTGCCTCTATGTTTACTGAGCGCAGTACGTCGCAGGCTATGTCTTAAGGGACTCTACAAACAAATTAAATGTCCCCTTACCTAGAACCAACTATCTAAAAAGGAGGTTTAGCTATAGAGGTGCAACTCTCTGGAACAGTCTACCCTGCAATCTTAGGCAAGTGAAATCTCTTAATCGTTTTAAGCAAGAGTTAAACCTTCATTTTAGTTAATTAGTTAGATACACGGCATTCATGGAAAACAGGTCTAGTTTACTGTAATTTTTAGTAGTATTTTTACTGAAGAGACTTTTTAGATACGTATTTATTGTTATTAAATATTGTTAATACGTAGTTGTATTTTATTTTGTACCAAAACCTGGTTAGTTTTTTACCGTGTTAAAATAAAGATTTGAGATTTAAGATTTGAGATCGATGGTATCACGGACCAACCGATTTTGTAACCGGCAGAGAGCGCGTTTCATATCAGGGATATAGTGGAATACGATGGTGGACATATCTTTAATGAAGCGTATCTGAGACCTCTAGTCATCATCCGATCTACACACAGTTCCTAATAACCACAACACAGTCAAAGAAACCGTCCTCGGAGGACTTAAAAACCTTTGTAAAACTTATAGTAATAAAAAAAATTAAAACTTTAAAGAAGCGTAGGTCTATGATGGCGATCATTTTGTGCTTCGGAAAACCGCAAACAAGCATTGGACGACTTAATACACCCGACCCGCGAAGCGTTGGGGCAACCAGAAGCTTGGTTTACGTTTCAAATGGAGGTTGCTCTAAGCGGGCTGATTTAATTAAAATTGTTTTCCAACTACTAGTTGCTGCAAGAGTCGTGGTTGTCCTCGTCACCTGACCGGGGGAGAAAACTAGTTTCAAAAACGAGAGAAATTGGCTATTCCTTTTTTACGAAAAGTGGGCGCATGGAATGTCACAACATGACACCCATTCCTTTCCATAGGGAATATTGTCCCAATAAACGACAACAAGCACTTCTGGGGTTTAACTTCACTTTATTAACAACGGCAATTTAATAGTAATAGTCTTGACTATGCTAAATACGTGGCTTGACACCTTGCCCTCTTTGCAGCTTTTGGCAGTAGTTTAGAATATTCTTTACAAATTCCATGTCCATGTTGTACACACCGAAACTGTTGTTTATTCTTTGTTGGTCTTTGCAACGAGATGGAATTGGTCATGAACAGCTATGGAGTTACGTTTTGTAGAACGACATCTTCTACTCTTCTGTGATGGGAACTTCCTAACAGGCTGTTGTAATCGCACCTGTCTATTCTTCCGTAGGGTAACCTTTGAAGTTTTTAGCGGGCGAATACACGACTAACCGCTTTTCCTTTTTTTTTTTTTTTTTCAATTAGTCAAAAAAACCAGCGCGCACTGCTCAAAGCTCATGAATCGGAACACTGTTGGACCGATGAAGGCATTTCCCAGATTTCTCACGTAACAACTAAAAGAAATTTTTTATAGACATTCTATAAACAGCTTATTAACAACACCGCCATCTAGATGACAGATACGCAAGAATACTTAATTTACACATCTAATGAATGAATTTTAACTGTCAAGCTCCTAGCCAACGCAGGAGGCCTTGATGTGCCCAGCTGGCTTGGTTTTCCCAGGGTGTTCATGTCGGTATCGAGGAAAAAAAATGACATCAAAGCATTCCGATCAAGACCTTGCCACGCTGGAAAACCAGCATTATCTTCGAGATCCAGCTACTACTGCATTTGTCCGGTTCAAGGCTGCGGAAGAGTTATCAGCCGTTCGTTTTCTCTGTTTCAGAAATAGAAAGACACGCAACAGAATGTAAGACTTACAGGCGGCACACGCAGTAAGAAATGATTCATTAATCACTTGTTTACAACCTTACTAGGTTACCAATACTGTAAAAAAACACTTTAATTTAAAAGCCGGTTTGATTAATGGTACTTAAATCGTTGTCCTTCTAGAAACACTTCTGCAATGAATTAATTAATATTCATATAATTTATGTTATTGTTGTTTTTTTTTTTAACTAAGACAGTTTGCTTTCCTTTATAAAAGCACTGTAGACGTAAGCAGCCGATCACGTCATGGAATGGTGCTAGATTGTCCGAAGGATTCATTAATGTGGATAATTCAAGGGAATTCAAAGGAATTACTTATTCATTGCGCCCGAAATTGTTTCGAAGGGACAATACGTCTGCGTGGTCAACCGGCTTCGGACGGTAGCAAGGCATCCCACAGGCAATTTATGTTAAAACTGTCTGTCTTCAACACCGTCTTATGCCAAAGAGACAAAGGTATAAAAGGAAAGGTATTAACGCTTAATATCAATTTCCTGACGACAGCTCTTCGTCGGAATTCTTTAGTTTAAACTGATAAAAACCGCAATTGAAGGGAATACCCAACTGAACTTTCTTCGACGGTTCGGTTAGAAAAAAAAAGCAGTGAAATCTTTCTACTTTTTCTTACTTAACATCATCTTCTTTACCCATTGCATCAGCCATTTTTCTTTCGTTTGGAGTTTCTTTTTAAGGTTGGGTGTCGGCGGATTTGGCTCTCCAACGTCTTCAACGCGTCCTCCAGTCATGACAATTATGATCTTCTTGCCATCTCCTTTTTCCATCTGTTGGCCAATCGCGATAATCCCCAATAACGCGTGCAGGAGGACAATCGACCCCAGAGTCTTCATCATGCCGAACGGGATGTTTGATTAGTTGTCTGTATCGCGAGCAGTTATCTCGTAAACATTCACCAATACTCGGTTTTTCATTTATCAACACTCTTACCGGAAGAAACGTAATAATGGGGGCCAATCAAGGTGCAAGAATCTAATTGGTTCAAATACGTCCGCCCAAATTTATTATATTGTATAGTCTGCCCAACTTTGGAATGCCGACTGCGTATCATACGTCTTGAAAATGTTTTAGTAGAAGTAAGAATTCGAAACAACCTGTCATTTTTCAATGTTGGAAATGAAACCCACAAATCGTGGATATTCCTTATTCCAAATCTCGAAAAAAAGCCTAAAGTTTCGTAGCAATTTGTCCGTAAAGGAGCGAACTACAAACATTCGACAACGCGGAGTTTTGCAACATGCAGGCTTTATACTTTGCCGTGCCACATGCTAGACAATTGCTCCTAAAATAGGGACTTTCGAATATTTGCATATAGTAAGTTTAGTTTTCAGCAGATCGCTATGAAACTCTGTTTGTTTTCTAAATTCAGTATGGGAAATCTTTTCATCAAATCTGCGTTTAATTTTGAGATGGCCATAAGTTGTGTCGGCATTACAGACATCATATTGTAAGACAATGGACTGAGGCAAATCACTCAACGTAACTCTTTGCAATACATCAGTACTCATCTCAAAATTTATCTAAAAACAATTCTTTTGCCGCCCTTCATTGCAAAGCAGCACGTTTCACCCACATTTCACAATAAAACTCTTGAAAACGCCGGCGTGAAAGCAGACAACAAGATTAACAAGGCTTCGTCCACAAAGTATGTCCGAGGTTAAGATGGTCACCTAAAACTCTCGAATCAGTTGTTTTAACTCCCAGTTATGGTTAACCACGTAAATCGACGACGGAAATGTTTTATGAAAAAGGGAAGTTCGTGAATGCAGCGCAGGGGTCTGTATCAGCTCTCGAATCCACTGGACGGGTCAAACTGAGCTCGGAAGTGGACTAGGACAACCGCTTTAGATTTTAGTGACTGTGGGCGTATCATTTCAGGCACGTTTCGTCTTTGTTTCTAGTAGCCATGCCTATTGTGTAATCGGCTAAAAGCGAAAGAAAAGAACTGAGAAGAAAGATACTTTCTTGGTTAGTGAGTTTTCCTTGGAGCCACTTGAAGCGAATGGCATGTCGTGTGTGCAATTTAAGAGACATCAATTGAATGGACCGAGCTTAAATTATCATGGGCTCTGAGCCTGATACTGACCCCGGTTTCGTAAAACATGGAATGGATGTACATGACGAAGAGCGCTGGCCACTGGAACAAACATAGCTAGTGTTGAGACACGTTTGGATTTCAGACAATGAGAAAACTGCATTCATGTTGCAAAGTATAAATCGGCGGGTGTAATGAGGTTATCATTGAAGCCCTTTACAGCAAAGGAACGAGGAGATGTTATGATGATGATGATGATGATAATAATAATAATAATAATAATAATAATAATAATAAAGAAAAATACTAAAAGAAAAATGAGAACTGCATAATAGCAGACAAGTAATTCTACCGTGAAGTGTAAAAGCTAGCCTGCTGTACTAGCCATGTCACGACAAACACTATCTGTTTTGGCACGCGGTGATACAAATGGTCAGCCTTGCAATCCAAATTAACCCAAACTGCCTTGAAGGCATTTAATTTGAGTTGTTTACTGATGGTTTAGATGCCAGGGACATTCATTGACGTGTAGCCAACTGAACACGGCAAAAAAGAAATGATAGCCGGTCACTAAGGAAAATACCATGCACCTGTCATTGTTCGGATTTACCGGGACTATCAGCAAATTTGTTTGCCATTTTTTCGACTGCCTAAATGTCATTTCAGGGCAACCGTCCTCAGTAGAGAAGAAGCCATTAATTTCATGATCATAAATGCGATTAATTTCTATGAGAAGATTAACATACTTACGATGGCAAAGGGCGCCACGCGTCGCATATAGAGCTAGAAGAAAAAATAAACACTTGTTCTGATCTCAGCCTGAGGGCTTAGTCCTCTGTCCTAAATCAGCTACTGATTGTCTCAAATCTCGTCCTGCTCGTATTGGTCTCCTAAACATCTTGAAGTTTTTCCTATGTCTCTTCTTGAGTGGCAAGGACTTCTGAAGACACTGGGGCCACTGTTGCCAACAAAGCAACCTCCAAAAATCGATTTACAAAACTTTCAAGCTACAATAAGCGCCAAAAGGGTTGAGACACTTTCCCTTTTTGAGGAATCTCGGACAACTCCCTCCCCCAAAAGCTTTTCATCTAACCTGCTCCCCTACCTCCCAAGAATGCTGTTTTCTCATCGCCAATATTTCCATATTTCCTTTTTCTGTTACCAACATTGAAGGGGGGAAGTAGGGGAAGGCGGGGGGGGGGGGNNNNGGGGGGGGGGGAAGAGGGAAGTGCAAGTGGAAAATGTAGCGTTAAGGTGATTTTTTCCTAATTATGGTCGTCTTAGTTCAGTGTCTCAACTACTTTTGTCGCTTATTGTAGTTGAGTGCAGACAACTTGTCGGATACGCTTTAGGGATTGTTAGTAAGAGAAAAAATAAATAGAGACATCGGTCTTTTATGCAAGTTGATAAACCCGGACGGCGACGGCAATACGATTATTAATACATAGTGCGCACAATAAAACGTGTTTCATATAAACATTTATTATACATAAATGGCCCGCAGTCGCCCAGCATAATGCACTGAGCAAATAACGAATTTAGTGGTAAAAATGTAGTCCACTGTCTATATATAGGTAGTTTTCCAAGTTAGTATGCAGAGAGTTTAATCATTTTTATTTCTGTTACAACAGATTTTGTTGTTGGTTGAAGTGAAGCGAGCCAAACCTATTATATGTAAAGGATGCCAAATCCAACGTGCATGCTTCTTAAATATGAGCTTAATTAACGGAGATGAGAAATCTGCCGTAAAACAAAATAAAACTGAAAAAAATAAAAATTAAAAAAGAACTAAGTCGTTAAGACCATTAATCGGGGATAAGAGGAGCTTCCATTGTCTCTGATCACAGATATCGCACAAAACATACCTTTTATTATAAAAATATCCTTGAACTTGGAGCACTAATATACCTGCATGAAAGGCTGCTTTACAAGGGGGGCCACCAGCGACTGCCTTGTAAAATCGGCGACGACATGTACTCAGAACCATTTAGTTTTCTAAGGAGCCCAGAATTCCCTGACTGTGTAAGATGATTATCACTAAAAAGCTTCCATAGGCCAGTCGAAGAGTTGGACCACTTACAAATGAGAGCGATACGGAAAGATGAAGAGGAATGCTTTGACCATGCACCGTAATAATTAATATAATCGAGAAAAAAATTATGACTGACATAAGACGAAAACTCTGTAGAGAGTCTTTCAAGGGGCGGGAGAAACTTTTAAAAGACATATAGTTTCAGTTCAATTTCATTTAGACCGAGTCAGTTCATGTCTCATCAACCCTTGAAAGAAGAGATATTAAGTAAACGTTAATTTTCAGGAAATCTTCTGCATTATACTTAGTCTCTATCCCTCTATGACAAAGGCACGATTCAGCAACAAAACGTCCGCCGAAATGTCACTAGCAGGTTAAAATGATGGTTGATTCAGGGTTACTCCACATGATCATTATAAATTGTTTTGAGTCAGTTGTTTGTCTCGTTTCAGTCTATAAACGTCTGTATTGCGGAATGACAAATTACGGTGCGTCCACATTTTTTTCAGTTTTAATACTAGTTCAGGGATGCCCGGATTCCAGCTAAGTTCATGAGCATGGGCGACTGTGTAACACTGAGGACCGAGAAATAATAAAGAACAAAAGCTGATACTCCAATGATAGAAAGCACTTCAGTACATGCAGGTATGAAACCGGAATGGTCCATGTCGCATTGGCTTTCAATAATCTGGCCGCGGAATGCAAGTGAGCAGAAAAAAAAATGCAGGAATTAAGTTTATACTGATGGATAACAGCTCTACGTCTAGCGGTTTTTGGGACGTATTTTGAATATTTATAATTAGAATCCTAAATACCTTAGCATCCGCTGCGATCTGACTGAGAAGTCCCGTATAGCTCAAGTATAGTTTCCAAGGGTTGCACGCCCTTACCTTCACTGATTTATAATCGGTTATATTAGCACTGAAAATTATTCACACTTCATATCTATGTTCCATGTTTATTGACATTTCTTTACATTACCACTTTTCTTTCTGCGGAAACGTGTCCCAGGAAATCTGGTGAACCGGTTTGGTTGAATTCCCGCAAAATCATCCATATGGGTAAGGCTCCTTAGTTAATTAAATGATCTAAGTCAGTATCCAATGGGATTTCTGCTCCATGAAAACAGGAAAGGCATACAGTGATATCTGACCACTGAAGTATCTTCCCAGCACAGCATTACCCAGGATAGCTGAGAAGGAAATACTTTTTGATTCCTTAGACAGCCAGAAAAACCGTTCAGTGGCTACATGCATGAAGGCGGGTATGGTGCACAAATACAAGTTTCAGGTATTTTCCATCTGGGACGCTATCTCTATCATGATAACAACTGCTACACATAAGTGCCTGATAGAACACCAAAAATTCTTACTAGTTTCCATCAACATTTCTATGGACATGCGCAACTATGAACTTGTACTGTATGTTGTCATGCTACTGAGAGTGATACTCGAAACAAATTGCACCTCCCTTGACCGTCGCTGATCCAGGCAATCCTTCTATACAGACACCCAAAGCTAATGGGAGTTTACTTTGTTATGCTTGTTATGTAGTGTGTGCCCATTCTTGAAAAATGAGCTGTTGTTGCCGGATATTACTAGAGGGATTAAAACTGAGGTCTTTAGCAATGCCTACTTATAAAGTGGTGCCCCAAAAATGTGGAGTTCGCCCAGTTGGATGCCGTGAGTCAATCTCACTCTGAAATCGAGTTTAAGTTTTTACTCAGTCGGTCCTCACCACTTCCTTCCTTCTTCCCATTTGTATGCTTTACTAATCGACTCTTCTTTAAGATAAATACATTATTGCCCAAAAAAGGAAAAAATACAACGACAATAACAACAAAGAAAAGAAACGAAAAGCAGTCTTGACCTCTGTTAATCCAATTGAAAGACCGGGGCACGTGTGAGGTATCCCCGAAATCGAAAGACCTAGAAATTATGCCAAAGAAAAATAATCCCACGCGCATTCAGGTCTTTCAGGTAATGAACTTGAAAGGGCCTTTAAAGCGTGTTACTCTGGCACTACAATATATAGTTCTGCTCACAAACATGTTACGTTTAGTGCAAATGGACCATGACCCAGTGCAGCAAAAACACACCTCGTGCTGTCCATGAGCAATCCTCTTCATTAGAACTGAACTAGAGCCAAGCATGAGGAAAAAAATCTCTGAAAAAATATACTTGACACGTTAATTTGATCCGATCTTAAAGGGGCAGAAGAATTTTTCAGTTATTTAACGGTGCCATGGAGTATACATTTTTGTGTACTTTGGAACAAAACAAAACAAAATCGATAAACAAAGCGGCGTTTAGAGCATAATAAAGTTATTGTACAATAGAGGATATGAAACAGTTCTAAATGGATCATCTGCAGCCGTTAGGTTTACAGCCTTATCTCCTACACTTATTAGAAGAGCATGGGGAGTGGCTTAGCTTTGTTAATGCGGATTTATACCAGCTTATGACTGATTGCCAGTGTAAAGGCGATTCAGGAAGAACGGTGTCTCCGCGAGCTGCAAAAGTTTGGTCAAAGATGGAGCAGGGGAACATTCAGCACAAACTTGTTTTCTTGTCTTGACGTTGTAAAGATATGTTTACTGTCCTCTACCTCTGTGATCAGCTTCAAGGATGTCTCGACTTAGTGAGTAACATATATACAGCTGCGGCAAAAAAAGAAACATGCAGAGATCAAAAGACTTCAACTAGGCTTTTGTAGGCTAGTATGATTAATTTTAATCTTGACCGATTTTGCTCACCTCCCTACTTTTAAATTGGTTTAAATGGTCAGTTTCAGCTGAAGTCGTCTACATCCGCTTTGTGCAGTGTGTGTGTGTGGTTTTCTCATCTCATTTTTAGGAGATTTTGCTAATTTTTTTCATTCCCTGATGGAGCCAGATTGAATGCGTAAATAAAGCCAATATTGTGCATTCAGACTTGGAATGGCTCTTTAATTTAAAACAATTGCCCACTTCATTTTGGTCTTACTGGCAAGCCAATGAAACTGATATATCCAGTAGATGGGAGGTCTTACACGGCCCACACAGCAGATATTTAGTGCAAGATTTGCAAATACCAGCGTCAGCTTCTAATAAAGACACAATTCTACTCACTCGTGTTTACTTTTGTTCACTTTTATTCGTCATTTTCTCGCTCTTTTTGTTTGCTTTGAAGGGTACAGCTCTCATGCGAGCCCAAGGACCTTGACTAAGTTAATAAACCAATATTCTGCTTTGTATCATGTCCAGAGAAGGAAAAGAGAAGATGCCTGTCATGTCGGACAATGTGGCAGGATGAACAGATCAACGTTAATTTATTCGCGGAATTTCTTGGTAAGTGTTGCTTTGTAATGTCAAACGGCATTTTATCTGTTGGTGGAAGTATGCATCAAGGTGCCGATCACTTTAGCGATGTTTCGAGCTAGGGAAAGAAAATGTGCTTTATGAGCCTTCCAGCTTTGCTGGGCGAAAGGTTGTTGTGCCCCGTGTCACGGTGGACAACAAGTACAGTGGATGGGATACTCATAGAAGGAGACACCATCTATTTGAAAGCTTTTCAACAACAAACTAGACCTACCTTTATTGATTTTAAGAATTGAAGAGCCCCTATTGTTTTGCTTTTGTTCAGTAGCGAGCCAATCAGATTGCAGGATTCGTGATAGCATGTGAATGATATTCTACTAATACTCGATGTTAACATGGATCTCAACCAGGTTTCTCGCTGAGTTGAAGGGATTAAATCCGGCCTGTTGCTCCTGCTACAATGTTTCCAAACTCAAACTTGGCTTGTGTCGAAAATGAGTCCAGTTGTCCAGTTGTCACAATTACTGTTATATCAAAGACAGTTTACAAAATAAAGCAGTCAGGTAGTTGTTCATCATGAAAGCCTTTCCTTCTCCGAGAAGCAGTAGCCACAGACAAAAACATCTGAATCATCTGTCTGCCAGTGGGAATCTGTGCACGTTTTCAACGACAGCTTTTTAAAGTTTGGAAGAAGATTGCGTTCTTTCTTTTGTCACTTTATCATATTCTTAGCCAATGCGCATGCGCGAACTCCCCGTACTCTATCGCGTAACGAAAACGTTTGTGTACCATATAGAAGATACAATGGCTTCACTACCGAATACATAATCGCCTCAAATTTTAGAGTAAGCAGAAGGGAACTGAGCTGCGAGCACGGAAGGGATCTGTGATATATGGCATACAACAGCATACGACAGAATACCTTTTGAGTGTCTCAAAGTGGATCCACTGTCGCCTCATTATGCGCAGTTAACGTACATGGATTTTCCTACTTTACGCGCGTGCTTAAAATAAGACAATGTACAGACTGCTCCTGTGGAAATTGAAAAAGTTGAGCGCCGTATACATATCCGTCACTGTTTTCTAAGCAGTCTGGGTAGTTAACGGAAGGAGACCTCGCCAAAAGGAAAAAAAAAATGACAAATAAGAAAAATAAATAAAATTAACGTTAGCCGTTATAAATAGGTTGCGGTCGGTGCGCTTGGAGAATGCGTTTTTTTTTTTCCGCAGTAGTAATTTTTCGATTGCTCTTTGGTCCCATATCTCACAAAGCAAGATATGCTGCAAAAATCGACACTTTCTTACTTCCTGAAAATTGCTTTAGTTTACCTTATTAAGAAATTAAGGCATGTTTGAAGACCCTTTGGCGTTTCACAGGATAACGCTATCCTCGTAGCAAAGCTCACAACACATGACGTCGTCATCAAACACTGTATTTTAATGAAGACATCAATACAGTTAAACAGCGCAGATACCACGCTGCTGTTTACAACCTCTAATTTCATTGGATCTGGTTAGGACGCAGCTCTATTGTTTTAAGGGCTAGGGTTCATTGTTTCTGTTGTTTGTTTGAATGGTTCTATTGTTTTTCTAAGCCAAACGCGTGGGCTGTTGTAATAGCTGCGTACTACACGCATTTTCAAACCGACAGCTCGAAAGGGGGGGGGGGGGGGG
>BLFK01000004.1:1082033-1103160 GCA_014634185.1 Astreopora myriophthalma
GTCAGTGGACTACTTTGCAATAACAATGAAAGAGTACACCATCCATTATATTAGAGTCTTGAGTATTTATGAGTCAAAGAGTCTATGAGTCAATGAGTCATGAGTCAATGAGTCAACGAGTTAGTGCAGTTACCCAAACCCATAAAATGAAAGCTAACCCTAACCCTAATTACTGAAACGAGGGCTTAGGCTTAATCAATAAATTATTGCTATATTGACTGTGAGTCTCATTGGCTCATTACTCATTTGACTCATAAAACATCCGTTCTCATTATATTAACCTGTGCTTGCTCAAACAATGCTCTTGTGCTTCTTCTTATTTTGTCTTCCACAGCAGACTGTAGTGAGGCTCTGACAGCTAATTCATCATTCAAATTGCTATTTGACATCGTTGGGGCATCTTTTGCAACCAAGTTTGAGCGAGTTGTGATTGCAGGGGGATAGCCAGGAGAACCACGATAAGATGACTGTGTGCTCGCTGGATAGTTCGGTTGGCTTACTGGATAAGGGGTGTTTGATTGACCTCTACCGCTTCCACCAGTAGGGGGGTAAGGTGGGTAAGGAGGTCTACCTCCAGTTGATGATCCAGGGCCAGTACCTGTGTGTGTGTGTATGCGCAAATTAAGAAATCAACAATATGCTTATTTCAATGCAAAAAGGGTAGTCACAAGTTCACTGCCTATCTTAATTTATAAATTGATGGGCTCAGCGCAAGTGTTCCAAGTGACTTTTTTTCTTTTTTTTTTTGTCATTTTGTCAACATGGACAAATTCAAAGCAACAGATGGTGCTAGGTTCTCCACTGAACTGTCACAAGCTGTAAGCAGAAAATGAGCCCCAAAGTCCTCCTGGCCACTTTATTCTTTCTTCTGCACCAGAATTTTAATATCAAGCCACTTGCCATTTGCCATTTTTAATATCAAGCCATTCGCCCAGTTGTTTTTGCAGTAGTGAGAGAGCTCAAATTCCAGCAATGTATGCCAAGTTCCATTCCTGGACTCGGCATCATATGTTGGTTGACTATGTTGGTTCTCTGCTCAACTCCATAACAGTCTTCTCGGGCTCTCTTGTTCTTCTATGAAAATTTTTTGAAAACATGGCAGATAGTATAGCAGCGTGTGATTTTTGCCGTTTCTCTCAACCAACACTTGATTCTTCTATACTATCCACTGTTTTCAAAACACTGTGGCCCGCCAGCGAAGCATGGTCACGCATTCTGAGCATGACTGTGAAACTGGCTTATTAATTTTGGTTTCTAATTCGTGTTATTTTGCCATTATTGATTTCACAGGTAAATTTGTGCTGCAGACATATTAATTATCATTGTTATCAATGCGGTACCAATATCGTTGTCATTATTCCCAACCTGGCATAGGCACAGGCATAGGCATTCTTGCTGGACCCCCTACAGTGTAGGGGGTAGAAGCCATTGGATTAGGTGGGTATCCACCATAGCGTGGCTGGTATCCTGGTTGTGGAGGTCGATAACTAGCCGGAGGCTGTGGCTGTGGTTGTGACTTTGAATAAACAGGGGGAGTTTCCGCAAAAACACAGCAAAGAATTTGAAGCAGGGCTGCTAGGTCAGATTTGGGCTGACAAGGAAAACAAAATAAATATATTTTAATAATATTTTGTGAATATATATGAAACTCATAATTTCTATTGAAAAGGTGGCTGTGAGACATTCATGTGATGATGATGATGACGACGACGATGATGATAAGGATGTTAATAATGATGACCACAGCGACTTAGAGGAAGATGTCTGAGACACATGCTTGCACACAAAAACATTACAAAAACAGTGAAACTTATCAACAAAGGATGAGATTAGGAGCTGTTGCCTTTATTAAAGGTTGGTTGGACCAGGCAACAAGTCTCGCATGTGTAAAGGCCGATTTACACGGTACTTTGTTGCTTTGTTGCATGCGACAAGCTTACGACAGGCCTACGGCACGAATTGCTTCATGTAAATCAAAGCTACAACTCGCTTACGACTGTCGTATACGTCACAAAAAATGTCGTAGGATTTTGAAACATGTTTTAAAACTCTATGACAATCGTAAGCACAGCAGACCTCCCGGAATTATGCGCCGATGCAAAATCGCATAATTCAGCTCTGAGCGCATAATTTGCATAATTCCGAAAAAAGCGCATAATGGCGCATAATGTTGGAAAATTTTGAAAAATCTATTTATAAGCTATGCTTCTTTCAAACCTTGAGAGATGTATGGAAATTTTTTTCCCGTAAATACGGTACATTTTGGCGGCAAATAGCCACCGCTTCATTGCAAAAAGCGTCCAGGCGTTCTATGCTGCTGGCCGTTTGGGGCATGTGCTCTAGTTTCTATATAACACAGGCCATGATTGGAAGAAAAAAAAACCAATGACAGCTTGGAAAAGAAAAAAAACGCCCGCTTGGATTTGGCAGCAAAACAGCTTTCTTTTTCGCGTTTTAAATGGATAAGTTTCTGGTAAAACCAAAGAAAAAGCCATGTAGCATTACACCACAAGAGCGGGCTAAGCAATAACCCGGGAAGTTCCATGCAGATTTTGTTCAATTTGTAATTTGTTGTCGTGGATCACCACCGAAAGTCAGTTCTTGACAATCACCTTTCAGCTGTTTCACACATCAAGCGAATGAATGAATCCTCTTCGAAGCGAGCGAAACAACAGACATTGAAGACTTCTTTCAAGTGCAAAACTTCAGCACAAAAAAATGTAAAAATGTAACTTTTGCCTATGCGCTTCAATTTCTTTCTATTTTCGTTCTCGGCATTCTCTGAAAACAAAAATACATGACATGTTATTCTGACGGCTACTCCAATCCATTCCCCTTCTACTTCAAAATTTGGGGAGAAATGTAATATGTAAAATATGTTAAAAGTATGAAAAATTTAAAAAAACGTTAAACGCTTTAATTCAACCGTTGATTTTTACCTCAAATTGTTTTTAAAAAAACCCTTGCTGATAAGGTTAATAAATTAAAACAATTAAAATTTTTCGCTTAAAAATGTTGCGCAATTCGCATAATTCGCGCATAATTCGGGATTTTGGGCGCATAATTCGCCAAAAAATAGTGCATAATTTGCTGGAAAAAAAGGCATAATCCCGGAAGCCCAGGCACAGTCTGTGCTCAATAGCGAGAGTTGTACGCGACTTTTTACGTGACGCGAGCAGCGGGCGCAGAAAAAATAAGCATACGACAGTTGTAAGCAAAAGTTGTACGGTGTAAAATCGGCCCTAAGAAGCCCACTGTCACACTGAACCAGTCACCGGGATACCCCCAAACGCTAATACTAACCCTACAGTAGGTAGGGTGGAGTTGGAAGCTCAAAAATTCCTTGAAATCTCTGAACTGATGCTAACAGAAGGCCACCAAGCAAGCAATTGCAAGTATGGATCTTAGGAAGCCCTTGCTGTAAGCTCAAAGGTCCCTGCTGGCCAGCATTGTTTAAACTTTAACCTTACCCAAATTACATACCCTGTATTAAACAAAACTAATTCCCTCCAAAATGGAATTTCATTTTTTTTTAAATCCTTTAAATAGTGGGTAAGCAATTAAAAATATAACTTTCAGTTGTATTCAAAACTTACATAACTCCAGTCATGCAGATAGGGATGATAGACCACGCCATTAGTGTCTACATGTTGAGATGCCTTGATTGCCATGCTACTGGTTGGTTTAACATATGTGATTGGTGGAACATAAGGATGGTTCTCTTGCAGCCAGACGCATACTGGAATATTGTATGTCACACCTGTTAAACGACAAGAGCAACATCAACATAATCATGACCGCATTTTTGATACAAACTATTGAGAAAGTAACCCCTTAACTCCCAAGAGGTCCCCAGCTGATGAGTAAAACCACCTGACGTTAGCCAAAGTTAAAATCTATGAAGACACTACTAAAAGGCTAATGAAAAATCAATGTTTGTTTTAACACCTCACCACTAATTGGAACAGGAAGTGTCCCATCCAGAGCAAGTAATTCAACTTCACGACCATCATTATGTACTGAAGAAAGAAAAAAAATATACACATATTTTCCTTAACTATTGACAATTCAGGTGCAACACTCGAAATTAATTCACTAATTTCACACTTAACATTAAAAATAACAAGCTTTTAAAAATACTTACTAAATTTTTGCCGATCTGGTTTCAAGTTATTGTATCGATGCAGTGCTCTCAAACAATCCTGCCGACATAAATCTGCATGTTTGTACTGTGAAACCAAAGACAAACAGCATAACAGCATGAGTTAATAGAAATGACGGGGGGGAGGGGGGGAGGTGGAAATCCCCATTTCTTGCTCCATGTGTGAGTGAGGGTTTCGAGGTTAACCCTGACTGGGAAAATTAAGGTTGTACAGGCCCAGCAATACGACAAACATAGCAGCTTTAATCTGCCTCTTCGCAAAAACAAAATAACAAGCAACACACTCACACCCACACGCATCTAATTTAAAAGTTCTAAAGTCTCCTAGGACGTCTGCTTGCTCGCCCTGAAAGGGTCCTGTAATCATCGGTTTGTACAAAGGTTCTTATGAGAGGATCTTTGATGATGTCATTGTTTATATCTTGAAAAGTTGAAATTTACCCAGCAAACATAAACTTTATCTAGTAGGGCCAGTCATGTACGCTGTAGTAGATGGGCATCAGGAACTTCCAGATTCCAGACAGCCATTTTGATACCTCAAATTTGTTTTGGTTTGGGCTTATTGTTTTTTTTTTTTCTTTAGCCAATCCTAAGAGCTGTTGTAATATATAGCTGCACACTGACCAGAACTTGGTCTACGATCAGTGTATGTGTTTCATGTTAAAAATTACATTAGGTAAAAATAATTTCACATTATTTTAACTTGACATTTCCTTTGTCTGGCTATGGTATTCGTTATCAAAACTAAGATGCAAAGATATTACAAATCGAACTACAGGTTGAAATAGGCCATTTCTATGTTCACTTCATCCTCTTTTTCAAAGCATGTATCAGTGTGAACTATTTCTTCTCAAAATCAGTTTTCATTCATATGCAAAGTAAAATGAATTAACATCATAAACCTTTCGCAATTGGAGTCGCTTTGAAAGACAGACCGACTTGAAATCGGAAATGCCCCACTATAATTATTTTTTACCTAGGATTAATTAAGTTTTACGGACAATCTCGACTATCACTGATGGATTTTTTCCTTCCTTTCCATTGGCTGAGAGCTCACCACATGACCTGCAAATAACTGCCTACAAATAAGTGTTTTCCTGCAAATAATATTCTGCTCATGCGTAATTGAAACTACGCTCTCGTGTGAAAATGGCGGATCAGTTCCCCGAGCAGGCAGGGAGTGATTTGACATATATACAGGGCTCAAAGTTTATTTTTGGCTTTGGAAGCACTTGTGCGACCAGGTGTAAATCTTTAGGTGCATTGCCGAAATTTTAAGCGCAGAGTTAAAAATTTTGGGCGCACAGCTTCAAATACTTGGAGCACCCACTCCAAAAGAATACTTAATTAACGCTCCAAAAAGAGCGACTCAGGCTTCGTGTTGCAATATTGGCCTATTCCGGCAGTATTGAACACAACAAAAACAAATAAAAGAATCAGGATATTTCACAACTTTATTATTTGGTGCTTGGTTGTGTTATATCTAAGTTTAATTTATATTTATCAATCGGAGTACGTTAGTATGATCAGGTGAGTAAGCGAAAGAGAAGTCGCACTGTAGTTTGGCTTTTAAGGCGCGGTGGTGCGACCACACATGATTTTTTAGGCGCACAGCCAAAATTCTAGTCGCATATGCGACCAGTTGGTCGTTAACTTTGAGCCCTGATATAGTTGATCAAAAGAACGGTGATCGAATGATAAAACAATTATTGAACTCGGTTATCGCAAAATATCGTGATTTGTCAGTGTCTCGCAGATCAATTATTTACCTCAGCCTTCGGCTTCGGCAGATAATTGATCTGCTCGCCACTGACAAATCACGATATTTTGCTCAACCTCGTCCAATACTTGTTAATCCTCAGTCAGCGTTTAATAGCTCTAAGACAAGTCGAAGACTACAATTATCACATCAACCTTCCCTTAGGTACACAATCTTCTATTTTGGGTTTGAAATCCGAGATGAAAGAAGTCAATAATTAAGCTTGCACTGTACAAGACTAGCTACAGCTGTACTTCTTCTTTCAGGCAAGTACTAGCTCTGACCGTACCAGTGACAAACTACATTTAAGAAAAGAAAGAAATATGTACTAACCCCCACAAGTTTACTCCTTAACAGTCCATCCAATGCCATTTTCATATGATAAGAGGCACAATGCCTTGAATACCTAAATCAATCCAAGACAATCTGCAAGAGAAAAATGTTTAGAAAAGGACATCTTCCCTTCAACGAGATAACATTATAGTTCATGTATGCATCCCCGAAACACCCCTAAATTCATCCCCAGCCCTCTCCCTTGATGACATGACATACCTAACTATTTTTAGCGTCAACTGCCCTGCTTCTATTTGGCGCTGTGTCTTTGACTCATACCAGCTATCGTTGGCCTTTCGTTATTTCATTTTGATAACGAATCGTTCCATTGTCTGTTAAACACTGTCAGCGGCTATGTAGAGCTCTTACTTCGCGATATGGCGGCGGCGAATTCTCCGGCGTGCGACTCAAACGAGCATCTTGAGTTTGGCGATGACAAAAGAAAGGCAAGTGCTGTTTTCTCAAGTCCTCGTAATCCTCGTTGCCAAGATTTGTAGGACGAATCTTGAAATTGATGGTCGCATTTTGCTTATGTTTAGGTAGTGTATTGTCAAGAGGGGGTATTTGTTCATACTGCAGTACCGACCGCAACGCAGATTGCAAACATTATCCCAGGAAGAGTGACAGTTGTTGAGAAAGTAAGCTTGTGCTACTACTTTTAAATATTAAAGGGGGCTTTCCACGATGTTATGAGGTGGAAAAAGGTCTTGAAGCTAACCTCAAGAAAACACCTGTATGTTTTTGTGATGTGTTTGCTATATTACTATAAAATGCAATAGTCAGGTATTTAACAATGAAAATAATATTGTCATTGAAACGTTATGGATCACGTATCATTGTTAACCCCAGGGGAATTTTAGAGAGCCTTTCCCTGGGTAGGGACATGGCCACCATCTTGGAGGACAGAGGGAACCCTGAATTTAGAATTCAGTACAAAACTGTAGATGCTTGGGGGTAGGGAATTTCACATTCAGTATACATGTATGTAGGTGCCCAGGAGTAGGGAGTTTCATTTAAGCTTCTATGAGAATATCAAGTACCCAGGTCAGCCCCCTCCCCCTGTCCCAATCACCCTGGGGCTAAGTCAGCCCCTCCTCCCAAAAACAAAATCACCCTGGCGCTTACCCTTGATACAATCATGGAGGTGAATTAAGAATGGTCAAAAGCACATGACTGTAGAACAAGGTAGTATAAATATGCGTTATTGACCAAGCGTGAGGTCAAGATGGTTGGATATTGGCCAAGTTCTTTTTTTGCGTTTTTATGGACTGAGACGAAGTTGAGGTCCATAAAAATGCAAAAAAAGAACGAGGCCAACATCCAGCCACCTTGACCGAAAAAGCTTGGTCAGTAAAGGACTTATTATATGGCTTTCGGGGAAATTTTTCGCGCAGGACACGGCGGGTGGTCCCAAGCGGGCAAGATAGCTCCATCTTGCCCGTTCGGGTAGCCAATCACAGCGCACGATTTGGTTCATCTTGCCCGCTCACGGAGCTAGCCATATAATAATAATTATTATTATATGGTGGGGGACTAGAAACTGTAAGGTCCATTATCTTTGGAGGAACAATAAAGGATTTTTCGTTGTATACAGGGAGATTTGGAGAAATAATTGTGGAGGCAGTTAGGTTTTGTAGACCAGTCTGCAATATTTTCTGAGGGGAAATTCTTTTGCAGTGCATGCACTCCGCCAATGAAGACAACCATGCTGTCTTTGCATGAATTTCTTGGCTTGCAGGTTTTCTTTTTTAGTTGCAGTAGCTCTCCAGACTTTGCCTGGTTACAGGTGAAAATTATACATGTGAGCTGAATGTTTCTACACCAACTAGATTGGTAGCCTCCCACTCAGGGATCTACATGTATTTCTACATGTACTGAAGATAAAGATGGCAAACTACAGTAAATTTTTTAGCCCCCTTATAGCATAAAGTTTTATTCAAAAGAAAACATCAAAACATGACTGTAGTGTCGTACTTTGAGTTATTGTTGGACTGTAGTTACAGTATTGTTATCAATGATTGTTAGGTATAGTGTGGTCCGACAGGAGTAATGTATTGTTCGTGAAGTATAAAAGCTGGGTGCAATTCAAGTGTAATGTAAGCGTGTATATTATATGTGTAAATATAAATGGAAGTTTGCTGGGGGATTTTGTATCGGGCTTCCACAGTGACGAGTCAATGTTGAATTTATGGTGGATTATTATTATTATTATTATTATTATTATTATTATTTCAAGGAAATAGAAAACATGGATTGTTTTTTAGTTGTTAGTATTTCTGATCAACAATTCTAATTTTCAAATTACCATTCAAACGTATCTAATAAATACAGGACGATAGTAGTTTTGTGGACTGGTCACCGATTGTGAATCAAGAAGAAGATGAGTTTGAACTGAAGTCAAGTGATTACTCAGAATGGGACCTGGTCACTCAAAGCAAACAGGAAGGAGAAGGTGAAGGTGATCCTTGTCAGTTTCACTGACACTTCTTTTCTTGGAATTTTATTTTGTTTTGTTTTTGTTTTTGTTTTTTTTGTTTTTTTTGGCCGGTCTTAAAAACTTAGTCATCCAACATTGAATGCCTTTAGGTTATGATAAATGCATTATACAGTGTATGTACTCTTTCAACCTTTGTGTTAACTTTTTTATTTAACCTCATCTGTGTGAAGGAATGTTTGGCTCTACTTGTACAGCTGTGTGCAACTTTGTTGGAAGCCAAAATGAAAAACATAATATTTATTGAATTGAAGAAGTGATCCTCACACTTTCTGGACAATTTAAGCAATTGTCTCATAGATGCAGTTGAAAAATTCAAGTGATTTCAACGGGATTCGAACCCACGACCTCTGCGATGCAGTGCTCTTACCAACTGAGCTATGAGGCTGGCCACACAGTTGAGAGCAGGTCAACGGGATCCCGTTGAAGTCACTTGAATTTTTCAAGTGCATCTATGAGACAATTGCTTAAATTGTCCAGAAAGTGTGAGGATCACTTCTTCAATTCATTTCTATTCCCGCACTCCACAATCATTTCATTCATAATATTTATCATTATTATTAAATCTTATTACTGTACTTGTATATAAACTAAAACAGATGCTTCCTTGCAGATGCTAATGCAAATGCTCATAAAAAGAAGAAGCGGTCAAAATATGCCATTTACTTCAACACAGCAGACTTGCACTCCATCAGACGATCTGATCCTAAGCTAACATGGTCGTATGCCGTTTTCATTCTCAAAGATGGTACCACCCTCCCTGCACTGCATTTTCACTCAGGTGGCATCAGTGAATTGATTCGCCGCTTGCAGAGATACATTTGGCTAACAAAGTGAGCACCTTATTTTTTTAACTGGTTCAAAAGAAATACATATAATTATAACTGCAGTATTTATTACTTTGACCCAACTTGAGGGGTAGACTGGTGCACAACAAACATCTGATTTGACAGGTTGGCTGTTGCAGCCGAGAGTTCTGCCCTCATATTGTAGATGGGGAACTTTGGTACCATTGGCTGTTATTGCTACTCATGGAGTAACTGATGGGGCCGGTTGCATCCAGGGTGTGGGGAGGGGGGATATTACAGTCAAAGCTGGTCAAGCGTTCCTGTCAGGAGTGGATTAATACGTTCATTATTACAAATTTCATTTCATTAATAATTTGAATATTCCAGTTGTTAGAGGAGTAATTCAAAATTCAAAATAAGCTTCAATTCAAAAGTGCAATTTTGATTGGATTATTGTGGTTTCTGGTACCAGGCCAGTGTAAGAATTTGACAGGTTTACTAATTTGCATAATCTGTATCACAACAGTCATTATTTGCCCTTTTTAAAAATTAATTTATTTTTCCAGTTATTGCAACTCCAAAACATAATTATTATTTCCTCAAATTTAAGCACTCTGATAGGATCAAAATCAAAGTTGTAGTGACGAAAAGAAAAGGTCAAATTAAAAAAAAGGCAAATCACCGTTTCAACAGATTATGCAAATTAGTAAACCTGTCAAACTCTCACGCTGGCCTGGCACTGAAAGCCAGCAACAATCAAATCAAAATCTGAATTTTGAATTACCCATTCTTTGAATCTATTATTCAAATGGTTAATGAAATTAAATTTGCAATTTTATAATGAACGCATTAATCCACG
Organism: Astreopora myriophthalma; assembly: GCA_014634185.1. NCBI lineage: Eukaryota > Metazoa > Cnidaria > Anthozoa > Scleractinia > Acroporidae > Astreopora > Astreopora myriophthalma. Next base: position 1,092,429 of record BLFK01000004.1, read on the forward strand.
GCTGACAGGAACACGCTTTATGTTACTGTAAGGACATAAATTAGGTTAAGCTCCAGGTCTGTGGGAGACTGGGCTCTTGTGGGACTTTGCTACTTGATTTTCTAGCTTCTGGCTAATTTTATCAGCTGCAAGAGACCTTTTACCCTGCTAAAATTTAACCAAAGCACAAAGGTTGAAGGAATTCTTTTACATTTTACAAGGTTCAGCTGTCCAAGGTAACTGGCTGGGTTTTAGTGAGCATCTCAGTTTTTTTTTTCCTCAGCTTCATACAATCATGTACTTTCCTGTTCACCATATTTACCCAGAGAACCTACAAATTATTGCTAATACAAAATTAATTTGTAAGTATACACATAGCATTATTTAATCCAGTTTGTCTTCTTCCAGCAGAAAAAAAACCCCATGATTTTCCTTACTTTTTCAGATCACTGTACAACAACAAATTATTTGTTGTTGCAGAGGATCAGAGTGCTTTGAAGAAGTCACTTGATCAACTGCAGTTATTTTCTGAGGACAATCCTCCTCCTGGTGCACCTGTAAGACAATTTATCACATGTGAGGGAACAGAAAACAAAGTTTGAGGCCCATGGGGGGCAAAGGAATGAAAAAAAGAGAAAAGAATAATATGAAACTGGAAGGGAAAATTTGGTGGGGGGGGGGAGGGGGGGGCTGCTTTTCATCCCATTGCCCTAAGTCTTGGGATACAAAATTTGCATTCAGTTGATTCTGTGGAAATAGGCTGCAATTTTGGAAAATGACCTTAAAACTCCCCAAAAGTCACTTGAGACATTTTTCACCTGGAGCCTGTCAATTTTTACCTAAAACATCAACACAGATCTGCTAGGGGGTGTAAGTTGGAACAATAACAATAACAATAATAGCATGTTTTTTTAGACTGATAAAAAACCGATCAGCAAGATTAAAGGATTTGTTGGTAGAAACAGGTTATCTCAAAGTAAAAAATGTTTCCTTCTGGTTTTAGTTACAAAGGTTCCTGCACAGTGCATATTATGATGGGATGGATGCACTGTCTAAGGTCACGCGGTATGTACGAGATGTGTATGAGGGATTACAACAAGGAACTGAGAACGTTGAAACTGAGGCCCAGCAAAATGCTGCAGCTAACAAAGAGTTGGACTTTGAGCATTTAGGAGATACTACATGCACTTCTCCTGTCAATGGTAGCTCATCTGTGCCTGATAAGGTAGGAATAACTATATCATGTGGGTTGAATTATTTTGTTTTCACTGTTTGCCATTGGTCCAGCTCTATGTCAATGAATGCGAGGCAATGGCAAACAAAGCTCCGAAGATACAGAACATTGTGATTTAAACAATATTATGCAGATCCGCACCGCCTCACCCTGTCAAATGGCCTGAATTAGGAATTTTGTTTCACTTTCGTAAATTGCAGGCTGGGAACCAGTTCATACAATCATATGTACAAGGTTCAGGGCAATACACTGTAATTTTATGGAGGCCCACACATACTGTATAGCAAGTGCCAGAGATTCTGTTTTTAATATAATTTATAATATAATTTATAATATAATTATACCTACATATACATATAGATAGAGAGACAGACAAACAGACAGACACACTGACTGACTGACCAACCGACCAAAGATTGTAGTGTACATAAACAGTAATTAAAACAAGTTTGCACAATGAATTATTTATTTTGATAGGAGCAAATTTCACAAAGAAATTCAATTCAATTTCATTTAAACCTGTAGCGAGACCTTGGTGAAATACCAGTGGTGACACGCTGTGAAGCGTTGAAACTTAACGAATGGCAGTCATTCCTGGATGATGCTGGGAGAGTGACTGATGTAAAGAGGCTGCATGAAAGAGTGTTCAAAGGGGTATGTAACAGACTTTGACTAAAGGAATAAAAAACATGCCGAGTGCATTGTTGAGTTATATACCTGTATGCACGTGGAAATTTTTAAGAACACAAGAAAAGTGCCTTAGTAGAGAAGCATGAGCCATAGGTGAGGGCTTCTGGCACTTCTCAAGTGTTCTTAAAAATTCCCAAATGCTTATATAATGCAGCAATGCACAAGGAACAATTTTTTTTATTCCTTTTATAAAATAGCAACTAACAAAACAGGCAAAACCACTTGTTTGTGTCCAGAGATTTGCACGCACACACTTGTGATGTAGCTGGCATGCATTATTATTCCACAATGCACGCACGTGATGTAGGGCGCATGCATATGTTGAGATATAATGCACTCAATTCTACCAATCATGGCGCAGGTAATTATTTGAATTAAATTGGTGTAATAGGTGTGAAGAGCAGTTTTCAGTTCAGTGTCGTAAAACCAAAACCAATAGTAACCATTATGTAGCCAATCACTGCTGAAAGAAAATTAATCACATCCTTTAGCTAACTTACATATACAGATGGAAGGAATTCATGACTCACTTTTACTAGTGCATCAGTACAACACAAAGCACGTAAATGCAGCTGGTGCCAGTCGCAGGAAAACATATGTTTCACTTGGTTTTTTTAATTTTAAAACGAAATTAATTTTTCCCAAGTGTGTGATTTTTTCAAGAATATTTTCTTCTGTTTCTGGGCTTAACCTTAGGGTGTGGATGATTTAATCCGCAAATCAGTTTGGCAGTACTTGTTGGGGTGTAAGAAGTACGGCTATACAGCACAGTCACAGCAAACACTTCTTCAAGCAAAGGAGTAAGTACTTGACTTGATACAGCATTACTTGAGGCTGAAGTTACCATGCTGGTTCCACTGCCGTCATCTATCTTTGAATATAATTTATCAATTTAATTTATTCTGCTAAGGTAAATAAATAAAATAATAGACAAAAAAAAAAGGAAAGAAATAGGCATTAAAAAAACAAACAAACAAACAAACTATATTCAATCATTTTTGTTAGTCAAATGCAATAGACAAAGTATCATTATTGGTGCTTCCTTTTAATTTTGTGTCTCCAGAGATGAATATCGCACGATGAAGTGGCAATGGCAATCCATGACAGAGACTCAACAGAAGAACTTTGCAGAATACCGAGAAAGGAAGCACCTTATAGGTAAGGGTATTCGTAAACTGAAGCCCTTGTTTAATAAGGACTAGATAAAAGTACACACACTATCACAGAACGTTAGCTTACCCAGATATTCCTTTCCTTTTTAAATTTCTGTGTGAGCAAGCATGATGGTGGATAAGATATGAGATTTCGTTATCATTCAGGTCTGTAATTGATAACATTCCTTCTGCTGAACACACATCAGTCAACTATGCAGTTGATCCTGTCACATAATAAAGTCAGTAGTTGTTTTTTATTATATAAGTACTGAGATTTACTCAGTGCAAACTCACTGAATAAAAATCGTGTTGTCTCTCTTTGATGAGAAGCAATCCCATTGGTCATACAATTTTTCTCACTGGTGAAGAATATCATATGACCAATCAGAACATTGATACAATTTTTTTTACACGTGAGGAAATTCGTATCGGTTTTTCCTGCCTTTCGGGGTGGCCATGCCACGCTTGTACGATTTTTATTCACTTGTTGTGAAGAATTGCAAACTCACTCGCTCGAAGACTCGCTCGTTCATTTGCGATTCTTCACAACTCGTGAATAAAAATCGTACGCGCTCACCAACCATGAAGTACGTACGTAATCTATATTTCTTTTTGTTTCTTCTTGTTTCTTTTCAAGAATATTTTTCTCAAATTTAACACAGATTTACAGTGCTGTTTTCCAGGAGTGGTTTACTTTCCTCACTCTTTAATTTGTTGGTGAAGTTGTGAGCAGTTAATGGCTTTGTGAGGGGAGAATTAAATGAACTAAAGAGAATTAAATATGGTAGTCTTGTGTTTGCCTTGCAGACAAAGATGTGGCCAGAACGGACAGACTTACTGCATTTTATTCACAGTCAAATCATTCCAATGTAAAGAAGCTCTATGACATCCTCCTCACATACTGCATGTACAACTTTGATCTTGGTAAGCTGACAAAAACAAATGCATCCATTGTGAAACAAGTTCATGTCATGCTTAGACCTACACTATCCAAGTTGGATGTTCAACTTTCAACAGTTGTACTACAACTCTTCAGTTAAACAGAGGCAAGCAATCAATATTTGAATTGGTTTGTTAGCCTCCTAGGCCTGTAATAATAATATCTGGGTTTAATCATTTTTTTAAACCCCACCTTTACTTGGAAGTTTAAAATCTTCATAAGCCCCATTACCAGTTTACGGTCATGCAAAAAAACCTGCAAAATAAAAAAAAGCAACAAAGAAAAATAATTTTAGTCAGCTGAGAAAATAATTAATGACAATCAGTTCTCAGATTTCTGTTATTTCAATGTGTTTCTTTCCAGGCTACGTTCAAGGAATGAGTGATCTTCTCTCACCAATTTTATTTGTCATGGAGGATGAAGTGGAAGCTTTTTGGTGCTTTGTTGGCTTCATGGAAAAATTAGTAAGTCAATACAATTTGTTCGGAGGAGCACATGATGTACCGGTAATTATTGCTTACATTGCGCAACACAGCACACAGTAACAACGAAAGCTCGTTGCATGCTGGGGTAGAAAAAATCATTCGAATTGGACTGGATTCCAAAGAACAAGAATTGTTGTTGAGGAATAGCCTCAACACAATTTATTAATTTTTGTACCTAGTACAGATGGCAGTGGTCGTGCTTGCTTTCAGTCAGCTTTTACGATTTAAATACATCACGGAAGGCTTTGGTTGATTTTAGATTTGCATTGATGCAAACGGAAAGAACAAGAACAAACAAATAGATAACAAGCAAAAAACACGTATTTTAGAGTTTTTTTTTCCTGGTTCCATGTTCATGACTTAAATTTGTAGTTAGAGGGGGACGATTTTCACAGCTTTTGCGTCTCTTTTTAGGCTCACAATTTTGATGAGAATCAAGAAGGAATGAAAGCGCAACTGCATCAGCTTACTGTGTTACTCAAATTTATGGACCCTCATTTCTACAGCTACCTTGGTAAGATTGCGTCTCCTGCCTCAACTTTCTTGTAGACGTATAGAGGATATTACATGGCCGCGCGGAGATAACGAAATTTCTCTTCGAATGTTGAAAAATATTCCACCAGTGAACGCAGCGAACGAGTGAAATATTTTTCAACACTCGAAGAAAAATTAATAATAAAAATTAATATTTTTTACGCCTACAAAGGCGCGATTTATTATGTAACTATAGGAACGGTGATCTTCTCACGTTTGAGGATAACGGGTTTTCGCGCGAAAGCTCACGGCACCTGGTATTTCATTGGTGTTTATATAATAAATTACTATTGTTTTTTATATACATGCATAAGGCTTTCGTTGCTGCGGCATTCAGTTCTTGGTGTTTTGGTAGCGCCTTTTGTTAATTGAAATCCTTATCAGACATTCATTTAATATTATTCTATTGCATTTGCACGACCGTTCTGTATAAAACTTTCAAAGGGTTTAACTTGAAATCTGTGAAATCTGTTCCCTTTTTTTGACTCGTTGGCTCGCTGCGGTTAAATTGCTTTCTTTTTGCCAAAAAGTATGCCAGGGAACCCTTAAGATAAAGGTATTTGTTGTACTTGAACAGTATTTCAGTGTCTGAGTGTCATTTTTGCTCATTAATGGTTTTGTTTTTTCAGAGGAGCACGACTCTGGTAATATGTACTTCTGCTTCAGATGGCTTCTGATTTCCTTTAAGCGGGAATTTTCCTTTCCAGGTATCATGGCATTGTGGGAGGTGAGCTGGCCAGGTCTTATGTGAAGCTTTGATGGTTCAATTTCTGGCTTCAGATCTTGCTTGCCGAGGTGTTGACTCACCACCATGTAAACGTTAACGTATTCTCGCCTACATTGGGTCGTCGTTATTTCGTTCACTCAAATCGTGAATTGGGTATTTTGACTGAGATAATAGGCGAAGTCCCCGTTAGCGCATACCCTCCGGCGTGAGGCAAAAAGTTAGCGAACCTTAGATCGGATTACGAGTACGCGTTTCCCGTTCTCTTCTGAGCACGCGCTTGGAGAATTTCCGGCTTTCCAACCTCATGCGCGTGCTTGGTACAAAAAACTCGTACTCGCATTCGTACTGGTTCCCCAATCTAAAGTTCGCTAGTGTCCGTGACTGGGGCTGCCGGCGTATGGGATTGTGAAAGTGCAGAATTTGTATGAAGTTAAACTGAACGAGTTTTTTTTTCTAGGCGTCCGCGAGTAGAGTTGTCCGCTTACGAGAGTGTCCATTAAGAGAGCCTCAACGGTACACTTAACTTGATGACGTTTTTTTTTTTCCTTTTTCAGACGTTATGGTCGCAGAGACTTTCGCCGAATTATCATTTGCTCGTGTGCCTCGCCATCTTGGACAAACATCGCAATGTTATTATGGAGAACGAACTTGGATTTACTGAAATTCTTAGGGTGTGTGTTCCCGTGAAGGTCGCGAGCTTTAGATGCTGTTACAATCGGCAAGCCTTAGTTTGCTGGATTGATCTATCCATCCGATCCATGGATCGATTGACTGATTGACTGATTTAGCTGTTAGTCGATTGGTCGATTGATTGATTGATTGATCGATCGATCTATTGGCCGAGTGATCAATTGATCGATCGATCGATCGATCGATCGAGTGACTGATTATTTGATTGATTGATTGGTTGGTTAGTTGATTGTTGATTGATGCTCTCTCCTTGGCGCAAAAGCGTTAGGCTTTGTAGAGACGTCTTACAGTTCTACTTTTTTTTCTTAGTGTTCGTGAGGCGTACCCGGGGCTTTTTCGCGCGCGCTCAACTTTCGTACTTAATGATTACAGCTCTTTTTTTATTCTTTCCTCGCCAGTATATCAACGACTTGGCCTACAACATAGACGTACAAGAAGTCTTAATTAGAGCAGAAGAGCTCTGCCTGCAGTTACTGGTCTATCCTGACTTGCCCGGAGAGATCAAGGCCATACTAACAGGCAAAAACGAAGCCATGATGACACCCAACGTCGAACGACACGATCCATTCCTGGTGGCTCACTGCAGACGTGTTAATTTACTGGAAGACTATGGAGTTGTCAAAGCTAACTCGGCTGTGCAAACGTCTGATGTGGCGGCTTTTGACCTTGCTGAATCAACACGTGAACTTAACATGAGCAGAGAAAGCTCCAGTGAACATGGTCAAACAGAACTGAATGATTTAGGCAATGTTATGCCTGGATCGGCTCGAAACGAAGAAGCTGCGAATGAAAACGGAATTAATGACGGAATTGTGTACGATGAAGACGAAATTGTTGTTCTCTCCGAAGAGGCGCAAAATGTATTTTAAACGACATGCCGATACAAGTCATTCGAATTTTTTCTTATTCGCACCACTTTTCGAGAGAATTTTTATTCATTACATTGTGTTGTGAACATGAAGTCTTTCGGGCGCTTAATTAATACCTGTAGTAACTGCCGGAAAAAAACAAACAAACAGGGCAGTGGCTATAAAATCTACGAGATCCGTAAAGAGCCCCAACTTCTATTTTCTAATCACATGGCATTCTTTTGGATATGCGTACGTAATACAGATATAATAGTCCTGTAATTCATAAAGGATGTCCTCCAGTAATTTTCTGTTAATGAGTGGTTTGCAACTGACAGGGCGCTATTAAACTTGCGTGTCTGTATTCCGTGACGAATGCCCCAGTGTGAAGAAGGATCGATAAGGGCCAGTGTCATTCCCCTTTGAATAGAAAACACTGGAGTGCGGGAGTCAATGTGGACAACAAGACATTCCTTTTCCCTTTCGATAAGCGATAAGATGCGCAATGAACGACTTACTGCTGTCTTCTGGAGAGAGGAGGGGTTTTGGTGTAAACTCCCTGGGTGACCTTTCCATCTTAGCGATTTGTATGATCGCCGCAAATGGTTATCTTTTTTGCTCAAGCGGAATATTTTTCGTGCTCTATCTATGTTTTCCCCGCGAAAAGCCCCGTTCCCGTCCGCACGCGTCCACACAATTAATTATCCAAGGCCTATGATTGGCTAACAAGGCTCCTGTGGGAGACTAAAATCGCGGGAAAAATCAATCTAAAAATAGCTCGGACTGTGAAAACGACGTGACACACATATATTTAAGTTGTACGCTCCGGGTTATGGGCTCCTGACATGGTACTTGCTGGAACAACCTGAAAATAGGTAAGGCACACTATATATGCGCATGTGCCCTAAAAATTTTTGACATAGTAACGCAATCCTCGATCCCTGCATTTCCCGCTCTTTCATCGTGAAATACCAATAGACCTGTGAGCAGACACACTACAAGCAAAATGGCGGTAAGCGCAGTTGATATAAGCTTACGTCAGTTTATTTCACATGATCACATGATCGCACTGAAACCTTTAACAAATTGACGTCAGTTTTTTATGCGTCAGTCCTGTTATTGATCATAAATTTCGTCATCACATTGTTAAAGTAGCTGTGGATCCACGAGGCGATAGCCGAGTGGATCCGCAAACTACTTTGACAATGTGATGACGAAATTCATTGTCAATAACAGGACAGACGCATTAAAAACTGACGTCAATTTGTTTTTTACGATAACAAAAAGGTAGGAGAGACGAAATTAAGACGAAACGCGAGACATTATAAATTCATGTGTCTGTCCGCATATTGACCATAAAAATTAGCCAATGAGCGCGCGTGAATTTCTGCAGTTATCGTAAAATCACTGATCGATTCGCCTCACTGCGACCAATGAGGCTGTGTGGACAGCATGGATTTGTTTTGTTTCAGCACATCCCAGCGGATTGATCATAGCAGACGCTTTTTGACGTTTGCCAAGGCTTTGTCAGCATACCGTTTCACATCGCACGGATAACCAAAGCATGGATTCAGTGTGCGACGATCGCGAGCGAAAAAGTGAAAGCTTTTTTTTTTTTAATACACTATTTTTATTTTATATGCAAACAACAATTCAAAGCCTGGATTGTCCATGTGGAATGCGTGACCTTTCTTTTGGCGTTATGAATATTCAGGATGGTTACCATGGAACTTAGGTTACCAGTGTCATCAAGTTTGGCTTCGTCAATTTCCTCATAGTCATAAAGGTTTTAAGGTACCAGCACTTTATATTACTAGAATGAGACAAACTTAGAAAAATGACGAGTCTAGTCACTCCTCCGAGGCATGAATTTCCAAACAAGTTGCCGGCTCTCCCAGTGATCGAACATCCCGCTTTACGAAGATCAGCTGTGGAAGACAATGCCGAATTACAAATCCGTGGAAGCTCCCGTGAAGCAAATACACTTGGCTCAGTGGCGCAAGTACACCACCATTCTCTGCCACCGTTAAAGAAAAGAACGAAGCAACCACCACAAGGGCATTCAAGAGTTTTAACATGGCCAATTGGTAAGCCGCAAAGTCACAAATTATAATTATCGATCGTACGCCGGGCGTGAAAAGCGTATTAATTAAACAATAATATGGAAGGCAATATATAGTAATTACTCGATACGTAAGTTTATGAGTTTGCTCTATTCTTTCTTCATATAAACTGATATTATTTATGGATGTAAACAAGTGATGATTAAAGCTTATCTACCATGCCTGTGTTTATTTTACGGCGATAATTTACTCTCCGCCGAGTAACAACAATATAATAGCAAGTAATGCAAGTGTCTGAAAGTTCGGCCGCCGGACAGCATTTGTAAACATCTCCTTGGCTGGCAGTCTGATACGCTTCCCAAAAATTTATCGGTCAATTATCAAATGACGTACCACGCCGCTGTTTTACAACGTCTAACTTCATTTGATGGGTCTCTACAATTTGTTTAGCATTTCTAAGGTTACTTGTTTGTGTTGTATAGGTTTGTTTTGTTCCATTCCAGATTTGCATTAAGGTGCCAAGGGGCCAAAAATAAATGACCAACAGAATATTGATGATGGCTGTTTGTCGAAACTACTCATCAATCTCGGCAACAATAGGTGCAGTAGATTGACTCAAAATTGGGAAAAAAAGTTCCTATTGCCGGATGCGGATTTATATTAGCAAATTTTCTTATGAACTCTTGTCTGGTTTCCAGACAGCTAGACAGCAGGAACAATAATATTATTTATTGAGATATTAAGAACTTTCTATCCAACAGTTTTCACACTGATAACCCTTTGTTTTTAAAATGTAAAGGACAGGGGAAGTCAAAGTCTGCAAAGAGCACTGGTGTATGGGAAACACCTTTACATAAACTCACACCAGAAGAAGTAAGTGATATATAGTGCTGTGCTGTTCTCGAAAATGGGCATTTCATACTGTGATTTAAATTCTTTATGGGAAAGGTATACGGACATGTCAGTAATTGCAAACTTAGACAGGGCTCTTCCATAAACAAGATGCTGTGTAATGGAATATCTTACAGTTGTTTTCACTGGACTCATCATAATTCAGTTGTAATCTCAGACTCATAAAATTACAGAGCACAAATTGTATAAAAAATTAATGAAATGACTGCTCCTATAACTTCAGCTTGAAGATCTGATCCGTGAAAAACTGCCAGGAAGAATCTCAGGATTACGGCAAGCTTTCCGTTCAAATGATCCAATGGGCAGGGGAAATGTATCAAGGTACATGAGTCAATGGTTAAAAAGAGTATCATAAACATCTAATGCCTCCTGACAGTCAACGTTTCCATTTAGCAGCTATAAAATCACTCTAATAGTACTAATTATTATTAATAGTCTCTCAATTATAAGGTATGAACTCTCCTAAATTGTGTAGT
>BLFK01000004.1:1121171-1139799 GCA_014634185.1 Astreopora myriophthalma
CTACTATTGTTTGTTGACATAGCAATAGAAATTGTTTCGTTTATCCTTTAGTAAAACTTTAACAGTGTAGAGTAATAATATTGTGTCTCAAAAGGACAATGAACTGAAAATTTCTTTTTCAGTCGTCAACGCAATTTCCCGCCAAAAATACACGGGCTACCAGAACTCGAGACTTGAGCCCGCGATCTAGTAAAACAATTACTGGTCAGCGGACAGCTTCCAAATAAATCACGTCACCTCGATGAGTTCACACATGAGCCCACAATATGGTCATGTGCTACTGGTCAGTGGCTATCCCGTTTTGACAGCTGTCGATTGACCATGTGAATGTCCAATATAAAAGATGTGGATTTGCTAAGACCGCCTGAGATACCCCTCCCTTCCTTTTGATAGTCTCCCCTACCCTACCCGTACAATCTGTAGACGCGTACGTACGCTCGGTCAGTCACGTGACAACCAAACGAAAAGCGGTTGACCATATTCCAACTGGATGAGTATGGGGCTGTCCCACGCGCGCTACGCGCGCGTGGGAGCCCCGCTAATAGGCCATTTCTTCAGCCTCTTTTTCCAAGTGAGCCTAAGTGCGAAGTCTTTTTCATTATGATAAGGTTTTATTTACATGCAAAGTGAAACTTCTTACCATCACAAACCTTTCGCACTTAGACTTTGAAAAAGAAGCTAACGCGAACTCGCTCGGAAATGGCCTTTTGCCCGCTCTCTTGCTCCTCTCGTTGGTAAAATCTCTATGTTAGCGCCGCCGTGTAATATAATTTTGTTACTATCATTGTCATTGCTATTATCATTGTCATGGTCATTCTTACTGTTATTATTATTTTTTTTATAATATGAGTCTCACCGTATGATAACGAATAAGCTGCATATGGCAGCTGGGATAACCGTTGTCGGAGATAATTGTTCACTTTTGCGAGCATATGAATTCCTTCCACCAGCATCCACATGAAGGCAGCGAGGAAAAGATAATGAAGGCTTGCTGCAATCAACCTGCAAAGAGGCTGAAACACAATACAATCATTTCATCCTTAGCTCTTTTATGTAAAAAGATCTAGGACTGACTAAGAGAGCGATAAGAGCGATTTTCTTTTTAGTGCCAAATGTAATTTACTGCTTTCTTAAGGTTTGCTTTTCTAGGCATTGTGATTGGCTGAAATGGTTCGTGTATAACCCATGGCTTTTAACCGTTGAGGCTGAGCAGGACCAAAACCAATGGCCTTTTGTCACGCGGCGGCCACGTTACCCTCGTGCGCCGAGCCTCGAGTTTATAAGTGTTGGAACGGGCAAAAACCACAAGTTTTCAATCTCCCGGACTAAAAAACTAGCCTCCTGTGAATTAAGTGAAAAATGCACGCTTTGCGTCAGCTGTATGCATGTATTAGCGTCGGATTTTAATCGGTTCGTTTGATTCTCCGTGTCTGTTAATCACGTTAATAAGTCACTTGGGTTTGTTCTTACGACGCTTAATTGAGAACTTTCCTTTCGATTTCTTTCTCGGTGTCACTTTGTTAAAAAAGCTTTCTAGCTGAGGCGAAGGTTTTCTTTTTATAAAACCATAATTAAGACAAGATGACACTGCACATACTTACGCTACTAATTTTGGCGCGCTCAATTCCAATAAGAAACACTGAGTGACCCATAGCAAGGCATGCTACTAAGTGAGAGTGGATCTTAATTTTTAGTCCCCTTCTTTTCCTGAATAATAAGATAAAAGAGAACTTATAAGAAAAACAGCTTCAGAAAGCTTGGCATTGCACTTTCTCTATTTCCGAATCGATTCAGAGAAGTAAGGTTAGCAACAGATACACCCAAGAATTGGCAATTCTTGAGAAAAAAATTATATTTGAATTTAAATTTACATTTAGATTTAACAAAGAAAGAAGGAGAAAGCACCATATAACTGCAACTGGACAAGCAAAGGTGCAGCACTATTACAATTTACTTACGTTAATAGAATAAAGGCTAACAGGCAGAGTATCTCGGCAGTCAATGACAACGAACATCCAAGATACGTCATCCACTTAAGAATCTCCTGGTGATTGCCTCCGAACTGTAGGTAATAGTCGAAGAAGTTAAAATTCAAATTACATTTTACTTAAACCCTTAACTTCAGTCGCTTATGACGAACTATCCTGTTTAGCGCTAAACTTACCGCAGAGTGTGAGTCTAGTTGCAGGAGAACAGCAAAATTGGTGAGGTGGCCGCACTGACATATGACTTGTGACGCGTTGATTGATTGCAATATGCACCCGTTGGTTGACCAAGCTCCATTTGTTCTTCCACTGAGTAACACGATGAAATGCATTATCAATAGATGAAATAAATCAGTAAATAAGTCAATAGATGTTAATAAATAGATAAATAAACAAAAAGCGAATGAAGGAGAGTGGGTAATTAGGAGTTCCTATTTTTATTAATACCGTTTTCACTGTAATCATTTCAAAACTTACGAAGCGCTGTAATTCCAAAATCCACAGTGGAAACTGTCCTTATTTGAGGAATTCTGGAAATAATAAAATCAAGTAAAAGTAAACTCTCAATACACAATTGTTAGGTATGATTTGGTATATTATTGACGATGCTTCTAATGAACGTCCCATGAAACCTGTATACCTTGAACCGTACCGTCGCAAGATGATAACAAACTTACACTCAAAAACAGCAAAATAATAATAATAATAATAAAACAATGTAAATAACGTACATACGTACAGCATGGCTAACTGCAAAACCATTCGTAAAATATCTTACTTACAAAAGACAATGGTCTCAAAGTCACCACCACAGGATTTTCTTTATCAATTAATCCTTTAGGTTTTACTGTTAAAGAGAGGATTCGGCTGTTCACCATTGCTGACCTAAACAATAAAATTGGAGACGTGAATTGTTAAACCCGCAAATAGCCAGACCGTCATCAGTGTATCATCAATCAATCAATTAATAAGTCAATCAGTGAATCATCAGTGGTTCCGTGCTGTGCGCATGCGTTTATTTTTTCGTTAATTAATCCTTCATGCCACTACCCACTCGGCGTGTGAAAGAATCTCCAACCAGTAAACAGAACCATAACGAGGCTTACAGATATTCTTACCGTATAATGGAATTTCCCTGTGTGCTCGCAACAGGAAATAATATATGCCCATTTTTGTAAGAAACATAGGAGACTTGATACTGCTTATATCCTGTACAGGAAAAAAGGAAAAAAAGCTACTAAAGCGTTAAAATGTTAATATTGTTCTGTGTGATTATCTGTAATGACTGATGAAAAAATTCCTACAAAAACAAACCATTGGCTTATTGCTTGATGTTTTGTTCCTGTCAAGGCATTCACCCGGGATAGAAGTCAGAAGAGGAAGTTTTACTGAGAAATGTGAGGCTCATGAGGCCGTTCTCAAACCCTTCGAGAATGTTGTTTCTCAAGTTAGAATGACTGATCTGTTTAGTATGTCCTGCAGTTACTCTTACGCCCTTGCTGTTATACCTTAGTACGCAGACGTCACAATGAACTGTTAGAGAAGGATAACTGCCAGTTAAGGGAAGCCCAGCTAGCGTTTGACTCCATGTTATTAATATAAAAATGCATGATCATTAAATATTTTACCGCGATTTAAATTTTCGAGACGTGAACTTGCCGTCAGCGAAAAAAGAAACGTAAAAACACGACTCAACGAAAACTGCACTGCCTAAATTCTCAAGTCAGGCGTTTAAAATGGAAAAAAAACGAAAAGAAAACGAAAAACAAGAGGGCGTTGGAAACCTCACCGTCTAACTGTGGTCCAGGAATTGTAGCACTATCCGCGACGCCACTCCAGGCGCTACAATTGTCTTGGGAACCACCTTGCAATCTGCATCCTTGACTTGAAAATAACTTCAAAGGAAAGGCGGTTCTGTCAATACACGACTTGGCAATAAACTCTGTAATCAAAGAATATAACGATAACGATAAGAACATGTGTAACAGTAACTGGTAACGGTAACGATAACGGTGTTGAGGTAACGGTAAAGTGGTAGTAATGATAACAATGTGGGTGAAGGGGTAGGTTTCAAACAGCGCTGATGATGTTGCAACAAAACGTCGTATCGTTGAATTAGTGATAGAGGTAAATTGCGTGATGGTCGTAAAGTTATTCAAACGTTCGATCACTTGCGGCCCCTTTGTCAGAGCGAAAGGCTACCTCTCGAAACATTTTGATTTTTCAGTGGTGGCCAATTTCCCCTCAACCCAGTTGATGCCGAATTTTATTGTAAAAGGGGTCTTATTTAATTTATTGGGAGTCTCCATGGCAAGGGAATCTTTCCTTCTTGTGCGCATGCGATATTGAAGCATAATCATCAATCCAGTGGCCAAATTAAATGTTTTAAGTCTAAAACCAAAGCATCGCAAACTACGCACGCGGGAAAAGCCCTTTGTACCCTGGTTAATACAATGACTCTGGTGTCACTCTCTTTTAGAGGAAAAAGGTAAACGATGCCTTACTGATGTTGGCAAGGGAAAATGTCTTTCCATTTTCTGTTCTATTGTCGCACTCAAGGAAGTTGGCAAATGCCACACCAAAGTCCTCTACAGCCTTCAAAAGACGAGCCAAGGTTGAGGAATTCTGCAAAAAGAGTGATAATGAAAAAAAAATTCCTTTGGTTATCAGAGGAATGGGACGTTTGGCGCTTATATTCAAATTAGAAAAGAAAATTCATATTCATATTCATTTGCCTTTAATATATATATAAGCAATAGTGGACGTTTTCCGTGTAAAGTGTTTCTTAAACATAATTCGACAATTGAAGGAAAGTGCTGTTTATTTACTTCTTGATTGAAATATATTTTATTGATACACGCTCATATTTCTTACCAGCCAATCAAAACACGCAACTGACAACACATAACCAATGAAAATTCCTGTGATGTCATAACCATGTTTACATACTCTCATCTAAACATAGCTATTGACCAATGAGAGCGTGCGTACTATCCTAATTATTTTATAAAGATATATATCAAACGCAAATGAAGATAAAACAAAACAACTAGTCCGATAAAAAAATCTATATACTGCGGTTCGTAACGATGTTTAGAAAACTTACTGAGAGCGAACTTGTCCAAGTTGGAGTGTTGTTTTCGCTTAACAATGTACTCGAGACTTCGAGGAAATACTGAAACAAGATGGTTTAAACTCGTTACATCTGCAGCACTAAAACACCATTCTTTTACCGCTCTGGTTAAAACCAATGCAACCAATCCAGCAATTGGTTGAAGCAAGACTTTCTGGGGAAGCGTTGGCAAGAGTCATCAAAGACGTTCATGAGTTTCTGAAAGGGAATGTTAATGCTCCTTTGCAGGAGGTATTTGTAATCGGCCTGTCTCCTGACTGATGGGAACTAAGCCGGCAAGATTGTTCCCAGTGGAAAGTACACACGGTGCAAGTGATCAGGAATGCAGGAATTCATTAAAGTTACCATAGAGCAGACATAGGTCATTCAGATCGAGGGTCGACTTAATTGGGCAGGGTCACGCAACGTTTAGACCCTTTTAGTATTTTTTGAAAATCGAAAGGACACTTTTTGGTTGATAATAGCGGCAAGAAAATGGCCAAAACTCCTTTCAAAAGCTATTGTAATGCAAAGAAACTGTTTATAGACGCTTTGAGCATCAGATAAGCAAGAGAGAAATGGGCTTAAACTTGAAAACGTCGGACCGACGTTTCCAATTTTCCCCTTGTAAACTTGCAAAAAGTCGCTTATAACAAATGGCAGTTCATTCTTTTGTTCTAAATTGACCTCATTTCTCAATAACAAAGTGTTCTAAGTTCACATTTATTGAAATTTGATCAAAAATCGTTGTATCTACCATGACACTGTCCCTTTAACGGTGGATAGTACCTGTGCAAACTGGTCTTTGCTAGGTTGAGTTGCATTTCTAAGCAGCTCCTCCGTGGGCAAGTCATCAAGAATATTGACAACTTTAAGAATGTCACGTGAGGAAAGCGGCCCACTTGTCTGCTCTGTTACCCTGGCCAAGGCGTTGAGATCTTCTGAGCCGACAAAATTGAAGAGGCTCTTGTTGGCGTCGGAGACAGTCAAATTCCCACTTGTTTCATTGGACACAATTTCCAGCACTTCCGGTGTCACCAGACTCAAGTTTGTCCTGGGCTCTGAGGTGTTCAAATTTACTTTTGTCTCGTTTCGATCGTCAGTAATCTGAAAGAAATTTTTAGTTTTTCATGGATAGGAACGTTTTCGCCGTTCTAACTCTGTTGTCAGTCTTTTTTTTTCTCCGCATGGAGGTCAAATTACGCACAGAATTGAAGACAACAGCATGGCTCATAGTCTTAATTAAAACACCAAGATCGCGGAGTTACTCACTGTATATTAATGCCGATAATAGTACGTCATAGACCCCTTGGATTGACTTAGAAAGTCAACTCTATTGTACAGTTTACCGTATCTCTCCAACGGACTGATCAACGACCTACCATTGGGCAGTTTTCTGTCCTGAAGTCGCTTGAACCTTTAAAAAAAAAAAAACAGAAACAATGGAGAACTTTGGTTAACTGATCTATTGCTCTTTTTTTCATCATCATTATTTTATTTCATAAAATAGAAACACACAACCCGCATATAGCGAAGCTAATCGAGGCGGGTTGTGTAACTTACAATCAAATTTAGCAAAACAGATTATTAGTAAATAAGGTAAATCAAGAAAATAATAAATAAAACGAAATAAATAGCTATACACATATATTCACCGATAGCTACCATTTAAATGAGTAGAGCAAGAACTTATAAGAGGACATAAGGAGGTACTAAATAATAGCTAAATAATAGCTATTCCTTTCACGGGAAAACACGCATGAGCCCAACAAATTGACCTGCTCTCAACTGTGTGGCTTCATAGCTCAGTTGGTAAGAGCACTGCACCGGCATCGCAGAGGTCGTGGGTTCGAATCCCGTTGGAGTCACTTGAATTTTTCAGTGCATATAAGAGACAATTGCTTAAATTGTCCAGAACTGAAGTGTGAGGGTCATTTCTTCAGTTCATTTCTAACCCGCACTTCATAATCATTTCTCTCAGAGTTTGGTTAGTTTTATTGATAATTGGTAATTTTTAAGATTAACGTTGAGACATAACATAAAAATTGGTGAATTTTGTTCTTGAAAAGTTCTTTTTTTCCCAAGTTTACGTGGGTCAGGCTTCCAGCAATTCGGCATGACTTAGCTCCGAAAATGGAAAAGGAATTAAGTCGAATACTCAGTCTTGATTTATTAGCGCTAAACAACCTCACCTTTATTTATACTAAACAAGCTAACCTTTGTCGTGTGTCCAATCTGTCACAGCCTTACCTTCCGAGTGTCATTATCCTCTCGCTGTGACGAGAAGCAGACACCCTCGACGCGTGACACGTTAGTCTTTGATTTTCCTCTCTCAAACTCATTAATAATTCGTAAGCCCAGAACGAAATAAATCATTACCGTGAAAGAAGTTTGGATATGTGATCTCAATCAGCATAAAATTTCGGCAACTTTAAACTGACATTTCTCTTAAAATACTGATTCCTTTGAGAAGCAATATCAACAGTGATCAAAAGAGCGTTTCATCCTCTATCCAAACATCTCGAATTCGGTTTAAAAACTCGGCCTTCAGCCTCGTTTTTCAATTCGCTTCTTGTTGTTTGGATATCTGATGAAACACTCTTCTTCGTGTTTGATATATTTATCAATCTAGGAGATGCCAAATTGACAACCCTCGCAGTTTTCGCCGCCATTTTGGCGGGTATGCAAAGGTGCAGTGTTTGTGTGGGAATCCGCTGACAAAAGCACAGGCGTCCCAAGCTCACGTTTAGAGAAAGCGAAGAATATTATCTATTTATTCTGTATTCGAAATTTTTAAGTTTTAATTGAATGAATATGTAATAAAGGTTGAGGAGGAATTCTTAAAAAAATATATCTATTTATTCATATAGGCGTCACGGCTGTGCGAGTTGGAACGTGACCTTTCATCTTACCCGGTGTTAGGTTACACGAAAACCGTTGAGAATTTGAGCGCTTTATAAGACGTTGTATGGGGAATAAAATATCGTTGATTTACAACGCTAAATACTTTAAAATATCCACGTTTTTTAAGTAATATGACTAAAACAAACTCACCTCTTGTGTGTCCGTTGTGATTTTTCGGTATTTTCGCTGTTTTGGGCTTTTTATGCCATCACTGTTCTTCCCTTCATAAGACGGAGTCAAGGCTGCACACACGGGTTTCGACCGTTTTCAACTCGGAGGCGGTTTGCGTCCAGAAAATCCATCCGATCGGAAATTTTTTCGACCACAGTTAAGGCTCTATGATCCCTACACCCGCAACAAATGTCTCTTGTTCGAAAATCCTCGCGCATTACGCTGAAAATGAGCATTTTCCACCGCCGATTCCACGATCCGTTCTTTTTACGGATCTTGTGATATCGTGGTCGGACACGGCCGCGGAAGAGGCTTAGGCCCAAGGTCAAATTTCACGCTACCCAGGGTGGCACAGTCAATTAATGTACATTACTTACCCCATCCCCTGAGTGAACTATCGCCTTGCTCCATTGTCATTTTAAAATGTACATGAATTGACTGTACCACCCTGGGTAGCGTGAAATTTGACCTTGGGCCTAAGCCTCTTCCGCGGCCGTGTCCGACCACGATATCACAAGATCCGTAAAAAGAACGGATCGTGGAATCGGCGGTGGAAAATGCTCATTTTCAGCGTAATGCGCGAGGATTTTCGAACAAGAGACATTTGTGCGGGTGTAGGGATCATAGAGCCTTAACTGTGGTCGAAAAAATTTCCGATCGGATGGATTTTCTGGACGCAAACCGCCTCCGAGTTGAAAACGGTCGAAACCCGTGTGTGCAGCCTTGACTCCGTCTTATGAAGGGAAGAACAGTGATGGCATAAAAAGCCCAAAACAGCGAAAATACCGAAAAAGCACAACGGACACACAAGAGGTGAGTTTGTTTTAGTCATATTACTTAAAAAACGTGGATATTTTAAAGTATTTAGCGTTGTAAATCAACGATATTTTATTCCCCATACAACGTCTTATAAAGCGCTCAAATTCTCAACGGTTTTCGTGTAACCTAACACCGGGTAAGATGAAAGGTCACGTTCCAACTCGCACAGCCGTGACGCCTATATGAATAAATAGATATTTTTTTTTTAAGAATTCCTCCTCAACCTGTATTACATATTCATTCAATTAAAATATAAGAATTTCGAATACAGAATAAATAGATAATTAATTCTTCGCTTTCTCTAAACGTGAGCTTGGGAAGCCTGTGACAAAAGAAAAGCATTTAGCGCCTAAAATCTACCGAAAAATATAAATTACTAATTTAAGCTACTAGGCAAAGAGTTTGAATGAAAAATTGTGCGGTGCCAGAGTACATTCCATGGCTCTTTGAATTTCTCCACCCATTCGTCTTTAAATTCCCGGAAATAAAATTACAGACGAATGGATGGAAAAATTCGAAAACTAATCCGGCCAGTGAACGTTTCCTGGCTCGGTAACCTCTTTCAATTTTTTTCATTGAAATCCTTTGCCTAGTGCCTTAAATTAGCAATATATGTTTTTTAGAAGAATAGGCGCTAAAAGCATTTGTTTTGTCAGCCAATTTCCAAACACACACTATGATTCCCGTGACGTTTGCATACCCGCCAAGATGGCGACGAATACTGCGAGGAGGTCTATTTTACTGAATCAGGTTCTTTCTGCAAGTACCGGAGCACGGGTGACGAAAGACAAAAGACAGAAAAGGAAACAACTCCAAATAAAGACTAACCCTAAGTGAACAAAATACAATGCTTTCCAGTACATGCAGAAAGACCCCTGAATCACTTGACACCGACGCTGCATCAGTACGGAAACACGTATTAAAAGGACCAGGTATATTTAAATTCAAAATCAGCGTCCTGCTAATCAAGTTTGACATTCGGACTTAACTCACAGCTGTGAAACACTCGTCTCAGCTCTAGATCCTTGGTGAAGTAACATGGACTGTTTAGCTTGGCATCGTAACTCTTCAAGTCTGTAGTCAGGGCTGATTCACAGTAGCATCGCCACAGTTTCAACGGTGATCTCTTATTCCTGTCTAGCCTGGCTTTGAGTTCACCGAAACATTCTTTGGCCCGGGGCTTCGCGTATGCAAGTGTTTTGTTACACCAAAGGTCCATTCTTCTTTGCGAATCATTGCACACTGTTTGGGAATAGAACATATATGTGTCGATATTAAGATGTATCTGAAAAACAAAATGATAGATTTGGAACTGAAGAAAAAGCGTGTACTTAACCTCAGGACCTCAACTAAAGAGAGATTCCTGAATTCAAACTTGTTCCGCGTTAATCACTTTTAACGTACAGTAGAATTTGCCAAAAACTTACGCGCAACACTTCCGTGTATTCGGAAATGAAGACACGCCCCGTTTATCCAGTTGACAGCGATAATGCGAATGTCCTTCGCCGTAAGCTGGATTTTGTGTAGCAGGATGCCGCTGCCATTTCTGACGCCTTCAAAGTGCTGATAATAAAAGAGGCAACAATCAAATTAGATACACCTGCAAGTCTTATGCATTATCGTTTCCCTACTAGCGCAGGAAATTAGTTCGAGATCGACTATAGACTTCTAATCCGAAGTGACAATCTTCACAATCGTGTCAGATGGCTTTCAGTAGACTTAGAGCGGCAACTCTATTACAGACCATTGACGTTTCTGAATACTATTCCGTAGACCCGAGGTTTCTGAATAGAGTAACGATGAAATTTCCATCTGATTCTCGTAGTATTTTCGCTATTCTTGTTCCTTTTTATTGACACCTATACAAGAGTTTGCACTAGCACTAGCTATAGGCAAAAGCCGAAATTTGCTTACGCTAATGGTAGCCATGGATACTCTTCTTTATTGACGAGAACAACATACCTTAATTCGACCCATTTCGTTGTAATCATAGAACCCAAATCGTCTGTTTGCATGGTATTGTATCCGGAATTTTGTCACTGCGGGGCTTGTAGGATTTGAAGCTGTGTTTGTCCATACAGACAATGCGCATATGTCGTAGACATGTTCGAGCTTTATCTCTAGATATGTGAATGCGGAAGAGGAACTTGAACACAGCTTCGTCTGATTCTGGGGCCATCTTCTGTTTCCGGATACGAGTGCCAACTTTCCATTAACTGTTATTGAACTGTTTCGTCCAAACTGGCTGGGTTCACACGCAAAAAGATCTGTGCGGAACAAGAACGAGTGGTTTCTTCTCCGATACTCTATGAGGCTGCTGTTACTTTACAAAAACATTACTTGAAGAAAACCGAGTGCCATTATATGAGCATTGCGACATCATTTAACGAATATATAATCATTTGTTGTGTAAAAGCTGCAACATTCGTTGATCAACAAATGTTGAACCGTGTGTCACCAGCTTTATGGTTTGAGTTTAATTTCATCGTGCTCATGTGAAATATTACATTTAATTTCGTCATTAAACTTTTCTCAACCAAGAACGTTCGGCGCACGATGTATACTAAATGAGACTGAGATCGTGACATGTACAAAACAAAAACTGCATTTTTTTCAGCTAGTTCATGCACAATGTTTAATGTAAATTATTTTCTTACCTTGCTGCCGTTTCATTGATTCATGTTGACAACATTCTCCATTCCCCTGATGGAGATAAAAAATCAGAATGGGTTCTGTGAATGCCTTTAGTGTTGTTTGTCAAATAAACAAATCATTTGTTGACATATCCCACCTGAAATCCTGAGATTGAAGTAATAATCAAAAGGCATCTCATTGAAAACATTTTTTCCCAATTCTCTTGTTGATATCTACAAGCTGAATAGGATAAATACTTGTTAAAAATAAAGGAAAAAAAACCTTTGTTATTCAATGTGAAGGTTTGCCATCGGTTGTTGCTGTCAACTTCCTCGACACAAAGTGTGTCACTTTATTGGTTATTACGCAGCAAGTGCTGTAAACTAAGATGCATATGTAACGGTCAATACATTACCATTTGTGCAGTTGTAAAAAGCTATTTCTATTTTTGACGACGTTGGATAGTTTAAAATCCATGCAACTTCACCGAGATCTCGAACCAACTGAAGTGCAACAGCTGAAAACGTTTACCTAACTGGACCGGCCGGAGCCCGTACCGGCGAAATATCTGCATGACTCAGAGCTGATATAGCAAACGAAGATATGAATCAAAGTTTGGTCTTGCAGTATGGTAAATTGAGACCACACCCGAGCATCGGATGAAATGTTTTTCATTTAATTTAATGAATGCCAGCAAAAACACTTTAGTGACAAAGCACTTTTCGGATGAAACGTGCGGAAAATTGACACGTTCGTGTGCATTCGATGGATCAAATAATTTCTACAGTTTTGGATAAATCGAGACGATATGCAACATAAAAATTGTACTAAACAGGATCACATGCGAAATTGGTTATACTACCTGAAATTTTTGAAGTGAACGATGACAAATTATGGACACCGCTAGAGTCGGTACCCCTGAGATAAAGGGGAGGTTAAAAGGGGAAATGAAAGCGCTGTGCACTTTTCAGTGATCATCGTGTAAAACGAATTCGCTGAATTAAGATGGGGAAAGAGATCTATTTTCTTCATTAATTTTGAAATATAATGTAGGAGTGTTTTAAAAATACGTAGAAACGAGTTTTAGCCTTGACATGAAATGAGATTTTTTAATTGCCGTAGATTTGATTAAAAACACGACTCACGGCCTATTTTCGACATGCAAAGGACATAATTTATTTTGCATCTGTCTGAACTATATCTGAAGCCATTAAAATTTCCGCTCATTACGATTTCTTATTCAAGGCGTGATTGCATATCTAACGCCATTTCGCCATTCCGTCCACTCGTAATGAAGGTAATAAAACACCATTCCATTTTAAATACAAGATTAGTACGACGAAGCACCAAATTTAAGGCTCTTTTCCCATGTAAGATTTTATTTTCAAAGGATACAAATAAAATGTTTTGACACTAACATCGGGGCCAGCAGTTTTAGACTATTTTGTTTAAACTGCCATTTGGGCTACTTTTATATCAATCGCAAAACGCAATCAGTTCTTACATTATTATAAGGGGATTTTATATTACATTGTTATTATTAATTATTAATAATTATCATAATTATTATTATTAATTGTTTTTATTTCTTGTTATTATTATTATTGTCATTATTTATTATTGTTACTAATATTATTATTATTATTATTATTATTATTATTACTGTTGTTGTTGTTCTTATTACATTAAAAGAGAGAAGGAAAAGAATTGTTGAAAAAAGAAAACTGAAGAACCAGCAATTCACAAAAGAAATCTCAGTACGTGCACATATTCGTAATTGTTCATTGATGTTTATCTTAAAATGTCAATGAGGCTTTTATCCGGCGTCTCAGAGGACGTGACTGTGTATGTCAAAACATACATTAAGCTCACTGTTTGCTGTAAGAGAATATTTATATTTGCTAACAGTTCTACAACACTGATATCCAAACATGATTAATGCGCAGTAAACCGAGCGAGGTTGCTGAGTACACTACTAAGTATTATTTCTGTAAAATCTTTTGCCTGCTTCGATGCAATACGAATAACAACCTCAACTAATCTCAGCCTCCGACTTAAATAAAAACGTCTATCTTGATTAATTTTACACAGACGGTTAAGAAAGAGGATATAAAATGTGCAAGTCACGCAGTCTATAAGGTTTCAACAAGAAACAGGGAAAAAGAAAAGAAAAATAACTAGAAAGGAAAACAACAAAAACAACAACAAGAAAAATGTGAAATATATAGTTGAGATGTAGCTAAGCTGTTAAAGACTCGGCGGCACGCCTACAGGCTTTATGGTCCCTTATGAAATCCGGCCTGATCGAGTGATATCAACAAAAGTTATGATACGGCTATATGCAAATCTCGCGGAAAATGCGCTAGTTATCCCAGTGAACGCGTCATCTCGTCGTCCTTTTTTTCATTAAACCGTCTAAAATTGCCCCCTAATGAAGGCTTTGGTAACGATGCAGAGCCCTCATTCAGTTTTGGGGCCTGCCTTTATACAGTCGTGTGCCTTCTTGTCAGTTTTCTCATCGACATAATTTAGGCGTATGCTACCGAAATAAAACAAGAGGCCCACAACTGGACAATTAACAATTGGAATGATTGGACGAGGTTGAGCAAAATATCGGGATTTGTCATTGGCGAGCAGATCAATCATGATTTGCCGAAGCCGAAGGCCGAGGCAAATAATTGATCTGCGAGACACTGACAAATCACGATATTTTGCGATAACCGAGTGCAATAATTGTTTTATCATTGATCACCGTTCGTTTGATCAACTAAATATGTCAAATCACTCTCTGCCTGCTCGGGGAACCGATCCGCCATTTTCACACGAGAGCGTAGTTTCAGTTACGCATGAGCAGAATATTATTTGCAGCAAAACACTTATTTGTAGGCAGTTATTTGCAGGTTACGTAGTGTGCTCTCGGCCAATGAAAAGGAAGGAAAAAATCCATCGAATGATAATTGTCGTTATCAGGCCCAATCTGATATGATTGGCCATTATTTGACGGGACTCGTATTCTAAATTTAGATGATGGGCCAAGACCAAATCAGACAGATCGAGACTTCTGGGTCATGGACTTCTGACCAGGGTCAGTGCATGTCAGGAAGATACTGGCACGTCCGTTACGAGAGAGGTCCGTGAAAAATGGTTTCCCAAAGAGGCCTTTATGGTTTCAGAGCCGACAGCCGTGATCCTCGGAAAGGGTAGTACAAGCATCAAGTATTCTCTAATATAAGATACACTAGTGAATGGATTAATATAAACACCATAGCTGATAATCAATAAAATACATATAAAATACTCCAAAACGGAGCCCAGAGTTTACAGTTGTAACTAGCTGTTGTGTAATTAACTATTTCAGTATTCTTTTGTAATAACTTCCTTCTTGTTCACTATATGTACTGAGTTGGAGAAATGAAATGAAGCAATTGTAAAAATTAACTTGAGGGAGAATACAGGCGCAGCCAGATCAGCGAGTCCATCATCCTCCCCTCCTTCTCCTAACTTCAGAAACATTTCCTCCACAAAGCATATATTCGCCTTTCCTCCTCGAGATTTCGCTTTTAATGTGCCACAAAGGTTACGTAATCTTGACGAAACTGACTGAGTCATTTGGTCCCACGACCGATCTAGTGAGGCGGGTAGCATCAGACAATAACTTACCCAAGTAACTTATTGCCGTGCAATTACGAAGACAACCTTCGACAAGTTGTTTTCATAAATACTGCTACATGATTGGTTGGGCAACTTTGGTCGTTGATAAACCATTGGACACGGAAGAAATTTGGTGAACTTTTGCTTTGAATTCAGTTAAACTTCTTCACGAAATTTTAGAGTTAAGATATTATGTCACTCAGCTTTTTAGAAATGTCCAAAAAAAAATCTCGTCTCATTTTCTCAATCCACTTCTTGGTTTTGGAAAGCAGTGTCAGATGACACACGTAAAATTTGCTTTTAAATACCTCTTTCAGCGACTTTCTTAGCGCACACGTCATTGGTGACAGGAGGTAACATAGCCTGTTGCAAGATATTGTGGCTCCCTTCTGCCGGATATCGGATTTTCCCCCAGGCTATATCAAGATTAAACAAACAACAAACACAGTTAGTGGATTTTTACCAAATGGAATACTAACAGAGGAAGATTTCCTCCTAATCACACGCGCATTATTCAATTTAAAAATGATGCTTCTAAGGAATGATAAACTGTCCGGCGCAAATAGAACCTAAGAGGGGTTTTGGAAAGGACAGCGAGGTAAAACACAGGGCCATGAGAAGTGTTCCTTTCATCGATAAAACACAAACTAATCCTTTTGCTATAATTTGGAGATGCACCTATTGGGTACTTTTTAATTCTCCTCGTATATATACATTTTTTTAGTTTGGTCAGCTGAATACTCACTAAAGCGAGCTTTCCAATCAGCTCCAAATCATTTCATAACCGCTGTTCCGAATGCACATATTCTTTATTTTACATTCACCTATTACGGGATAAATGACAAGCTCCCAGATGTCTTGATAGCTTACTTGCCAGTAAAAGCAGTGTGCTTCGCAATCGCACGGTCACGAGTTTGATTCCTGTTCTATCCTGGGGTTTTTTACCAGGCTTCTTAGAAACTGCTTAAGTTGTTCCATTAACTGCTATGATCAGTTAACCTATTAATAATAATTTTTCGCTGTGTACATATAGACTAGCGTTCAGAAATCAAGACAAGCAGGGTATTAAGTAAGAAAATGTCAAGCTTAAACAGAAATAGCATTGAGATACCCGGTAATACCTCCATAACATCATCATTAATTTGAGCTAGGAGGTTTATTCCTTTTTGACATATTTGTAGTTCACCTTGGGTTTTATACCTGACCAATACAAATGGAGGAAAGCGGAATGCTGATGCGCGGACAGCAAGTGCCGGCCCTAAAATTCCGACGCGTCACTGACACGGGAAAAGCTAATTTTCGCGACACCAGCAACTGCTTGTTCAATATTATTTTTCAGAAAGGCCTAGTATAATCAAAGAAGCCTGAGGAAAAAACAAACAAACAAGAAACAAAACAACAACAACAACAACAACAAAATCCAGCCTTGAACGGGACTCGAACGCATGATTGCGCAGTCTTCAATACCCGTGAGGTAACACCTTGCAGAAGTAGAAACATCTTCGTTCTGATCGGGCAGACAGACATTCCCAACTCTTTCGCTCAAGATGACTGGTCTTCCCAACTGAATCATTGCGATATCATTGTTAAACGGGTATCGTATTATAGCCGGAGTAGCGCGGGTGCACGATTATCCTTTTTCCTGGTATACCCTCCTCAGTAATTTCATTTACCATCCGGTAATATATTCTCCCACTCGAAGAGTGCGGTAGTTCCCTTGCCTGTGTGACGTGACAAAATGAGATCGTATAATCTTACCGGGGAAAGGACTTAGCAGTGAAATTAAGGATGTTCGGGCTAATTGTTTCTGCGCATCCCTACTGGGCACGCAAGCAGTGTCTTCATGTGGCATCACGTCATTCATTCAGCGCGCGCTAGGTGAAAGTGCAGGCAAACATGGCGTTGATGACGGCAGCTTACTTAGTTAACCTACTTAAGGTTACTTAGTCTTGTTATAAATAGTCGGTGACACAATTTTTTTTTTTTAACATAATCACTTCGTCTAGTGATCCTCTACAAAATATGATGAAATGGAAAAAACAAACAAACAGAAACAAAAAGCACTGTAAGAAGTTACATTTTCTAAATTTCTTCTTACCTGGAGTGCATAACGAGCCGCACGCTCTTAGCAACCAAAAAATGTCTGGGGCATCCAGCTGAGAAAGGGCAGTAAAACTCCCCTATCTCAGCTGGATGCCCAGGTCCTTGCAACATGTCATTTCCATTTTATTTCATTAATCTATCATCGCAAATCGTTTGAGGTGTCAACTTTTACGGAATCATGTCATCATCGGATGGCGTTAAGTTAATTAAAGAACGGTATTAAAAGAAAGATGTACATTGCCGCCAGCCCTTAAAAAAGCGATGAGACAAAACACTCTCTCTGTTTCAGTAACACAATCAAAGGTTTCTGAGAAATCAGTCGGGGAAATCCAAGACAATAAACGGTTTCACCATTTCCCGACAATTCTGAATGTTCTTGAAGTCAATGTTAGAAAGAATCTCAGGCGTCCTTTTCATGGATTTTTTTCTTGATTAAAGGAAAATATGTTAATTGGATGTGAATTATAAAACTTGGAATGACCGTCTGCAATAGCAGGAATAAGTTTTGAGTTAGGACAAGGTAGCCAGCGAGCCATGCGAGAGCCATGGCTGTGAGCCATGCGAGCCATGGCTGCGAGTCATGCGAGCCAACATGGCGAGCCATGCGAGTCACAAAGTTATTGAAAGCTAACCGTTTAAAAATGGGTGCTTAGACTTAATAACTGTTTATCAGCGCTATTTGAAATCGGTGCTTGGACTTAAATGCGAAATTCGCATAGCTCGCATGGCTCGCTGACTGTCCAGCCCCATTAGTTTTGACTGGCTACTTTGTCTCTGGAGACCCAACGGAGAGCCGTGCATGCAAGAAAATCGTAAAGAACCGGGTTATTCCTCAGGAATTATTCAATTTCCAAATGTTGAAAGTGCAAGCCCTGTGGACACTACAATACTAACATTGTGACCCAACAGTTAAACAATAACTGAGTATAGTTTCTCGCGCGTACGTTATAGGGTTCGACTGATCATTGAAAGTGTACACGCTGAAATAGTAAAATCCCCTGAATCATCCACAAATCAAAGGGTACTTCTACCCCAAAATTTTCGGATACTTCGATTCCGAGCCCGATAAAATTCAAACAGCATCTAGCGCGATTGACCCGGCGGAGGAGCTCAAAGCGGCGACTGATCTCAGCCCAATCATTCGAAAGGAGAACGACCAACTTAAAGCAGATCTTGATCGTGCTCAGCAGCGGTTGAAATCTCTTGCTGAAGAACTTAATAATGTCAAATTGTTAACACCTGACGTGTT
>BLFK01000004.1:1150921-1168121 GCA_014634185.1 Astreopora myriophthalma
CCCCAAAAAAAAAGGACAGGAAATACCCAAAATTCACTGGGAACTTATCATTAGCAAAATTGTCTCGCTATTACACCACCGCCACAATAAACACTTGAACGGGTAACATGAATATCTGTTTCTTCTCGTGGGTTACCAAACATTATAAATAGGGCTAAATTATTTGTTGCCATTAGGTTTTCATATGACGAACTGACTGCAGCTGTAACAGAAAAATATTGTAAAGACCATGCTACTGCCAAGCACTACATCATGCTTGAGGTGGAATATTTTGAGGCAAGACTACAGGTGAGAATCCCTGCTGAGACTTAAGGGATGCGATTCAATGGATTGCGTGTCGGAAGGTGGAACTTCAATCCCACTGAATACCGCAGTAGTTAGCTGCTGCAGGGCATTTACTTCGGGCAAGCTTTATGTCGAAAACATTTCTATTCAATTAAATATAAACATTAACCCTAAGCCATATCAAGCAGGTAAATTGTAGTCGTAAATTGTCTTTTAATTTTAGGTGTGGGATTCTTCCAAGAGGTGTAAGTTTCATTTGCTACCCTCCTGTAGCCAACTACTGCTAATCAAACGCCAGGAACAAAAAGGGTGGTCCACCGCATATTAACAGTCTGAAAACTGATGAAACTGTCCTTTCTCTCTGATAACTCATGCAGGAGAAAAGCTTAGAATACTACACCGCAATTCCCGAGCGAGTGAAAATAGAGCTGCCGTGGCTTTTGGAAAAAGCTGGAGAGAAAGATCGACTTATCAAATGCCTCACAACCCCTTCACTATTCTGGGCGCTAAGAAGGTACAGTCGAACCTCTCCTTACGGACACCTCTCTAATACGGACACCTCTCTATAACGGACATTCCCCTTTGTCCCGAAAAAATTCTCACTCGTTTACTAAAAAAAAAACCTCTATAATACGGACCCTCTCTAATAAGGACAACGGACACTAAATCTCGGCCCCAGAGAGCGAAGTCATATAAACTTAACCTCTTTATTACGGACACTCTGGTGATCCGGTGTTGACATATAGTGTGCACGAGTTTGTGATTACGCAAGCATCAACATTTTATTCACTGATCTTCAACTGGAGTTTTGAAAATTGTACTTTTATTAGTACCTTTTTAGGTGAAGCATTGCGTTGTACGTAGTTCCTTTGGTTTCAAATAACTGATTCGTATAAAGTATGTTCTTTACGGACAGCTGGATTCCCTGTTAAGTCTAAACATTCTTCATTCTCAATCGACTAAACTGCATTTTTAACACCGGAATAAACTCAACTAAAGGAAAACAAAACGAAACGAAATGCGGACGTTCTATATCTCCATAGCGATTTTACATGTTGCTGTTCTTTCACAACAACCTTTTTGAACAGATGCTTATGGGAATATAACAGCTAAAAAGAAACAGTTTTAACCAATCAATGTCCAGGAGAGTCCCTGAAGGCAGCAAACATTTTCTAACTTTTAACACTAGTTCATTAGGAGCTATTGCTCTTTTTGAATAACTCGTTAGTTCTTTTGTCCATCCCCTGTCCAACCAGACACATTAATGTCATTGTATACGCTCAATTATTGTCC
Source organism: Astreopora myriophthalma (assembly GCA_014634185.1). NCBI lineage: Eukaryota > Metazoa > Cnidaria > Anthozoa > Scleractinia > Acroporidae > Astreopora > Astreopora myriophthalma. Next base: position 1,152,500 of record BLFK01000004.1, read on the forward strand.
TCGTTTGTTCGCGCGGAATTCAAACAATAAAACAAAACAAAATATGTCTGAAAAAGCGACAGCGTTTTAAAGTTTTACCGGAAAATGCGTGGTTCGTTTTGTTTTGTCATGCTTAGCAAATGCGCATGCGCAAACTCCGTGTATTACAAATTAGTACCCAAAAATATCCTTACCATATGGAAGACATGACAACTATAGTCGCAAATATATATCGTTCCAAATCATAGTATAAAGCAGAAGGAGCTGAGCTGCGAGTAAGTAAGGGATTTGTCACGTATGGTCTAGGGGCCGACATTTCTCTCCCTCACTGCCTATCGGGGATAGGTATCTGAAAGTGGCGAGTAAAAGCGATCCGCGGGCCGAAATCTCGGGGAGACTCGTCATGGTACACCGCTCAGGCTTAAATGTCCAGAGGTACCGCTACCGCTTCTGCATGTTTTTCTTTAGGTATTTAGTATGCGCATGCGCAGCTGCCCTTGCGTACCAATGTGCCACGTGGAAGTAAATTAATATGTGCCTTCAAATCAAGATTACTTCCAGTCTGTGATAAATCTATTGTTGAAAAGAATAAAGAGCAGAAGAATAAGTCGTAATTAGGGACTCTCCGTTGGGAGGACCACAAGTAGTTAATATTCCAGTTAGCAGTGATAGTTTTTGACAACATAACAAGTTCGCATTTTGTTCAACAACAACAACAACAACAACATTTTATTGAAAATTAGAAATATAACTAATTACATTACTTTTCCCCCGCAAATAGCTTATGAACTAATCGAGGCGGGAAAATCTGAGGACATATTACAAGTACAAAGTTTATCTATATATAGATGGACTAAATAACAGTGAAGACACTACTATACAGTGAATGGGATAAACTAACATAAAACAAAGCAAATACACTAAAATTACGAAGAGAAGGTAACCTAAAGTCTTAAATAACTTAGTAAGACGGGAGACTTCGACATAACCATCTTCTGACCGCAAGAAATTTAGTAATAATTCCTTTATCTTTTTGCGAAAGGACGAACGTTTGAGTAGTTTAATCGAATGAGGAATAGAGTTCCAAATTTGGGCACCGATTCTCGAGAAGAAGGCATACATTTTATCGGTTCTAGAAAACTTAACATAGAACGAGTCGCTAGAGACAGATCTTGTTCTGTGGTTATGAATCTGACTTGTTTTAACAAACTGATTGAGTATACTAACTGGTGCTGACTGTCTGTTGATATCATACAATAAATAGCCACAATCTCTAAAAAATAGGCCAGGTAGGGGAAGGAAATTCGATTTGAGAAAGAAGGGTACGGTGTGTTCGTTAGACTTCTGAAGTAAATAAGACGTAAGGCCCGTTTTTGTAGAGTTACGATCTTTCTTTGAAATGTCTTTGTTTTTGTTCGTTCGTTCGTCGTATCATTGTGTAACCCCGTTAGTTGGTTAATGACAAAGAATTGGCTATCGCAGTTCTTTGTTTCCTGCTGAAGAGGTACGATTAAACATTCTTCCAAACGTTCAAGTAGTTTGTCCGGTCCAGTGAAAATGTATTGACATGGGACTTTTTTTACTGCACGGGGTGAATCCCATTTATTTGACGAGCTATGCAAGGTGATTTCAAAAGCCCAGTCGCTGTATATTAAACAACGACTCGCGAAAGCCTTCCAGAAGAACATTACAGACTATTTTAAAGCTTGAATGATTAGAATGATTACAGGACATAAAGATTAAGAAAATTACTCCAGTTACTTTTCGCTGCACTTGTAAACTACGGAAAGACGTTTTTCAGAACTGTACTTTTATTATTACCTTTTTAGGTGAAGCATTGCGTTGTACGTAATTCCTTTAGTTTCAAATAACCGATTCGGATAAAGTATGTACTGTAACTGAGATGTACAAATCAATGTGTCTGAATATCGTATATTAGTCAGTTTAGATAGACTGGGCCTATTTTTCGTTACTGAACACTTAAAACTGTCAGTGGAGTCTTAAAAATGATGCAATCTTGGTGACCTCTATAATACGGACACCTCTCTAATGCGGACACTTTGGTCTGTCCCTCTAGTGTCCGCATTAGAGAGGTTCAACTGTAACTGTTTCGTTTTTTGTTTTGTTTTGTTTTTTTTGTTTGTTTTTTTTTTGTTTGTTTTTTTTTTTTCAACTGAACAATAAAAGCAAAGGTATTAAAGCAGCTTTTAATTTCAACGGAAAACAAACATGCAACTAGATCGCTGAGTCTTGCCACTCGCATGGGAAGAACCAAACGGACCAACAAATTAAAACAGTAGTTGATTAATTAAGAACATATGTGTCTGACAGTTTTCATCTCAGTACTCCTATTTTAATCGCTGACACTGTTTCATACTATTTTAATTAATTCTTATCACTTATTTTTCAAGTTGAGTTGCTAATAGGACACGTGTCTATCACTTTTGTCTTGTTTGAGTGGTGAGAACAAGTACGACTTGATACAGTACTGGAATTCCACCGGTTTGACTGGCGAGGAAATAAATGCGTTGTATGAAAAAACTGTTGATGATCAGCTTACCGTGTTATATCTCAAAGAACAAGAGAATGGAAGGGAACCGATCAATGCAGTTGAAATGGTAAGAAAAAGAGGATTATGACTAACAAGAAAGTAAACGTAGTATCAGTAATGTTTAAAGGGGTGTTTCGAGATTTCGCACGGAAAAGTTCACTGATAGCCCTTAATTTTGCAATTTTTCGAGCTAACTACTGAATGGGATAAAAATGCTAGTAATATTTCGGGAACAAACACCTCACAGACAGTTAAGTTTTGTTTGTTTATTTTTTCTTAACTACTGAAAAGTCATCGTTTTGATATTTGACCATGTTATCATTTTTAGCAAATGCGCATGTGTAAGTTCTGTGAACCATTTTATACTCGTAAAAATGAGTACCAAAAATGTTTGCATACCATATGGCGGACACAATGACTACATTTCTCAAATATGTATCGCTAGAAATCTAATTTCTACGTAGAGCGGAACTGAGCTGCGAGTACGAAAGGGATCTGTCACATATGGTCCAGGGGCCGACATTTCTCTCCTTCACTGTCTATCGGGGATAGGTATCCGAAAGCTGGCGAAGGACCAACAACTCAAGGCTGGTATAAGCGATCCGCGGGTCGAAATCTCGGGGGTTATCGTCATGGTACAACGCTCAGGCTTAAATATCCAGAGGTACTGCAACCGGTTATTTTTGTTTTGGGCGGTTGGTCTACTCATGTGCACATGCCCTGGTGCACCCCAATACATGCCACGTGGGAGTGAACTAATTGGTCCGAAAGGCCTTATCTTCACATTAAATTTACTTCGAGTCCGTGACGGACCTATTGCTGAGAAGAACAAAGAACTGACGAATAAGTCGTAATTAGGGTCTCTCCGTTGGGAGGACAACAAGTAGTTAATATTCCAGTCAGCAGTGATACTTTTTGACAAGATAACAAGTTCGCAACTCGTATTCGTTTGAGTCTGTTCGTTTGTTTGTTCGTTCTTTCGATTTCGTACGTCGTATCATGTGTAGCTCGTTGGTTTCGATTCGCGGTAATATTAATATGGATTTTACCGTGACTCACATGGAACATCAATATATGAATTTCAATTGAAGTACGCCGGTACACAACAACAACTGCGAAAATCCAAATTGCGCTTATCGCCAATTTCTACGGCAAAATCCAAGTCTGTTTGTTTCTTTGTTGTTTGTTTGTTTGTTTTTTTAGGTTGAATTACATTCTGGTACATTGCAAGCACTCCCTTTTTTTTTGCAACTTGTTGATGCAACTTGGTCGGTTCCGTACTTGACTCGATCTATTTAGGTCTATTACGTATTCTTAAATTTCCAACCTCGGATATTGCCTTTCTAGCGTTGTGATTGCTTCACTCAAACTCGGTTATCATCTCATATATCGTACGACCTTATGTGGAAACTGATTGTGTCAAGTGTTGCCAAGCTGCAAAAGTTGTGCGGGAAGCGAAATTTCCCATAGACCGAAAGTCCGAGGTTGAAAAGTGTTATTCCATTCGTCCTTGTTGGATATGCGATTAGCAACCATCTCATATCCAACGCGCGCTCATGCAGTAATTGTTAATTATCTTAGAAACCTAAATCACGGTAAATTAACTACTAATTTCTCTTTTCACAGATATTTTTTATTAAGAATGCATTTCATGAAAATATCCTTTACCACCCTCTTCAAAGTGTTTCAGAACTAATCTCAATGCTCGACGTCTATACCAATTGCTACGTTCCGATGTTCAAAGAATACGGGGTACTAGTTTACGACTTGTTGAAATTGCGTCATATAAAACAGTTAACCCAAGTAGCAGAAAGATCTCCTAATAATTAGTGAATTTACCGAGTTTGGTTTGCCATAGTTTCGGATTGCATAGTAACCGGACGGTGAACTTTCAAAGGTCACCAATTAAAATTCCATACAGATGTCTCTCATTCGGAAAACGCGCCCGCCAAATCCATACAATTTTTGTTTTCTGATTAAAAAAAATAAAAAATAAAAAACCCTGCTAGATGCATGGCTGTAATTTAATTGAACAAATTCAAACTTAGTAAAATTACTACTTTTGATATGATCTTTTTTCTTGTGACTTGTCTCAATTAGATTTTTTAAAAAAATCTTCATTTGAACTTCGAAACAGGCAATCATCAGCTTATTTTTCTCGTAATCAAATTCCAATGATAGGCATAATCAGTAACCAAAACACAAACGATGAAATTGCTTCTTGGGCGACTTCTTTCCGAGTACGATTCGAAATCAATGAACTCGAGCGATGAACGCATAAGAAGATCTCACGGTCCGCTGCAAATAATAATAAAAAAGAAGTTCTTGAAGTGAACTCTTCATTTCTCGTTTTGAGAGTTGTTATTTCTTGAAAGTGGGGGAAAGAAGGGGGGGGGGATGTTTTCCTTGGTCAGTACATCCTTGATTTCTTGATTCCCATTGACATCTTGTAGTTTTTTCCTTTGGTCTACGACATCTCCCAGTTCCAAGGTGACGCCGGCAATTTGACAGCAGTTGAACCATTTCTCAACAGAGCGATAAACTTATTAGTAAGTGAAAACAAGTCATTTCATTTGCACGTCTTTAGCCACCCGTTCAGGCGTATCAATTAAAAGAATCAGATACCACGCAGCTGTTTACAACCTCTGATTTCATTGGATCCGTTTAGGACGCAGCTCTATTGTTTTTAGGGTTACGGTTCATTGTTTCTGTTGTTTCTTTGAATGCTTCTATTGTTTTCTGAGCCAATCGCGTGGGCTGTTGTAATAGCCGCGTACTGACCCAAAAGAATGGCCTGTTATATTACCTTCTTATCTCAAGCAAATGAGGAAGTGTAGGAGCCGTTTTTGAACTCTCTGTAGATTCACAAAAGCAACACCTCCCAGCAATGTGCCGGACTCGGTGCCTCGGTGACTCGGTGTGGGTGACTTGAGGTTGTTAGCGATTCTCCACTCTGCCCGGAGACGTTTTTCTTCGCGCACTCCAAGTTCCCCCTCTCCACAAAAACCAGCACTGGTTTCTCGGTAACAATAACAAGAAAAACCTAACACTTATTCAAGGCTCTTCCCAATGCCGTATTCTGTGAAGGGGCAATCGTATAGGTGAACTTCAAGCCGCTTTGATATCATGCAGATCTTAAGTGAACTATTTCTTGTAACATACGGAGCGGTTTCATATGACGTCGCGACGGCCATGTTTGTAAACGGCGGCATGATTTATGCAAATAATTTCTTTTGTTTCGGTGAACCAATATGGCCGCTGGTCACTTGAGTGAAAACTGTTCTTTTGTCAAACTGAATCAAGAACTATCCCTGATCTATTACTTGCCTTATTTCTTCTGTAGAAATCAGCTCATGCAGAAGACGAAATCTGCTCTGATTCACACATAGCAGAACGATATTGCTCAATGGCCAATTCTTTGGCGTGTCTGTACGTGGATACAGAGGAGTTTGACAAAGCTGAACCGTTGCACAGGGAGGTTCTCGAACTCAGAGAAAAGTAAATCAAAACTTTAACATGAAAACGTTTTGCCATGTCCTTTCTGACAACTTGACCAGCTTAGTAGAGCTTAACAGCATCGCAAACCTTTTCTTTATAACTTAAATAGCCGGTTTAGCATTGAGCATTGCGACAGCCAATTCATTTTACCTTTTTTTCTTTCTTTTTTTTTTAATTGAGGTGTTTGTGTTAATTTTAAATAAAAGGTTTGCAGACAAGTGGAATGATGGTTGGTCTTCTGTGGCGTCCTCACTGAATGGCCTGGGAGTTCTGTGTTTCAAGACAAACCAATTTGACGAGGTAATGAATAGACTTTTGTTAAATTATCGTTACGGCGGCTATTTTACATTTCTCACGGTATACCCATGAAATGCAAAATCGCTGCGGAATCGGTAAAATGGTCGGTAACCGTTATATAATCCACGCAACTAATTATAAAAATAGTTTTTCCTCCGCTTTTGACCTAGTCCTCAAATGTAACAAAAAAAGGTACATTATTCAACCCAATTTCCATTTTCATACAGGCGCTGATGTATTATAACAAATCCCTGGAGCTTCATCGTCAAACTTTGCCGCCGACTCATCATCTGATTCCAGATACACTTAACAACATTGGTGCCGTGTATAAGTTCATGGGCAAGTGGAAGGACTGCGTTAATGTTCTTGAGGAAGCACTACAGGTGACTGTGAAGTACTAATGGGAAATCCATTGTTCAGTCCATTTATTTGGATGATCGCAATCAACTGAGTAACGTCAGTAGAGACTCGTGGATGCATGCATGATATACTTACCTAGGAGCCCATAATTAGGAGAGTGCATATGTTATAGTCCCGGCAAGCAGCACAGGAGTAGAAGAGGTTATTTTCGAAAATCCCTTCTCAAACTCATTAATAATGCATGAGGTAATTAACCAATTGTGTGGCCTCATTTGGGTCACATGGATGCCCCTTGATACCCGGTAAACAACAGATCCAAACAAGGGTGATTAGATATCCAAACACACGTGTTAGGATATCCAAACACGCGTGCTTGGAAATCGATTTCCAAAAGAATGCAGTACTTGCTTCGTGTTTGGACGAACTTTGTATGCCAGAAGTTCAGGGAAAGGCTGTCCAGGTCTTCCAACCTTTCTTCAAGACTTTGCACACGGTGAACATCATATTCTTTGAACACACACCCCAGCTCAAGTAAAGGAAATGTTTTTCTCGCGCGCAACTTGCCAATTTCGGAAAACATCAACAACTCACTTATCTTTGTACTGAGTACTTTTAGGCTTTGAACGTTCGAGCAAAGAAACTTCTTCTTTGCAACTTTTCGTCGGTCGAAACAGGAAAGACCTTTCCGTAGCTGCTTCTTCCATTTCTCAAAATTGCAAATGAGGACGGGCTGTTTCATCAGGATTTCCAAACACTCGAAAACAATAAAAGCACTCAGCCTTCGACCTCGTGCTTTCATCAGTTTTCTCGTGTTTGGGAACCCTGATGAAACACTCGCCCTCGTTTATGAAATATTACAGGAAAAGTGGTTTCCATGGTTGCAAGGGCTCTCCTCTGTGCAAACCGACACGGGTCGCATAAAAAATGAGCTGAGCTGCCAATCGCTGTCATGCTAAGTCATTTGACTGGATGAATTGGATGAACGTGCCTGTGTCTGTTCTGATTGGCGTGCAAAATGTCGTTCCAAAAATAGCTCCGTCTACTACTGTGTTGGCGTACAAACCCAACGACGGAGTTTGACGCTCGTACCTTCTGACTTCTGACTTGCGATATTTTGGCTTACTCACTAAGGCTCGATTCACTCTAAAGCTTATGAAAATTAAAGTAATGTTTTTGTTGTTGAAGCCAAAAATGAGGCAAATGCCAACACAAGAGTCCGCCCATAGCTAAAAAAAATAGTGACCTAACTTCTTAATTAATAAAATTTTACAGCTTTATGAGGATGCGTACTTTGGTCAGCTACCACCTGACGTGGGTGGAACCCTCCTAAACCTGGCAATGGCTTACGTTCGCCTGAAGGACACCAGTAAAGCGGAATCATTGTACCTGAGGTAAGGGGAATGTAAATCGCTTATCTTACACCGAAGCCCGAAGCCCACCTGTTGTAATGGACAATCCTTCTTAAGAGAAACAATGTGATGAAATTATGAACTGGTGCGCGAGGACGTTTTTCATGTGCGACACGCTATCTTGATTCCCGTTTCAGGTTGAAGATTGATCATGAACATGTTCTATTTTGATAGGGTTCAAATGCCAGATAAATATGACCCAATATTTTTTTGGGCAGCATCTTTTTCCCATCCGATCTAAGTTGTCAAATGGAAAAAGGATTGTTTAAAACCGGTGCACGATAAAGCATGTAGCAGTTATACAACAGCACCCGGTGTTCAAATCTTTTGACTGTTGATATATTGCAGAGCTTTAGACATTCGTATCAAAGCCTATGGACCTGACCACAGTGACGTTGGCAAGACATTGTTGAGTTACTCTGCTTACCTGGTTACGGTGGATCCTAAGAAAGCGGCTGACGCTGCAAAACAAGCGGTGGAAATTCTTGAAGTATGACACTGACTTAAAGTAATCGCCCATTTTTTTGTGCTCTCGCGGAATTTGAGGAAAGGTGTTATTTTCAAAGCAACACACTGTGATCTTGGGTAAGGTCCCACTACCGCTGTTACCCGCCGAGCCCTGTAACAACGGTGCCAAGTAATTGCAACGAGGCAAACTCAAGCATTTTTACAACAACTGAATGCTCGCAACCTTGATTATGTTATCACGATCAACGTCAATAGTTAAAAAGAGATGTAGATAGATAAAGATGTATGTAAAGCTACTAGTGATACCTCAGCCACCATAGGTTTGTTCTAAGATTTTTTTTTTTAATTGTTTTATTTGTTCTCAGAAATCGTTAGGTCCTGAGCACACCAGTACACTAGATGCTTTAGAGAATGTTGCATTTGCTCTTGCCAACGATGGGAAATTTGATGAGGCTCATCCGTACTTTAAGAAATCAGGTCAGATATTAAAGAGATTAATATATTAATCTTAGGCGCTCAAAGCCTGCCTTTACTTGCTCTTTATTAGTTAAGTAGTAGATGGTTTGAAAATGTAAGGGTTCATAGTGTGTACAACAGTGTTTACTTTCGGCTTGTAAATTGCGGGGTGGATTCCATTTCCATTTTTTTTCCATTTTATTCGCCATTAACCACATAAAAGAAAGAAAAAAACACACAATACACTATAATTTATAATAACTTAAAGACGATAGACTACAAATGTTTAAGGTGGTAATGACAAGGAAGCCTATATAGAAGCCGGGAGCTTATGAGCTATAGGCTTCCTGACAAAATAGGGTACATCATACAAATTATGGTGACAGCAAAATATAGAATGTAAAAACAAAAGAAAAAAAAAGGGGAAGAAAAAAGAAGTATTCATAAATTCATAAAGCTCAAGGGGATCACTAAGTAGGCGCTTGCTCGGCCTAAACATTGGATCCCTTCAAAACCTCAAAGGATTTCTCAAATCACCTAATATAAAAAAGATGAAAACATAAATAGAAATACATTTTCGCAGAAAATGTGCATTGTCGCACGAAATCAGTTGTCAGATCCATTTTTGCAAAAACGTCGCCAAGTGTGGTAGTGACCCCTCTTACACAGAAAAGGGGATTAAAATTAACTCAGCGCGGGCACTATATACGCATCTGGCTCCAGAAATGTTAAGGTACAGTCCTCCAAATGTTGAATTGCAGTGCTCAAGGAAGCAGAGTGCAAGTGCACGGTTAATTTTGTACAATTCGGAGATTGCATACTTATTTCTTTTGTATTTTTTTGGAAGGAGTTATACGACATCGCAAAGGCCATATGAACTCTTCCATTCAAAGACTAAATGCTGCAATGGCAGATCATTATCTGAATAATGGTCATCACGAGGAGGCGAGACAGCTTTTTGAGAGACTAGTAAGTGAGCTTAAGGTGTTAATAGGCTGTCGGTGTCTTTCCATAACTACCAAACTACTGACAATTATAGCGACGAATCGAAGGTGGATTTGCTGCAGGTCTTTCTTCGTAACCAGGTTAACCCCCTTTTTTACCTTAGTTATAGGTTAAAACAGGTCAAACGAGAGACCAGATTTTGTCACCAAAAGAATCTCAGTATAGAATCATCAACTCTTTCTTCTTTGCCATATTTTCTAGATAGGGACGGAATTTGCTTCAGACAGAGACTTTGCTGCCCTGGACTATTTAGATCAAGACTTGCTTGGAGAGAACCGACCGACAAGGGCTTACAGAGAGACTGTTGACTATGGCTTGGAAAAGTAAGTGCTTCGACTCACATCCGACCTGCCTTAATCAGGTTATCCTATGTAACATACCTGATTTGCTGGGCAAATCGTGACAGTGCAATGCATGCCACTAGTTAAGAACAAGAATTGGAGTTACTCTGAATAACATTGTGTGAAACACCCGGATAACATTTAAAGGGAACCTCCACATATCTACAAAAAGATAACTTAAAAGAGAGGAAATTATGTTTACAATCAAATTTGCTCGAAAATGTTTCAACTAGAAAGCGTTTGTGAGGGAGAAAAATTGCGTTTTAGACTCTTATTTCCACTTTTAAATTTCTTGGACGCCGCCATCTTGAATAATTCTAACTTAAGTTGGTGGCACTATTGTTATTATACAAAAGCTCTTCATGTCAGAACAATAGGGCAACCAAGTTACGACACAATTATTCAAGATGGCAGCGCCCGCGAAACTGAAAACAAGCCATTCTAAGTCAGTTTTTCCCATGCAAATGCTTTCTTTGAAGCACTTCAAACAAATTTGATTGTAAACATCATTTCCTTCCTTTTAAAGTAATCGTTCTGTTTGAGTGGATTCATGAGGTACTTAGCTTGTGATAAGTACATTTCTTCTGTCGATAGGTTTCCTTCCAGCGTAATGCTTTTAGGTAGGAAACTGCCAAAGCTCGCCGAAATTGGTGACTGCGAAGGAATACTAAAGATTTTGGAAAAAGGTGGCTTTGGAGCCCAGAGATACAATGAATCGTATCAGAGTTTTGTTGAGATGCAGCACAGAAAAGAAGGCCTGGAAATAATATCAATTGCTCATGAAAAGTTTCCTGATGACACGGTACGTACTATGTACTCTCCACGATGAGCAAGGCATGGCTTGCGATGACCCGATGTTTTCCTAACACCCATCTATATTTGTTGTATAAAAAGGTCATTCTGCTCAACTTAGCAACGTGTCACGCCTTCTATAAGGACTACGATAAAGCCTGCAGTTACTTTAGGAAGCTTCTTCTGTTGCAACCAGAAGATGAGAATGCCTTATGCACTTATGGACGTGTGCTTGCCATGTCGGGAGACGTCGAGGAAGCGATAGAACAATTCTCAAAAGCTTTGAAAATAGCAGAGGACAAAAATGAAGAGCAGTTAATAGAACAGGTTAGTTTTCTTTGAAAGAAGCTTTCAACATAATAAATTAGGAAATTTAGTAAGTGACCCAAAAAAGATCATTATTTTTTTTGTTTTTATTTTGTTTTGCTTTTTATTCGTTTTTGTTTGCTTGTTTGTTTGTTTGTTTTTTAGTCGGGTCTAGTAACTCGGCAGCCTCGACCAAGGCCACCGTAATCATAATCAGAATTATTTCAAAGTATTATTGATGAGGTGCAGACCGCGTTGTTTGGTTTGTTTTGTAGATTAAATCATACCTGAATCTGATGGAAGGAACGTAAAAGCTTCAAGACACCGTAAAAGGAGTGCTTTATTTTCTAAGTAAGAGCTTCAGTTACTTATATTTGCCCAGGTTAACGTTACCGTGGTTGAAAGAAATTTTATTCCATCAGAAAACTTTGCACCAAAGTTCAACTTCATCTCCGAACTCTCTTTAAGAATCAAAATCATTTTACAGAGCACTGTTTTTTTTGTTTTTGTTTTTGTTTTTTTCTTTTTATGTCCGTCTTCCTTCTTTAATTCAGGAAGAGCTGAAATAGATAAACGAATGAAATCTGTCCAGCTCTACAGCAGCAGAATTGATTTGATTCATTTGTTGTTTACATATATAGGTGAACCCTGTCCTTCAAAGTTTCAGTAACATTTTCAGGAATTTTGCAGTTTCTTCTTAGGACTTAAGCTGCTTACCTTAAAACGTCTAACTTCAATTCTACTCTTGATCGCGAGTTCATTGTTGGAGAATGGAGCTGGCTTAGTTCGATCAAAACTTATTTTTTTTACACCTTCATTTGTCTTTAACTACATATTCGCCTTCTGCATTTTCCATTAAAGCTGCTGGGTTTGCCTCAGTTTTACTCGTTCCGGTTTCTGCCAATGTGTGGAGACTGACAAGCTGAGTTGTACTGCGCATTTTCTATGTGGGTACAATCGATGCTCCTTTGCCATACTGCTCGTGGTCGCACATGACAGGCATGCGGTTTATAGTCAATTTATATGCGCCGATGTTGTCAACATTCCAGAATACCAGAGTAAGGCGAGATCCTGGGAACCAGCCGTTCCTCTTTGGGAACAGTGCTGTTTGAAGACTCTCTGTCTACCAAGATGCAATGCGCGCAGGCTCGGAGGTTTCGTATGATATGAAACCTCCATTTTTCCGTCGGTGCGTTGTTCCTTCGTTAAATCATTTGTTATCGGAGTCATCCATTGGGATTTGTTCTTACTCAGTGCTTCTTATTGCAACCACGTTATCGTAATTTATTAGGAAGTAGATATTTTGTCGTTAATTGCAATTCTCAAGCGTTTCAACTTCCGTTGACTGACTGAGCAGTTGGACCAACGGTGAATTCCGAAAAATCCAGGTGAAGATCTCAAAGACCTGAGCTGCTTAAAGCAGTCTATTCACAGAAATCAGTTCGAGATCACTGAGAGCCCATATGGATTCATGGGGATACCACTAGCTATAAACCAACAGCGAGTTTGCTGAAGTCCTTTCGCAGTAAGCCGAGTGACATTTGCACAGTTTGTAATCTCTTACTTGGATAGTTACCGTGACTTACCTGAAATCTTATTTTCGAGACTTGTTTGGATTTCTAATTCTTGTTTCATACAACATTTGGATTAGATGCTTTTGCTTGTTCATCAGCTAAAAGCATTCCTGAAAACATTCACGAATTGAACGATGCCCAATTTGTTGTGTGACTCTTTCACGGCTACAATTTGCCAGGAGGAGTACAATCAGTGAATAATCTTATAACGTTTTTTCAATTTGTCAAAGTCAAAAAAAGGAGTATTTTTTCCAACAACGGAGGACAGTATTAAATGTACTTTATTGAAATTAGTTTGTTATTTATGCGACCCGTGTTTCTGGCGACGCGAGCCGCGTAAGGTGACAAATTAAAATCATTCCGAAAGACGCGATATTTTATTAGTCCAAGAACGGCAGCAGCGCTTTATTCATTCCAAATATACCTTTTATTCGACCAGCCAGCTTTCTAATATTCCACTGTAGCTTTTTGTCGCCTATTTCTTTCCCACTCGTGACTTCAAGCCAAATGAAAACATAAACAAAGGTGCCCATTGCATCTTGGTAGACAGAGAGTCTTTAACGTCGGTCCACTGCAGGTAGTTCAAAGCAAGATGTCGAGGATGAATCCAAGGACGAAATGTCTCCTCCCAAGGACATGGAATCATCCGAAGTGATTACAAAATAACATACCACGGCATTCCCCACAAGTTATCTCGAGACGAAGCTGCGGTGACTGCAGCACGGGAACACCAACAGAGAACAATCTTCTCAGGCCCACGCTGCTGATGTATTCATTCCATTTCTGATCGTATCTGGGGTGTGCCTGTGTGAACCCAATACAAGGTCAATTATTTCTCGATGACCTGTGCGAGCTGACCACTGATCATTTGAAAACTGACAAGAAAAATTGTTTGCTCTTGAGGGAAATAACAATAACAACAACAATAATAATGTCATGGAACTGTAAAAATAAGCACTGGGCTCCCTTAGGCCGCTTGTTGTTGCTTGGGCCGTGGAAAGTTGTATAATAATAATAGTTATGATGATGATGATGATGGTTTTCAATTCAGGGTGTGTTAGTAAAACCCAACGCCACATTTGGAAAATAGAAACTAAATCAAAATACAAATGTAGAATCATAAGTAAATTAGCGTGGTTATTAAAGTGCATGAAGGGTTTACTCTCTACGGCATGACTGCTTTTAGACCGGTGGAAGCTAGCAGGAACAGAAAAGAGGACTCTTGCACAATTATAATACTGTATTTTATTGACAAAATATAGTTTGATTATTTTCATAGGTATATGTAATCTGTTGTACAAACTCAAACCTGGCTGAGTTTTAGTTGAGAACCATATTTACATATCACTTTGAGTGGAAATATCTTCATTTTAATTTCTTTTGAACCTGTAATTCTAAATAACATATTCACATGCATACATGCTCCATGCGCACTCTTCTTTCCTAAGAAAAGCATGAATATGTCACCCGTTTCAACGAAGATTACAATAACTGGGCTAACAACTGTTGGACCTTTGTGCATGCAGCCACTGTCAAGTCTTACAAGCACTCTTTATGCGTGTTTTTATAAGGCCTTCTGTCTGCATTGTTGTCAACTTAACCTCGCTTTACTTTGGAACGTTTGCCACCATAATACATCTTGTCCTTTATAAGGCCTAAGATAAAGGGAATTTCGTATCAACGTACACAATGTACAGACGTAACGAAGACTGTCTAATTTGAACTAAAAGTAAATTGTTTTCCGATGCCTGGTCCGGCCAATATATACATATTTTTCTTAATACCAAACGAGGTTCGCAATTGCTCCCGATGAATTCATGCTCAACTCCCTCGATCGTCTCTCCCTAAAATCGGTTTGTTTAATGGATCCAAAACAAAAAGCCTATGTTAAAAATTGTGTCAATCTGAGTTTCCAAAGTAGTGCCGATCTGTCACTTCTGAAATCTCTCTCCAGAACTCAAGTGTGTTCGTTTAGTTTCAAATGACCCAATACATGACTAGAGGTAACAGACAATGCAAGACAATTCATTTAACTTTACTGAATCAAATAATTACAACTGAGGTGGATAGAACAAATTTAATGTCGAAAAAGAGAAGGAATTATGATTACATCAGTACATCAGTCGAGGGCGAGTTAGCATTAACCAGAATAAACAGAAAGTGACAATACTTTTCTCTTTGCTAGACCTAATTTATTTAATTGGTATATTGCTCATTTATGAGGTAAAGAATTCTTAAGAGTTTAATCGAGCCAGTGACGGAGACTTGAGCCATGCATAATTACCAGTATTGCTTCCGTCCAACCGACAAGGGAGAAATCGTTAACTAAAACCAATAGACCATTTTACAGTTCTGTGCTCAGTTACCAGGCCTTTGAATAAAAGCGAGGCTTGAGTTGACCTTGTTTTGATACAAACCTCACTGCTTTTCTTATGTAAATAGCACTAGTTAGCATAAGGACAGCATGATTTACGTAAAAAAAGAAGTGAGGTTTCTATCAAAACAAGGTCAACTCCAGCCTCGCTTTTACTCAAAGGCCTGGCAACTGAGCACAGAGCCGGGGGTGCATTTTGGGGGGACTATTCC
>BLFK01000004.1:1168918-1171418 GCA_014634185.1 Astreopora myriophthalma
CGCCAAAGGTCACTCTTAGTCGTGTCCAGACTATTCCAAGTGTTAGTTCTCAGGTCACCTCTGCAAGAACCATTCCATACGCGTTTTTGGGAAACCTTATTCCTGTTATTCCGTTAATCCTGAACCGGAACAGAAATAGAATAGTCGCAAAAAAAATGCACCTTGTAAAATGGTCTATTGCTGGATTATAACCGCAGTCGAGAAGCTTAGAGTTGAAAAGTAGATATATTTTGTGCTTTGGCTTCACCCTTCTGCTAAACATCGGATGTGCAATATGAAACGTCTGTATATTTTCTACGATCGTTATAGGTATTAGTCTTTGTAAACATTGACCTTGATGACGAAGAGTGTTTGTCCCAGATTCCACAGCAAGGCACCAGGTGGGCAAAGCCTTTGCGGAACTGCTCACTCAAAAATCCATACAACACTGGATTCACAGCACTGTTGGCATACACCAGGACGTGGCAATAAGACAAAAGAAGATATATTCCCCTTGAAGAAAAACCAACAACAACACAACAACTTCTTATTGCAAAATCGAAGGATCATTTAAGGTACGCCGCTCAGTGTGGTGCTGGTTTGCGCCTCAGCCACATCATTGTGAAGGAAGCTGGGAGGAAAACATGGCTTAAAACATTTTACAACAAAACATTGTGATAGGGAAGATGGGACAGTGAGGCTGCGTCCGTGCTCCTCGTGTTGATTATAGTTTCAAAATGAAGACTCGACTTTGGAGTTGATTTCATTTCCAGGGTATTGGAGTAGCACTAGTATATCACTCGCTCAACGTGTTTCGCAGTGGATTTTTATGAAGACGTTTCAATCGTTAGTTCTACGCACGATGTAATTGGCTTTTGTTGGCCCTGTCACGTGATAATGAACTTAAATCAAAGTAAGTGTCAAACACTATGACAGTGAAATGATTAATGTCCATAGCCGTAATTACGAAAACTTTAAAATCCAAAGAATCTTTTACTATCATTTTAAGACCCCCGTTCGACATCTCACGGTCCTATAGGAGTACGGGAGTGTTTGTCAACAAAATCAGGTAGTCAAAAATTACCTGATCCGCGACTGAAAAAAGAGCTAATCCGGAACAAGCTTGTCATTTCGAAACAAAAATAAACGACTGCAAGGCGTCAAGGATGACACTAGGCCTTTAAATGGCCTGTGACTTGTGCTAACTCGGCGAGTGTCCTGTTTCTCAATAGCAGAGCTTCCGAATTAGTAATGTCATCGGCTCGAGCACTCGCATCTATTTTCCCGAGCATTTTCGCGTCACAACCGATAAATTCACCATTATTTCATTACGCCCGCACTTACCTGAACTTAGTTCCGTCTCCGAATTCCAACCACAGATAAGTAACATGGTAAGGCAAAAAGCACAAGAAGTAAAAGACCACAACAACAATCAGCATTCGAATGACTCTTCCTTTGGCCTTAGCTGTTCTAAATCCTTCGTTGTCCGAAGTTTCTCTTGCAGTTTTATTTAGCTTCAGTACAATGATCGTGTACAGCACAGCGATCAGGGGCAGAGGTATGGCATATGTGAGACTAAAGGACAGCAAGGAGTAAATATGTCTGAATATCTCCCTCGGCCAGCCGGTTTCCGAACACATAGGAAGCCCGTTTTGACCATCACTCGTCAACTGCATAGCAGCAAACATGGGGAGACCAGTCAGAAACGCGATCAACCATATCACTGTAATAATATAACGGACCTGGGAGACTGTAATTCGAGGTTCCCATGGAAACGCGATCGCTAAATAACGTTCTGCAATAAGAAAATCGAATATTTGGATATTAGTTGTCACCCTTAAAAAACAAAACAAAACAAAGCAACATAATGTTTTGTAAGTAAATTATGGATACTTCAAATTTTAGCCTAAAACTTGAACTTTTCAGTGTTAATCAACTTCTCGATAGACCTGAAAAAAAAATAATCATTTCTTAGAGGGTACAGTTCTCGGAAGTTTCCAATGGATCTTTACAGTTCCGATCAAAATCTCTGTATGTGACCCCACCGTTTCTTCTGGTCATCCTGCAGTTGACGTCGATTCACCAAATGAATACGACTATGATTTATGGTTATGGTCTTACGTTGGCGGCAGTTTTGCTTGTCTTTTACAATGGCAACCATTTGAAAATGGTATAAACACCATTCGCTAAGAACCTCGCTGGACTGTTCCTTTATTTGTTTTCCTTCCTACCAGCGCGCGAATTGGAATCTTTGAAGGAAACAATTCTGAAGAGTACGGTCATGTGGTCTGCATTGGCAAAACAAACAACGAAGCTAAAGAGGTCTGTTGAGCTATGGTGCAAGTGGGTGGATGTTAAACACGAGAAAAACGCAAGAGCCGCTCGGGGCTACGAGATATGTGAGTCAACCTTTGCGCGTCCTTTTTTAGTTTTAGAAAGCTGCTGGCTTCTCGGCGGGATTCGCGCGGATTTTTTAAAATGCCCAATCAGGATAAAGTCGCTACCAAACGTCACACGTCGG
>BLFK01000004.1:1173918-1190229 GCA_014634185.1 Astreopora myriophthalma
AATGCCGCGTCACGCAAAAGCTTAGAAATTCAAGCGTAGTCCATCACAAGACCAAGAACCCATTCGGAGCAAAACTTTGTATAAATATTAGTTTTCAGCTGCTCTTATACATCATGAAAGTAAAATATCAGGAGGATCAATAGTTTTGTAGTTTGAGTTTTAGTGACGTCATGTGAAAACCGGCAATACTTGTGTGTTATGGCACTTAGCCCCTATTGCAGCTGCTCAAAGTTTGCAAATGTCCCCAAATTGCCCTCCACTGCAGCTGTCTGCAAAGTTTGCAAATGTCACCAAACCAATACCGTATGGACATTGAAACCAAAAGCCCAGGGCCGAGTTGTTCATAGCAAGGTTAGCGCTAATCCGTGTTATAAACCATGACAACCTACTGGTTTCAATCGGACTTAACCCAGGGTTAGCGCTAACCCGGCTTCGAACAACTCGGCCCAGAAAATCCAAATAAAAGTCTTATTTTGGTCGGGCGTTACTACTTATTGGCGACGGAAATCCGCGGAGCACCTACTTGAGGAAAACAAATAAATTTCATAAGTGAAATGTGCGCTGCATGAGCTGAGTAACTGAAAGTTATGTTGAGTTTTGTGTGCTTACATTAGTCACTGTTATTAGTTTAAGGTTTCCCGGTGTTAAGTGTTACGCTTAAGCACTTGGATTGAACTGGACAAAACGAAATACAGAAAGGTTGTAATCAGTTTTTCGCTGTCCAATGAACCCTTATATATAGTAGTGCACACTTATCCTCTCCTTTTCGTACTGTAAACCCCGCTGACAATCTCGTTGCCATAGTGACTTAAATGCGAAGTGAAAAGGTTTTTTACTACCATGCTTTGATCTCAGTCGGCGAAAATCAATACGTTAGATGTAAACTGAAGTCTTTCGTGGGTGCGCAAACACTGGCAAGAAATCTAAAACTGAGAGTAAACGTAAGGTGCGTGCTTTCCGCCGACGAGTTAATTAGGTCAATTCCGTAAACATGAACTGGTTAGTGATCATGTTTCTCTCCTTCAAGCTAAGTCAACTATTATCGAGACAGCACGCCTGAAATCTCATCAGTAGCAAGAAGTGTATCCGCTAGACTGTCGAGCTGCAACAGCCTTTGCTCGAGTCCACTTTCTCCTAACCTGCTTTGCTGAGATTTCAATGACACTCATCCAAAGAGTAATTAAGATCAAACGTCATCACGGGTTGCCTACACCCAATTTCTCCTTGCGTATCAATTATTTTTATCTTTCTTGATGATTACATTCCCTCAGGCAAACATCGTTTATCCTTCATCGCTGACTTATGCTTTAAGGTGAAGAAGTAAGAATAACTGTGCTGATGAGCACCGCCTTGGTCAAAGCATACAAGACAATTAAGTAACAATTCAGTCATTATAAGCTTAAACATTATAACAAGTTATCCCCTTTCACTTCATTAAGCAAAAGAACATGTGACCCTTTCACCTGTTGAAAAATGCGGTTCAAGAAGTCGAAAGCTTGTGTTTACGAGTTTAAACACTTTTAGCGAGAGAATGCCTCCCATTTAATTATGATCCACCCGGCTATGGTCCTTCGATACATACATATGATTTTATCAGGCCACATAAACTATGCGAAGGAACTTTTTAGGTCTAATCAGTTTACGTCAAATGAGATTCTTCAAAATCCGACGGGAATTTAATACACCCGTCCAGTCATTGCACTTATACTTTCGAGGACACTTCTTCGTAAATTGAATACTAACATTACGTAATGACGTCAAGGGTTCCCTTTATTGTTGAAGGAAGCCCTTAATCGTTACAAAGCTTCACTCTGGTTACTGCTTTCTAGTGTTCTCGTATATCCAATTTCAGCTGGAAGCGACATCCTGTTATTGTAAGGGAAAGCAAAGACGAAAAGCAAGAAGTGTGAAGGCTTTTAAAACTTTTCTGCCCGATTCACGCATGAAACAGTGACAACTATTCTGTACCAGTTCGGTATACGGGCAAACCTTGAACGCAAGCTTTCCACTGTACCCATTTTATTTTTGGTCTTGTTCCTGATATAGAGCAAATGGAACTTCAGCTGATTGCAATGTTTCAGCGAATGGCAGTTTAATAGCCAAGGGGCGCGGCTTCCGCGAATTTTGCATGCATTTCTTCTTCTAAAAGCCGGCCATTTATTTAGAATCTCCATATTGTGTTGAAAATTAAGACAAAGCAGGTATACGTTATTGGTGTTACCGTTTTCGGATTTTTCTTTTCTTTTTTTTTTCAATGAGGCGGGACTTCATATTTAGAGCACAAAAATTAATTTATGAAATTAATATGAAAGCTATTATATCACCTGATGAAAAGGTGAATATTCAATAAATACAACATTAACAGATGCTATTATGTGTGAATGACATTATGCCTCACAAAACGCAATCCGTTGCTCTGGGGTAAAAGGACAAAGCGTAAACGTTCTCTACAGAAACTGCATGATTAAAAAAGTGCACTGTCTATACGTTTTCTGTCGCTCGTCGGTCCAAATTTCTCCTCGCTCGTTAAATGAACCTTTCCGCGATCCACCAAGGTGTATAATTGAGGCACTTGACTCGGATGACATCATTAAACTTACAAACTGCAGTTTCAATTTCATCATAGAGCGCGCCTCAGACAGTGCGGTAGACCTTGCACGTCACTGTCTTTACACTAAATGAAGCCGAGCAGTAAACCTCGGCAGGATGGGACGTATGACAATTTACAAATACCATGCCGGGAAAGAGAGACATCAGTTGTGATCCTAAACAGTTCAATCCTCTTGCACATTAAGTCGAGGTCACCGATCCATGAAGTTTGATTATTTTACGGCACTTGACCCGATCTCTTGATTTGAGAACAGAAATGCCCCTGTATTGTGAAGGGGTTTTTGTATAGGCGATACTCCGCCAAACCTTAGGAATAGTTTGCCAAACAACTAAGAGTACGTGTCCCTGTGCACAGCTGGAAACAGAAACACGTACTTAGCTTAATTTCTTCTGCCGGTTTCTGCTTGATAATCTGCTATCGATTCAATCCTGATTGCGCCCCATTAGTGTCTCTTTTGATAATCCCTTTAAGGAGATCGGTGGTGATGTAGGCTTATATTCACAACCAAACCCTGAAGTTGTATCACGAACACCGCAAATGTGCTCACGCGAAAAAGGCCACTCTTTCCCGTAAACAGTCTTCATACCTTGGCCCCAAGCAAAGGGCGTTCGCAATGGATAGCCACTAACATTCTACGCTTAAAGGTCGAATATCATGTTTATATCACTCGAAAAGTTGGCAACGTGATTCAAAAGAGACTACAGAGCTTGGTCGAGGCTAGGAGCAGTTTTTGTATATTCCTCATCGAGTTATAAACGGAAAGCATCACGCACAGTTTTTATTTATTGAATTATGATAACGTGGGCAACAATTTGGACTATTCTTTAAGGGGGACCGCTCGAGAGGAGGGTGCCATCTATGGCAAAATAAAGTGTATAGTTCTTCTTATTAAAGAAAACAGTAACAACAATTTACCTACCCGTGTGAAGTTCTCTTATCTTGTACACAACCGCGAGGACAGAAGTGTTCCCAGTTATAGTTAGAAGAAAAATGATTGTATAAACAATTAGCCGAAAGACATTCGATGCCAATGGTTCATTTATGAATTCGTCACCAGAAACCATAACAGGAGTGGAGGTGAGCGTTCTGTTAAGCTCCATACCAATACTGAATTATCGCCAGCAGCACAACAACACCGTCTCAACGGAAAAAATACTTAAGGAATGATAGCATTACTACCACGCTGTGTAAATCAGTCTGTTGGCGACCTTTCGGGGCTCTTGCTATAATGCTGGTTTTAGATAACACGGTCCCATTCCAGTAACGAAAAGCTGCTCAACAGCCTGATCGGTACGCCAAATCCAGTATTATTGTTTGCGGTGTCACCCGTCGCCAGCTCTGAGCTATGACTTTGCATTAAAACGTAATGTGCCAGAGGAAGCCAATATTTATTCAGTTTTAATATTACCCTGGGGATTTGCTGCAGCAATTACAATGCCATCAACAGCTTTCCGGTAATACTAAAAACCTAAAATAGCCGAGACTTTAATTATCACCTCCCGCTGCAAGATTCAGACACAACTTGATTGATTGGCCCCAAAGAACAAACATTGTCTTTGAGGAAATAATACCCGGTGAAATATGAGAAAATAAAACAGAAATCGAGGCACGTTCGGAGACATCGTGTTAAAACTGTCTGCAATCATAAATTATTTTATATACCACAAATATCCATCTCACGCTTACTGAAGAGGCGCTTTTTTTGGCTGTCATATAGATCCGCCCAACTCCAAGGCCAAAACACACAACTGGTTGTTATAAAAATGCCTCTGGCGATGTAAAAAGAATTATAGGATAAGCACACTTGTTTTGACTGAGTCTTGTTTAAGAAAAACGGAAGGATTGGAAAAAATAATTTCGTCGGTCTTTCAGCAACGAAAACAAGATGAAACAGCCCTAAGACCTAGGAAAACATTCCTTTCAAACCCTCCTAGAATGTAAGACGGCTCCTTCACTTTTCTCTATTTTTCCTCTCCACGATTTCCGTCTTAAAGAGTCAGTCGTTGATTTCTCGTGAGTTAACTTCCAAAATCTTGTTTTTCTTCCCAAAGGTCCAAGGTCTGTGGACTTATTTATGGTGTGCATCAGCATTGTATTTTTTTTTTGTTTGTTTTTTGTGTTTGTATGTTTGTTTGTTTAACTTTTAGATAAATTGTAAAGTTATTATGAATAAAGCTCCCCTGTGCTGAGAAATCTGATTAATTAGCACAATCATCTCGTAATTTATAATAAATGTATAATTAAGTTCTCATTTCTTGGCCATTTCTGGCAGCTGATGACTGACTTTTTTCCAAGTTGTGATGATGATTGCCCTTTCACTCGGACAATTTTAGCTGTATAAATCGGGAAATACAGTGAAAACGCTTCGTCTTTTGTTTAGCGAGTTAAAATTGCTAGCTGTTTTCACGACAAAAAACAAGGAATTATGTCGCTTTTATGACCGGAAATTCAAGCAGAGTTGTACTACCTCGCGAGATGGTATAACTTGTCCTGGTAAATACTGCAGCCGATCACATTGCACGTAGTGACAGCCGCCTGTCAAGTAATCTGGCAAATGTTATTTACCGCTAGCTTCGTATTTCAGTTCGCCTCAGAAAAATGGCAGATGAGTTCAATCCGATGATTCCTCTCTTTTCTTTCCATTTTCGATTCCTCCGCTGTCGTTTGATTCTCCAGTTCCTCCCCGCGTTGAGTGTTGTTTTTCCGTTGGATTAAAATTACAACATTTCGTAGCATCTTCCTCATCTGTAGAGACTTGAATCTCATCCTCTGAAAGAAACTCCTTCTTCTGACAGAAGTCATTAAGAGCGCTTCGTCTCCCGCCATTTTTGAAAGTTGCGCGCTTTTGTAATTTGAATGTTTCATTTAGCGGCTCAAATTCCGGGTTAAATTTCACAATGAAAACAGATGCCAAGTTTAACTAGTAAATGTCAGTCTGTAAACAAATACCAAGAAAGAATGTTCAGCAAGTAAATTGGCCTAGTGAAAACACAACCGATGTACCATGCACCAGGATCTCCTTGTGTATTTTGCTAGTGTCCACCCTGCCATCAGAGGCCCCTTCGACCTTCCCGTCATACTTAGAAAGCAGGGTACGGTTAACGGTAAATTAAATAAATGCGTCACTTTGACCACCTTCGTGCCTGCATTTGTTTAAGTCAAAGGTCTCAATAACATGAATGCAGTGATGAAAACTCAGTTAAAATTTGAAAACATCTTCATTGTGAGAGTATCATGATTCGTACTTCCGAACAGGAAAAACGTATCCTGGAAAACCTGTTTTAAACTTACCCACTTCCGAGGGTAGTTGTTAAACGCAAGCTGTTAGATGCAAAATGGAGATTAAAATAACTTAAAAAGTATATATGGTCGCATCTCTGATCAAGCGGCCACCCCCTAGCTATTGACCGGCCACTTTCAGTCATCAAAGTACGGTCCCCAAAAGTTACTATCAAAATACTGCAAACTAAAAGCCCCTAAGTTACCAGTAGGCGTTGGCCGTCCACACTATGCTGCCCCGATTGCTTTTACCCTGTTACTAAGCGGCCACATAGACTTAAGCCTTGAAGAAGCTGATCACAGATAAGAATCGGCAAAAATGGATGGTGACTGGGCCAAAAAAGGCCATTATGCCTCTTCAACTAAACTTGGCCATTGCATTAATTTGTCCACACAAAAAAGTCTGTTATGTCGATCACCAGACTGGCTGATTTTGAGTTACTTCCGTCGGAGAAAAAAACAAAACAAAACAAAACACCGTACCATGCTTAAGTTGAAGGGTCATGCCGGCTATCTGACTGTACTCAAACAATACGGTTCAGTCCTTCAGCGTGTGACATCTACATATCGATGTCGTCGGTGAAATAACCCAGTCATCCTTTTGCAGTTAGCTATGCAACAGTTTCACATTGTTGAAGTGCGGCTGCTCAAAGTCCTTTGTGCATATGAGGTGAATCCTCTCCGACTCCCTTTACCAATGGCTCTTTTGAAACCTTTCTTAAACTGGTCACCAAGGAACGCATACAACACGGGGTTGGTTGCGCTGTTGCCATACATCAGTAACTGGAAATAAGACTGCAAGAGGAAGATGTACCTGTGAAAAAGTAAAGGAAATAACCTTTTTATACACTGTGGCATCAGTAAAGCTTCATGCTTAGTTGTGGGTCCGTGTATAGAAAGTGACAATTCAATAAACAGAACAGCGTTAAGGAACTCAACTGGACTGAGGCAAGCAGATGGCTATTTACAAAGCGTGGTGAAGTTGAATTCGGGACCAACAAACCGGTTAATTTGGTGGTCAGAGCGTGTTTGAACCGAATATCGACATGTCCAAAAATGCAAGTAATTAGATGCTCGCCGACTTTGATAAGCGTCACGAAGTGTCCCCTTGCTCTTTTTCTCAACTTCAACATCACTTGTGTCCAGACATACAGGCAATAAACGTCACAAAGTGTCCCCCAAACTGCGCTTTTCAATTAAACGTGAACAGTTGCATTTATCCCAACCTAGAAAAAAACCCTAACGCAAACCCTAACCTTATTGTTACAAATAGGCACCAGACGCTTAGACTGAACGGGACACTCCGTGATGGATATCAAAATTGAGCGTGCATCTAATTACTTGCGTTTCTGGCCGATAAGTGGAATTTCCGCATGTAAATCGTTGTGGCCCAAACATAGCCGAAGGGTTGAGCAAAACCACTCGCTCGGCAATCGTGCATAAACTAGATCTTACAAATTTTAAGAGGGTCAACATACAGTATAAACAATTTTTTCAAATAATAGGTCCCGTATTACTGACCGTGTTATCTGAAATGTAAGGGTCATAACGCAGAAAGTGAGACGGGAACACAACAAAATTTATGACTTGCCTGGATTGCTGGAAGTCACCAAAATCCATCATGAAGTACAAAGTGTGGAATGGCAAAAAACACAATGCATAACAAATAACCACGGCCGACAGCATTTTTATAATCCTTTTAGTTGCATGAGCTTGCGTAAAACCAGGTCTATCGGCGCCTTCTTTGATTGCTTGACGAAGTTTAAGTCCAATTTTTATGTAAATAATAATCATTATTGGAAGAGGAATCGCATAAGTTAACGCAAAGCTACATAACAAGTAAATTTTGGGGTAAGGGAATCCTGTTGTTTTAGGCCAATCCTCTATGCATCTTTCTCCTGCCGGCGAGCTGTCGAAGCTCATCACTCCCAGAATGGGCAAGGCTAACAAGAGAGCTGTCAACCATATCAACAACATGATCAGCTTCCCTTGGGACCGTGTTACGCGCATGCCAAATGGGTGTACAATAGATTGATGTCGGTCTGTTGAAAAAGGAAAGAAACCAAGGCAGACATGAGGACGGCAACAAATAATCGGCCTGACTGATATCGAAGGTTTATTCTATTTAGCTACAGATTAATTGAACACAGCAAATTCTAGAAAAAACCAGCACTTAATTAAAGCAGCGCCATTGTCAAGCTATGTTAAGCGCCATAATATAGTTACTAACTATGGCCATAACAAATCAGTTGGTGCCTCAGTCTTGTTTTGTTATGGATGACAAGCGACAACCATTTACAGTTGAAAAAAACAACTGACAACAACCACAAAAACCCAAGAGAAAGCATATTTTGTTTCAACTTCCATCAGAAACTTTGTTTTATAGATGTTTACAAATCAGGTTTGCGTTCTGCGTTGATTTACTCGATTCTTGGAAGCAACAAACTAAAGTGGCAGCTGAATGTACTTTCAAAATCGTGGCAGCGCAGACCTGGAAACTCAAAAGTGGCTAATAATTTATCTTTTTTGAGGCGGTTTCGTCAGTATATTCTATCTTAAGGGTCTCGTTAGTGGTTCGATAAAGAGAAAATTTCGGTTCTGGGCACACAACGCATATATAACGTTGAATCGTATATCAGTCAACATAAGTGCAGTTTAACAGCCTGCGTAACGAAGACTTTCCGTAACGGAAAGCGGGGGGGGAGGAGGGAGCTCTCAAAAGACTTTTTTCTTACCTACAGAAATGGCCAACATTGTACCCACAGATCCCATGACAAAACATGGCATAAGAGCTGGAATGAGTTTGCACATGACTGGGCCAAAAGGCCAATAGAATTTGAGCTCAAAGTAAACAACTGTAAACGGGATGCAGAGCAGTCCGACTCCAAGGTCAGCCACAGCCAGATTAGCGATGAGAAAACCCGTTACTGCAAAAGAATAATATCGTACGTTAACTTTGTGCCAGGTCAGTTTTTAGCGCATATATGGTTATTGGATGATTGTGTCGTGGCGTTTTTCTTAACTGACGTCATAACTATTCTTGAAAGATCTACAAAACGTAACGTCGATTCGCAACACTTTGGAGCACCACGGAAGCAAATAGCCATACTGGTGATGCAAAGACACACGATATGTGCTACATCGCAGTAACGAAAAACGTTTTGCCTCTTTGAGGTTATTAGGACATTGATATCCTCTCAAGCGGTTCACAGACAGGACATGGGCGTTGAATCACTGTTTGTTGTAAAGGTAGCCGTCAGGAAACGTTTTATGTGAAGAACTAGAATGACGAAACGACTCAGTTGAATCTGGGTGGTCCGATATATTGCCAGTATTTTTCAGGATGTTGTTTTTCCATATAACCTGAAAACCTGGTGTATATGTAAAATACAGATGGCCCATGGAGAGTGTCCAATAGTGCCGGGGAGTAACCACTAGGATCAAAAACTGTTCACTTTTAGAACTTGGGAATTGGAGTGTAGAAGTAAAAATACCTATCAGTTCAAGTCGTCTTTAATTTCCTGTAATAACTGAAAAAGACTAAGAACGGTCTACGTAATCTAGTTAAAACCCTTTAGGAGGGGGACGGAGACTGATCTATACATTTTTCTCTTATATAATAACATCCAATCGAGACTAACTTAAAATGTTGTAGTTTGTGAAATTTCAAGGTAAAAAAGACAGAGCTTGCCGTTTGGCTGACTCGAAAAGGGCCGGCACAGAAATAAGTAAAGCTATGTTTGTTCATCAAAATCCCGCTGTGTCCTTATACTTCGCACTCGGAAAAGTGAGTAAAAGGCAAATCTCTCCGATCATTTCAGCAAAATGGCGTTCTTCCTTTGTAAGTGTATGCCCTGATGATTTGTAGTGAATATCCCGCGCAAGTGCTTTATGAATAATTGATGATGTCCGGCCATTCGGCGCGATGAAAGATGAAACGAAAAAGTTTGAGAGCCAATCTGGGTATGAAATTAAAGCAGGGCTGACCACAACTCGACTGACCGACGCAAAGCTATTGAACTGAACTGAACGGCGAACATTAAAATACCTCAGAACTCTAATGTGTGAATTGACCACAGTGGCCGCGCACTCTCCTGGTAGTTCAGACAGTGATTCGTCTATATAAGTGTAGATGGGTGGCAGATCGAAAAGCAGCATGGACGCAAACTCTAGGAATAAGGGGAAAGGGCGTGGACTACCCCCAAAATGCTACAGTGGAAGGTTTGTATGCCCATTTTCTCGCCGCAGAGTCATCACGCAGGAACTTCGCGGCATCCCGTCAGTTGGCGCCATTCGGCAGGAATTCATATCAATGACAATAAGATTGACAACCATTTAGCAGCAGTAATTGCGATCCTGATCTTGCATGTCTGTGAGCGCACTATTTGACGATTAAAGAATCTGCCCAACCTGATCACGAGGAAATTGCTCAGTTTGGTTAGGTAAATTAGCCTCTTGGGTGTTTTGAAACACGGTACACGTGCAAACTTCAGAAAGCAGTCAGTGAAGAAACGAATTCAAAGCAAGGAGAAGTGGTGACCTCAGCTTACTGAATGTACACTCATACAGAGTTACTGCAGCTGTATAAAAAGCTATTGTCTCCCAGAAAGAGACATGATTAAAAAAAAAAAGAAAGAAAGATGGACTAGAAACAAAACGTCCACAAAGAATCCTAAGTTTACTAATTACACGTATTACAGCGACATTTTTGCCGGAAACAAATTTGGCGTACTTTAAATTGAAAATCACAAAAGATTCAGTCCTGGAGGACTTTTGCAAAGAAGATGAAAGGAAAGCATCTTGTGACTTCATCGTAATAAGCAATATCCGTACAACGCGAAACCTTAAGATAACAATCATGATCACGAATCATGGTTTAAACTAAATCACCCTGAGCAGCTTGCTACATGGCAAACATCATGACTTGAATATGTAGGAAGATGATCCTCCTATCCGGGCTTTTGTGTTGCGCACAATGAGTGTAAAACGCACAACTCGTTCTATTTTAATGAAGCATAAATATTGAACTTTCTTTGTAAAAGCCCCAAATAGTTAGAATGAACAAAGTTTAACTTAGCTTCAATGCTGCGATTTTAATTTAGTCCATCTGAAATTAAACCACACAGAATTTATCAGCACAGGAGGAGGAAGGAGCGAATTCAATGCCACCACGCTTTGTAAATAGCCAATTGGTTGCCTCGATCGAATTGGGTTTCTTATAACATTGTTCTGTTTATTTGGTGGCCCCACAAGCCTCAAGCTTTAAATATCACCGTGTATAAGTAAAGGTTCTAGCGATCTTTACCATTTACATGATTATTTTTACGTGCAGGACGCCGCTGGCAGTCCATGGCAGTTCAGGAGGATAACAAATATGGTGGCCTCAGTGTTTGACTTTTAACAGAAAAATATTCGAATGCTTTGTTAAACTACTAACTGTTGGAAAGCATTGTAAGATCTCTCACTCGTCGAGAAGCCAAAAGTGCCAAAAAGAACAATAGCTCCAACAATGGGCTTTTTTATTCACAAAACGGGTGACTAATCAATTCTTTTGTTTATACTATCAATCAATGCATTACACAAATTTATAGAGTCAGTGAAAACGGCCATGTTAATTAAGCTGATGATGTTTATGATGCTTCTAAAAACACTAGAACTGACGTATTGGAGTGGCTTTGGGTAGATTGCATTAACTTTATTCTGTCTATTCTGTATTCGTCAGATAACGAAAGCTGAATGAAATTTTCACCTCACAATTGTGAATTCAAAAAGTTAGAAGTGGCTAATTTAGATTACAATCAAGTTAGTGTGGATCACCGTGCTCCTGATGCCCTAAAATGTTCATAACGGTGAGTTTTCGTTGCTAAAACACATGTTTCGCAGAAGAGGAATGGATGACATTGAATAGTATCCATTCCTCTGATCTCTGCCGCAACATTAGGTGGGGTAAAGCTATTACAAAAGTTTCGTTTATCCTCTTAAAAGCTTTTCCTTTTCAGAAAGGCAAACTATAAAAAAATGGAACAAAACTGCTTACCGGTGTGTAGTTCTCGTGTTTTGTAAACTACAAAGATAACGAGAGCGTTTCCGACGGTTGCCAACAGGAATATAACGACGTAAATGGTTAAGCGAAAGATTCGGAGACCAAGCGGTTCTGCGATGTAGTCCATGTGGGGTGCTTGCGTCCCGTCGGACAGATTTCCTACCGATACATTCATGTTAACGCGAAATGTTGTATCTCTTGCTTTGCCGGTTTTACACTTGTAACGTGGTCCTGATCCGAAATACCGTGTAAGTAATTCCCTCGAACAGAATCACTCAGCTCCTCAATTTGCATTCTTTGTCTTGAGTGCCTCCTATTTGACATCTGTTTGTCGCGAACCTTTTTATTCCTTTCCGTCCAACTTTCAGCCGATGTGATGGCATTTAGTGTGTTGTAATGCGACATCTAAGTTTACTCTCACAACAAAGAAATGTCAATTAAAGGAAACGGAGTAGATTTAATTCATAATTACCTGGCGTCAAAGGCTTTTTTTTTTTACCTTTTAGCTCAATCATACGGCAAGGCAACTTTGAAAAGATTAGTGCTGAAATATCACGCAAAAAGCGTTTAATGAACACTCGAAGTTGTCAGATGTTATCATTTTATGAGGCGTTCAAAATGATGAACAATCTTAAAGTTAAATTGCGCAATAATCCTAGAGTTTTGGCCAATATACGCCATTTAACGAGTACAACATCGTCTCAATTAAAATCAATTATTTTTGGCCGGTGTCTACTCTTGAGATCAAGCGGAAGACCTCGTCCATCAATTACGGGTTTTCAGGTCAAAATGCGGTATTCACTTGTTGTTGTGATTGTCCCATGGCACTGTCAAGTACTACAACATTTTAGCAAAACTACAGTAAAGAAAAGAACAAAACTAATTAACACATCGTCAATTACGAAAGTAGGCTGCGACCATTGCTTCTAATGACGTGCATTAACTGGGGCTCGTTTCCCCTCGCCAGCGGAAATGTTCTCCCAATGATGATGAGGAATGTTTTTTCATGTTAGAAATCACGAACCGAAAGTACACAAACCCTATAAATATCAGCCTCCTTAGCTCCTCCAGCATTCACTTAGCTTTATGATTCCACAAAGGGAGTTACTCTAAACCGGCTATTACTAACAAACGGTTTCCAGTGCGACGGGTGGAAAAGATATCATCGAATCATAGGGAATTAAATACAATTAAATTCCTCAGCTGTGATTCCCAGTTCACGATTCACGTTGGCGTTTTTTTCTGTCAAACAAAATTCCGTCTCACTCGACAAAGTACAATTTCTGAAGAAGCAACTAAAATAATTTTTTTTTTCTTTTAATAAACCCTCACTTTGAGTTCCCTTGTTGGTCACTGAAATATCTCAGTCCTGGTACCACATGCTATTCTTACCTGATGAGACTGAATTCATAGTTGGCGGCCAATTAAATTATTCAATTATCTTTATGCTTATTAACTCACAAGCCAAATTAAAATTAAAAGCAAAAATGCACATGCATGCTAGCGAGACTGGTGAGGATAATTAGCATAAAGAGATAATGTTCTATTAGCCGTCATTTGCGCATTCGGTCTATACATTTAAGGCTGGTTTTCACCAGCGCATAGGCACAGGCATAAGCACTCCCATTATAAAGTGACAACACCAACGACATAAGCATAAACACAAGAAGCACGAGCAAAGTTCAATCTTAACTTTTTTATGCTTAATAATTATGTTTATGCTTTTTTTCGCACTGTGAATGAGGCTTAAGTAGGCACGAGCATGAGCGCAAGGCGGTCAACCAATCATCGCTCACTTTGACCCAGACCTCTTGGAGAAACTATCCACAACCAAAATGGCGGATTCTTCACCCGCCATCTTGAATGAAGCGGACGAAAGCTGCCGTTTAGAATTTTGTTAATTGTGACAGCCGTTGAGTTACGTTTAGACGGGTCCTGGGACGAGCCAGTTTGCTTTCCACCTGCCTGGTTTCTTTCCCAGGACCCGGACAATAAAGTAAACAAATTATCCAGTTTTTTTTTTCTCACGCTTCGGCGGTGTTTCCTTTATGTTTGTTGTATTCATTTCCTGGTTTTCGTTCAGCTGTTCGGGACCTTCTATGTAAGTTTATTTGTACATTATTTTGCCAAGTTTTCATTTAGTCTTTCGTTATTTATTGTATTGTTTATTATATTTTAGTTTTCACCATTTTTACACAATAAACGTACACGTGGTTAACACTTCGCTGAGAACGCGATCGACATTTAATACTGCGCCTGCGTATGTCCTTATGCTCTCACTTGCTTATTATTGCCTTGCGCTTGTGCTTGAGCTTACGCGCTAGAGAAATGGAACGAACCGCGGCTCAACGCATTTACAGGCACTCTCTCATTAAAGCCTTCGTGCGACAATAAATTAAGACAACTCAATAAATTTAGACTATGACATATTTAACAATTGGACTACGAATTCGAGTCTTCTATGAGTCAATGGATAGTCAATTAACGAGGCGGGCGCGTAGCGCCGAATTGACTATTTGACTCACAGAAGTCTAATTGTTTTAGTAGAAATACACTCACATACTACTTTCGAATTCATTCGAATGTCTATTCATTTTAAGATTTGAAGAAGCCGTTTTTGTGCAAAACGACGGCTTTTTCGCGTACCACGCAATAGATAGCGAATAGCAAGCCAATCAGATTACAGGATTCGTGATAGCATGTGAGTGCATGGATTTCTACTAAATCTCTATAACGCCAACATGCTTCAAGTTATTTTAATAGCACTGATTCAATGCAAATAAACATTTCCTCCACTTTATTCCACAACCTGAACTTTTTCAGCTCTTAATACAATACAATAATAGCTATAATTTTGTGCAATTCTATGACAAGGCAGTATCTGTCGGAGTTTCGATGTAAAATAAGACAGTTTTCGATAAGCATCAAAACTACCAAACATTACAGTTGACCCTTTGAAAATAAAATGATGAAAATAAACCAACACTCGATAACTGCAAATTGGTCGTCAGAACGAACAGGAACGGTCAAATTAATAAAATAACCATCATGTATTATTTACAATAAATTAAATCTGGACGGATTATCGCCCCTATACATCGCCCTATACAGATGTACACAACTTTAAACAAACTAGCTGTTTTTAAGCATGTCTTCTTGTTTTCATACAGCTTCTTCCTCGCCCACTTCCCGTTCTTCTGCAACTTCGTTCACTCGCTGATTCACTGACTTATGCCGCCAGCGCAAATGGGACGGCAAAGCTCTCTTCGCCAAATGGTTGGCTAAGTCTGCTACCTCCCTTTCAAATTCCGCGAGTAACACTGAAGAGTCGCTGACTTGGCAGTGATGACCAACAAGACCTAGATGTACCTGACCGCCATGATTTGTTAAACAAATTGACAAACCACTTTCCGTCTTCCTTGGAGTCCAACACGCCATCATCTTTGCCATTTTCCCGTTCAGATAGACAGGCGTGTTTGGCCCAGGAATTTGAGTCACTGTGCAGGGAACTTTGTTGATGAGATAGTTTATGAGCCGTCTCACCACAGAAAGGGGAAACAAAAGAAGACAAAGCTTGGTGAATCCATAAGTGATAATACTCTCAAGTTTAAAAGAAAAGTTATCCATTCTCCGTCTGGTTTCCCAAAGACGAGGAACCGCACCTGTTAAGAGAAACAGATTCCATCAGTGGCTGATTAATTTCATAAATGATGAAACTCTTCTATGAATTGACCAGCAACGGACAAATTAA
Organism: Astreopora myriophthalma; assembly: GCA_014634185.1. Lineage (NCBI taxonomy): Eukaryota > Metazoa > Cnidaria > Anthozoa > Scleractinia > Acroporidae > Astreopora > Astreopora myriophthalma. Next base: position 1,189,603 of record BLFK01000004.1, read on the forward strand.
ACTGCGAGCAAAATATCACAGTTTTGTCGAACAACGACGACGAGTTTATTTGGCGCTGAAGCACTGGGGACAAAACAAATACACAAACATTGCTCGTTTACAGAGACAGGGCAACCGGAATACGAAAAGAAAAAAGTTGTCTCTCAGAGCAGAGAAGCGCACCGACAAACTCAATTAACCAACATCACGCCGAGTCCGGAGAACAAATTCTTGAAATGGAAGATGAGCATTTTCCTTATACTGCATGAGACAACCCTTCTACGTTTGGCCGGGTCACATTAACCAGGAAGTGCATGAACAAATTCTTGAACTGGAAGATGAGCATTTTCCATATACTGCATGAGACAACCCTTCTACTTTTGGCCGGGTCACATTAACCAGGAAGTGCCCGTTGAGGCTTAAGGCGTAGTAGGGAGTTTAAGAGGGAGTTTAAGATCTACGACGCGACGGTAGCGAAAAACGTCGCTCAAAATTGCAAGTTCAAGTTTTTCAATCTCTCTCGTCATTTTGTCAGTTTGTTTAACTTTTGAAAGCTAGCGGGATAACCCAGGAACTGAATTTAGAGGTGCAGTGTCAAAGCGAGAAAAGAAAATTCAAATTCGTGGCTATGTGTTCACGTTCTCTGTA
>BLFK01000004.1:1201074-1223916 GCA_014634185.1 Astreopora myriophthalma
ACCGTCGAGCTAAGAATATCCTAAACTCCTCATATTGGAAAATTATGGCGTGTCTTCGCTGTTTAGACTGCAAGGAGGATAACGAGTGAAAAACGAAAAATCGAGATCAGCCTTTTTATGTTGTAAAGACTTCAAATTGTAAACAAAGAAAGTCAATTGTCCAGAAAGTGTGAGGATCATTTCTTCAGTTCAAGAAAGTCAAGACCATATATAACTAACGAGATGATCTTTTAATAAATTCAAACAAAAAAGTTTCAATTGACGATTTTGCCAGGCGATTCTCCACCATTTTCCCAAACTGAATAAATTACTCATCGTATAAATTTCCTTTGGCGGAGCCTATCGCAAACTTTATTTAGCCCTCTCAGTTTCCTTACACGTAAGAACAGGACAACTTACAGTTGGGGTTACTTGCATCCCCATCTTCCGTCGTCTTGGTACTTCCACCTGACTGGGCCCTGAAATCTTTCGTTTCTGAGGAGGCACCTTAACTTGTTCGTTGTGCCTGGAGGCTTTATCTTCCAAACTAGTCTTCCTTGTTGCTCTCTTATCGCCAAATTTAGTCCGTGACATCTTCTTTATGACTCCTTGCGCGCTCTCGACAGAAGACGAGGCTGCCATTTTTCCTCCAGTTACAGTCATGTTCGTCTTCATTGTTGTCAGTTCTCCTCTTTTTCTTCTCTCTCCGACGGTTTTCCTAATTTCCCCCTTATCACCATATTTGCTCATTTTCTTGATGTTGGCCACCGCCGTTGTTGCCATTTCCGTTCCATCTACATCCAGAACTGCCTTTGTGGGAAACTTCTTTTCTCCTTTGTTAGCAGTCTCTTTATCTCTTTTCTCTTTCCCTTTATTCTGGTCCTCTTCCTACATTTAAAAACAAACAAACAAACAGGAAAGGTCACAACGCATTCCGTCCGCCAGCCATCAACGCATTACTAGTCGGCAGTTATTCTCTTTCAACAAATGAAGTCCACTCTCAGAGATTTCAAATGAGACCCAAGATTACGATTTTTTCCCTCTTCTTTTTTTTTTAATAACACTAATATGTTTGAGTGAGACAAGAGTTAGATTATTACAAATATTTATTTACCTCCTCTTCTTCAATTTCAATGCTTTGGTGTTCGTCAAATGGGGTCACAGCAGCCGATTCTTTGAATTCCCAAGCAGCAAGAAACAGCCGTCGAACTTTAGGATTTAAAACCACATAAAACAGAAAAAACGCAAATCCCTGTTGGAAGAAAAAAACTAGTTAACATTATTTATCTTTTCCTAAAAGAATCATTGCGAATTTGTGTGAGTTGTACGTTCCTGGTGGTGGGTTCCTGGCCTCCGTTTTTCGAACGGCGGATAACGCTACGGTGTGACAGTGCGAAATTTTGAGTCCCTAACATGACACGCTATCAATACAAACTGGATAGTAATTATAGGATGCCCCGGTATTTTCATGATGTTAAGCAACACAGCAGGGAAAAAGTCATAGCAAGCACTATGCTAGTTGAAAAACGTTTTTCACAACTTTGACGGGTAAACAGCAGATTCGGCTGTTCTCTCGGTCATTCTATCATTTTCACACAAGCGCATGTGCGTACACTAAAACTGTACCATATGGGAGACACAAGGACTTGTCATGCACTGAACTGTGAGTAAGAAAGGGATCTGACATATATGGCCTAGGGGGCCGACATTTCTCTCCCGCACTGCCTTGTCGGGAGCAGACTGGCTCACGAGTGGTGGGCGGGTATCAGAAAGCGGCAGGGTACCGACGTGCTGGGGCTGGTATAAGCGATCCGCAGGTCAAAATCTCGTGGTAAATCGTTACGGTACTGGTTACATATTTGGATCAGCTTGATAATAAGCTCAACAAGGGGCACTAGGGCATCGTAGGAAAAGAGGCATTTTTTTTCTTCTCACGCCCTGGATAAATCGCTCTCCCCTGGTGTTGTTACGTCTTACCGATTTTTTTGAAATTTTTTTGAGATTACTCACTGGAGTGTTGGGAGGCCTGTGCCTCCCATAAGGTTTAGCGGCCGGGGAGGAACAGGCGGGAATTTGCAGTCTCCATGTTCTGATGTTTTTGTATGTGAATTTGCACCTAGAATTTTTCAAGCTCCTACATAATGTGAGTTCTTTCGTCTAAAGCTACAAGTTTAGTTTTTTAAGTTCTATAGCTACTTAGCTTATTGCATGTATATTTTTTATTTTAGCGAATCGTCGTCAAATGAGTTTCGGAAGTGGATGTGGATCTGACCATTCGTCGTGATATCGTTTGTAGGAGATAAATTGGGAATAGATATTGTTTTGTGATTACACCTGGATAAGTCAAATGGATTTACTAGTGCTTATCCGCTGGATAGCGATCTATCCGGTGAATAACCAACTTATATACCTTTTGAAAAACTGAACAACCGAGGCCTGTTTTAGATTTTCAGACCCCCACCCCTCGGTAGGCTGATGGGCCCCCCACGTGACTGATGTCTAACATCGACACCCTGAAAACGGGCCGCCGTGTTCGTTGTGTTTTTGTGATTCGACTTCTGAATTGAAGTTGATGTAATCTTACAGCGTTTTTGCGCTCACGAAGAGATAAATCTTGAAAAGCAGCTTCTCGGTGAATCTCCGACGGTGTAATCTACGCTTTAAAAAAGTACAAAAACTCAACATGCCGTACCTGGAGAGCATTAACAATCGCAAAACAAATGTGGTACACCTCCCGGTTGATGTTCAATGACAAAGATCCCAGAAGCCAAGTAACCATCACCGTGATTGTTATGCAAACCACAGTTCTCAGGCCGGACCTGTTAGATATAAGAATAATTTTGTTAAAAGAATGTTTATCTAATCGGACGGGAAAGCACACCATATAAATACCGTAGGCTACGGCTCCATAGATTGGCGCACCTCTGCGCGTGAACTATATCTGAGAGACATACTAATAATAATTCACTTTAACTTAACGCCAGTTCCCGGCGTTTATACTGACTCGAGTTAAGAAGAAAATTTACTGCACATGAAAATAATATAGTCAGGTCTTGAAAATCGGCATATTTTGTGTGGCAACGTCCGATCAGATCCAGCACAGATTCCATTCTCTGCCTGTTAGGCCCTGTGGGAGTCTATATAGGGTGCTTTCGATTGGCAAATCCGGATTTAGATCTTCGGATTTCCAATCGAACACAAAATCCGAAAACGGATTTCGCGACGGATTTTGTTAATTGAAATCCATGTCGGGGAAGGATTTCAATTAATGAAATCCGCTGCGAAATCCGTTTTCGGATTTTGTGTTCGATTGGAAATCCGAAGATCCGGATTTTAAGATCTAAATCCGGATTTCCCAATCGAAAGCACCCATAGTTTCAGCGGGCCGGAAGCCTAAATCCTCGAATTTGATTGGCTAATCACGCGCTTGTAGTCGGTGCAGCGGTTCGGAATTTTTCCGGTCAAGCATGGACATGCACTTACTTTTAACGTTTGACAGATGATTGTCATCTTAATGACCTTTCCATGGCTTTTCAGTGCTCTTCGCGCGTCTGCACTCACAAGTCGTCAAATAAAGTAAATTCAGTGCGGATTGACATACTCATATTTGGTTCTTAGCTCTTAGGCACTTTGTAAGCATCATATCCTTCTTTCTTGTCTCTTTTTCCCAATTTGAAAAGAGGAATTTCAGAAAAAAAAAGTAAAAAAGTTATTTACCGGTCTAGATTGGTCCGTATAGGAAAAAATTGTGCCAAAAACTGTGCCCTTGGTCTTACGTACGGTTTTTTCCTATACGGACCTCCAGCCCGGTAAATAACATTTATATCATTATCAGATACTCATCATTATTTTGAAAGCTCACTTGATAATGTTTTTGCGTTCTTGGTTTTCATCAGCGTTCCCTGATTTTCGGTAAGTAACCAAAGCTTTCACCAGCAGGATGATCAGAATTACTTGAACCTGCAAACAGAAGGTAACAGAATGATCTAATTAAACGACTTGTATTTGTGTAAACAGAGTTACTAGCTCTGGTCATGTCTGGTGTAGAGGACAGCGAGTTGATGTTAAATTTTGAATGTAACCCGGTAAATTACATGTGTGTTAAAATTTATCAATCAGGCATACACACTAGTACTTAAAGGAAAAGGAATCCGAGTTCTTCAAAGACAGGGCCGAACCTATAACCTTGCGATCACGAGTTCAAATCCTCTGTGTCGTGGGAGATTGAAAATATTAGTATTAGCTTGAAATAATACGCCGAAGGGTGTTTGTCCAGTTAATCAGTGCAGTGTCCTTCCTGCAGCTGCTATGCTTCCATAAAATAGCCACTCACCAATCCTAGCGTAATCACTGGAGTTGCCACTGACCAAGTTAAGGCGTCGCTGAATGAAACCCAACAGCTGAAACAGATGGGCCAAGCCATTTATAATTACATTTGACTCTAAATGCTCTTTTGAATTATCAGGCCCCAAGAATTGTCACTTACTGAGGATGTTTACTGTATGTGTCAGGCTTGGATGCCAGGATGGCTACGGCAAACAGAGGTAAGCCTGTGGAAAGACAATACTGAATGAGGAAAGCGCCTCGTTGATGCGAGAAGAGAGACAGAGACCTAAGAGACCGGGAAGGCCTGGATCCCACAGAGATAAGACGCTGTTCATTCCCAACGCAATAAACTGATTTCGCAGGAGCTGAGACACCCCGGGCTCACGTGGCTGACACCAGTATTGGTTGAATGAAGCAGCTAAGGAGTGTTGTTTCTCCAGCCCCACCCCACGTCAGATGGGATGCCCGTTCATCACTTTGGGGACCCCCACAAGTATATCGTTGGTACCAATATAGAAGAGATGCAATGCGAAGCAAAGTTACAGGTTAATTTTAAGAAACAACGCTACGGTAGAGGTAGAGTCCAGGGCGCCGGCAGTTTTATTATACTGTGACTCCAGTGAAAGCGCCGCTAAATTAGACAGTTTTCTATTTAACAAAAAATGCATCAGTACTTGCCCCAGGCGCCTGCATAATAAAAATTAATCTTCATTTTCTGCTTGCTTTCATTGCTAGATCTCCTTCTTGAAAAGGAGAAAAGCCACAGACCCTGGACAATAAGCCAACACACAGCCACAAGCGACAGATAGTTCATGGTAATGGCGACAACAGCGCAAGAAAGCTGCAATAAAACACAAACCCGAAGTACTTTCATTTCTACGAATGTGTCTAATTCCAGGTGAGTATTCTACTGATTTATGGTTTGTACTGATTTCCAGTGTTGTTCTAGGCTACCAGCTTTTCACGGTGAAATAAACGCTCTTAAGGCTGGTTCACACGAGCAACGCAAGCGCAAACGCAAGCGCAAGCGCAAGCGCAAGAGACGTTCACACGTCGAACGCAAACGCAAGCCGAATGAGATACGCACGCGCATTTCAGTATCCCAGGATGGCAGCATCTTATGAGGACGCCATCTTGCTTTGAACTTAAACCGCATAGGCATGGAAGGTTGTTCATCTTGTGTTTGCGCTTGCATTTGCGTTGCCCCGGTTCACATGTGTGAAATGCAAACGCAAGCGCAAATGCAAGCGCAAGGAAATGAAAAATTTTCCATTTCTTGCGTTGGCGCTTGCGCTTGCGTTCGCGTTTGCGTTGTGGTAGTTCACACGTATGTTTGCTTGCGCTTGCGCTTGCATTTGTGTTTGCGCTTGCGCTTGCGTTGCAAGTGAAAACGAGGCCTTGGCTCCTTAACTCATTTGATGGGGTGTGGCATCGCAATTCCCTAGAACAGCCCTCTGGTACTCTTTTACCTTGTTTTCTCTTGCATTAGCTCCCGCTAAAAATAAAAGCTGGCATAAAAGTACACAGAAGGCTTGACTCATTTGCATGTCCCGTTCAAAAAGACTAGTGCCGCCTCCGCTGTGAATAGACAAACAAAAAACAAATAAGAAAAGTTGTATCATGACTTAAGTAAAGGGCACGTTGTTATGGGTCAATTAAGCAGTTGTTACTGATCATATTAAAAGTGCACGCGCTGCTGACTTAAGATGTCTATAATTATTTTATTTTTATAAAACGAACGGTGCACAGCTCAGTGTGCAGTGTTGAGTTATGCTTGCGGATGGGAATTTGCTATATAAGTAATTAACAAGTTTAAGTCCCTCGCGGCTGTCGCATCAATCGACTAGCAACTCCGTTGTCCACTAACTCAACAGCGTACTCTTAGCCGTTTTTCATCAAATCGAAACCAGCCCTGGCATTCAGCGATTTTCCGATATCATTATTTCGTATGTCCTTGCTTCCTCACCTCATATTACTTGGCTCCTTTTCATTTTCGTTGCTACGATTCTTTGATTGTATCTCCACCTTTTTCTTATCCAGGAGGTAGTACGTGAAACAAGGGCACAGGACTGCCAGAACATTGCGCCATGTTAGCTTTGCTTTCATTCGTCGGAAGAACGTTTCTTTCCTCCTAGTTTCGTCCTGTTCTGCGCTAGGTTGATTTTTCTCAACGTCGACCTCTTGACGGCCATCTGCAGCCCTCGCACTCGTCTTTTCGTTGGCTCTTAAGAAAGATGTACCCCACTTGAAACAACAAACTGTTGTTTTGTTTGGTTCGTTTCGTGATTTGGGAAATTGTTTCGAACTCCTGTTATTTGCATCCAGGGTGTCCTTGTTTAATTGTTTAATTAAACCATTGTTTTTACCTCTAGAGTAATTGTCTGCATGGTCCATTTTATTAGTTATTTTTCCACTAGTTCCCATGACCAACAATTCACCATTCTTTTCTATCGTTTGATCTCCCCTTTCCCTTATTTGACCGTTTCTATTCTCATCCTCTTGAGACGTGACGGAAACATGCACATTTGTGCATGTGATCTGTCGCTTTATCCACGCCGATTTTTCGACAGGAGTGCCTCTGCTTTCAGGATCTGGTCTGACTGGCGCCATGGTCTGCTCGAAAGTATCTCCTCTTTGCAAATCGTGAATCATTGAGGAAACTAGGCTCAATTTAGGACGTGCTGTGGAACGGACGTTTTGTTTTGTAGTTCCAACAACTGCAGTATGAAGCGAACGTTTCCTTTTTCGATCTTCAGTAGAATACGATGAAGGTTGTGAACTATTATTCTTTAAAGCTTTCTCAGCTACCTGAAGACTGGGGCGCACCGCCTCCTTTTCGCGAAAATCCTTTTCTCTATCAGTGTCAATGCTTGATGGTTCACCTTCTGTCATTTTTCCGTTACGTATCAGAGGTGTAAGACTTAAACGGCTTTCTACACTGATACGTCGTAAATTTTCATCATCGTCGAAACCCTCATTCACTTCGTTATTATTCTTGGTTATCTCAGCTTTCGGTTTTGCCTTTTTCTTCCGCTTAATCTTGGCTGAGTCTTTCATCTCAAAATCCTTGGCACATCTGCAACAATTCACGTCAACCAATGAATTAAAATATCATTCACTCACTCACCCATTCGATCAATCAATCAATCAATCAGTTAATCTTACAGTATTCAGTGGTCGATAAATCAATCAGACCATTGGCAGCCATTATAGTCCCAAGATTTGATCCAGTTGGGTCACGGCTGAAAACGTATGTCAATATCAAGATCAATATCGATATAGAGTTCTACTCACGAAAGAGAAACCGAAGCTGCTACAGTTGCTGTTGTGCCGATGATCGAAACAGCCACTCCAACGTAAACTTTCCGAGGAATTGGAAAGGTGGCATTCTTGTCATCTGGCATCTCCTTGGTGCTCTGAATGAGGAAAGGATATCGATATCATCTTTTTAGAAAAATTGTTGGATGTTGCTTTTGAAAACTACATGGGAATGACTGATCGGCTCAACCTTGATCCTCTCAGTTCTAATGCGGCGTGTTCTGAATGGATTACCCCGAGCTCTCTTCCCTTCATGAGGACAGCAGATCATTCAAATTATACAATAGATTGACGAGACTATGAATAATAATGATGCTGAAAGTGATGGTAACTGGATGTTGATGATGATGACGAAACTGAAGATGCTGATGCTGATAATGATCATGATCAACTAACCAAGGGACACGCTCAACCACAGTGCTTTGCGCGCCGTTGTTGTTGTTGTTGTTGTTGTTGTTGTTGTTGTTGTTGTTACCCGGGAACTCTGGTCCGGGGAGAACAGTTGACAATCCACTGGATTACGCAAATCGTATATCAATTAATCAATTACGCAAATCAGTCAATGAATCACGGCGTACAAAATCTAATTATCTACTTTTTCATCAAAACAAACTCGTTTCTGCTCCTCAAATCCCGACCTATCAGAAACACCTGCAAGTATTCCAGAGCAGAGATGGACGAGATCGGCTCTGATTCGATCGACGTAATAAACGAAAATTAGCAAAGTTGCCATTTTCTGTAATACAGCAAATGTTGAACATGGCAGTTTTGCCTGCAATGCATCCTGGTTGAGCGTGCTCCTTTAAATCACCAAACGACGAATCAACCAATAGATCGTTTTCACTCACGTAGCCAGCGGCCATATTGATGTACTAAAACAAAAGGACATTTCTGCATAAAAATGGAGTTCAATTCTCCCTAGGATTGTTTTGGGATACCAAAATGGCCGCCGTTTCTTTGTTTCGGGTGCACCAATATGGCCGCCATGACGTCATGTGAAAATGATCTATTCCTGAAATGTTATAACCCACCGTGGGTGGGACCCCTTGTTTTCTCGTTGTTGGTATGAAGTCCTTGAATAGAGTCAAATTAAACGTGTTTGTCTCGTCCATTCCCTCGATGGAAACATAGAGCCATCTGCTTAAACACGTCCTAACATAAACGACGGTTCCCTCTCCCACGACTTTCCCGCCAGACACAAATAGCGGCCTTGTACAGCCTCCATTTGCGGCAGTGACATTGCAAAAATCATGTTTCTCAAGCTCCTTCAGTTCAAACGCAAAGCCAGTATCTGTATCTTCGCTCTCATGATCCACTCTGCAGTGTCCAAGGTCAACGTGATAACGCCGTGGGTTTTTGTCTCTCATAGACACCGAGATCTCCCCACTACCACGGGCTGTTTCCAGAAACAAGGTCTTAATTCCCTCGGTGTTCCATAGGTCATACTTGTAATACTTCACAGACCTTTCATGGACGGTTAGCGTCAATTCTTTTCCTTCCTCAAGAACCACGGGCTCTTGGAAAACAAGAGTAATAAAGGAAAACAAATTAGCAGTAGGCGATAGAACTAACAGGCTCATAATAGGCTGATTGTTAGTCATTCATTCATTCATTCCTAATCATATGTATAACTGCAGACAGTACTGTTTCGGCCTTCTGGGCCTCATCAGTGCAGTGCTGATGCTAGGATGGAGGCAAGACTAGGTAGCCGCCCCGAATGATCCCAAACATGCGGTATCACGTAAGTCATGCCAGAGTGCTCAAACTAGAAAACTAGTGAGTTAACTACATACGAGTTTGCCAAGGAGTGTAGGGGTATCGATATCGTTGTTTAGGCTTATATATATATATATATACATAAGCCTTAAACAACGATATCGATACGTGTGATATGAGGGTCCCTTACACCCCTTGGCAAACTCGTATGTAGTTGACTCTTACTGAGCTCTTTCGAGCGGCACGAAGAATGTTGAAAACGCTTTTACGATCACGAACACATTGTCAGCGATCAGGCGCCTAAATAAAATTGAAAGAGCTACGGTAGTCAACATGATCATGATAACCATATTCGGTCTTCTCTCGGCCTAAAGGCACTTCAAATGTGTAGGGTCTCGGGCCAGTTTGTATCCTACGTAATTTAAGCTATTTACTTGGGCGGAGGAGCCCAAGTTATGGTTCCGATAGGGCTATAATTGGCCTCAAATTTACAACTGGGGTCTAACGCACATGCGTAACTCTGAAAATTAGACCGGGAAAAACGGGGCATGTACGTAAGAGTAGAGTAAACTTGGAGGTGAACGCGACGAAAGTGCGACGAAAGTGCGACGAAACGCAAAGACAAGATGATCGCAATTAAAAAGTGTAAAAGTGTACGAAAGGGATCTGTCACATATGGTCTAGGGGCCAACATTTCTCTCCCTCACTGCCTTGTCGGGGGGCAGACAGGCTGCCGTGGACGGGTATCTGAAAGCAGTGAGGAACTGGGGCTTGGTATAAGCGATCCGCGGGCCGAAATCTCGGGGATAGTCGTCATGGTACACCGCTCAGGCAACACGTCCAGAGGTATCGCTACTGGTCCAGAATTTTTGCTTGTTTTACTATTTTGGATTGACGTCTGCGCATGCGTGAATTCGCTGGTGGTCTAATGGATGTACGTACCACTTGGGAGACGTAGTGACAACATTTAAATCACAAAATGACTTATTGACTGATCCAAAGAACCGACGAAGCTTGAGCATTTGCCTCACTTGTCACTTTGCCAGGGGAAAGGCTTGTATCAAACACGAATCAGTGATACCGAGAAAACCTAGGTTGCTGGATTGACTTATTAAGGTATACTAAGTAGTCCTGTTGCAAGCGAAGAGCTCAGCTCGTGGTATTGGAAATGGCCTTTGTTTCCTTTGCTGTTCAAGTGCACATTTCAAATTCTACTCATACTTAAAGAAGCAAACCTATTCATCCGCGGCGGCTAAATGGCCGGCAGGAGGTACTAAAAATTGCAACAAAGTGCCTCATTCCTACTAATTAGTTAAAGTTAAGTTAAAAGAGTGTAAAATTCCATGAAAGCGCTATAATGGACTTTTCTCAAACGTTGAAGGTCTCTAGTTTAATTTACACCGAGAAAATAATCTCTTGCAGTGTTAGAGGCAAAGTTTTGGCGATAAACGCAAAGGCAGTGAAATTGGCTATTTTCGGCCATTTTGCTAAGGGGTTTAAGCTTACCATTTAGCCAGAAAGAGCAAAAAGATGACCAAAGTAAAAGAAATGTAAAATTCCGTGAAAATGAGGTCTAATTGCCCTATAATAGAATTGTCTCCAGTGTTTAAGGCTTCAGTCTAGTTTAATTTACACCAAGAAAAGCACGGAAGGAGCTAAGATAAATATGACAAGAAGCACAAGTCATTTTGTTTGACTTACGATTTGTCTTTTCGGAAATGGTTTCCCAGGCTTTCGGCACAGCGGTTGAGTCATTACTTATTGTCAATTCTTTTGACTGCAAAATTCATAGTTTTGGGTGGAGGAGTGAAACAAGTGAATTCCCTCAGTCTGTTCTTTGTTTTACGGCAGTGAATGCACTGTACGGTTCTCGCCATTCCTGAAACTGATTTCACTACACCTATCTAAATACAACAACACCCAAGTATACGCTTCCACAGCGTCTTGTTCTAGCTGTTTTACTGATATAGATACCCAAGCAATACCCGACGATTTAACACCAACCCCATGATCAATACGGAACGTTTTTTAAGAACAAATTTGCGCTTTTGATCATTGTATGTTAAAAAGCGCAATATAAATTAATAAATTATTATTATTATTATTATTATTATTATTATTAAATAGACTTACTTTCAAATATAACATTTTAGGATTCTTCATTACCAACTCAGTTTTTCGTTGTACTTACAGCTTTTTCTTTTTGCAGTTATGTCCATATTTCATATTGTATTATTGCATTTTTTCTGTAACATAGGATATGTATCATTTATCTTATGAGGAATAAAATTAAAGGCCCTGAGTGTTGGTCCGGTCGGGGTTCGAACCACGACCTCCCGCATGAAAGTCCAGTGCACTCTCGATTGAGCCAACTGGTCGCGGTCTAACGCCTATTTACGGGATACAAAAGGAATTTGCAAGTTACCAGCTCCCAGATGACTTGATAGCTCCCGGTTGGTAGACCAGTGACTAGCCCAATCGTACGGTCATGAGTTCGAGTCCCTTTCAGGCCTTTTTTTGGGGGTTTGTTGTTTGTTTGCTTGTTTGTTGTTATCCAGGCTTCTTCGTAATTGCTTAACTGCATGCGATGATCACTTTCTAGCTCTAAGAAGGAAATGACTTACCATAACAGGAAGACTCCCTCATTTTTTCCACCATCTTGTGTATTTCCGAGAAAGAATTTGACGAAAAGACGTGATCAACATCAGGGTCACTGGCAATAATTTTTAGTTCTTGTTTATTTATAGTCCGTCCAATCCCGATGACAAAGATGCTGACTCCATCTTGTCGGAGCAGTGCAGAAGAGTTGGCAACGGAGTCTGTCCCTGAAGTGGATCTTCCGTCAGTCAGTAAAACAAGCACCCTAGGGATACCAAGCTCCTTGGACCGCACGCCATTCTTCGCATTACCAAAGATTTGCGCATGGGCCTCCAGCAGGGCTAAGTCAGTTCTTGTACTACCAGCCAGGTACGGTGTTGCTCTAATGGCATTGAGGACGTCTTTCTTGTTCATATACGTGTTGAAATGAAATATTACTGTAGGCAGATAGCTAAACCTGATGAGAGCTATTCTTGTTCCATGATGAGGGGAACCCGCAAAGTCAAAATATTCACAGACCCTAACAATAAACTCAAGTCCAAGGCGAAAGTTAGATTCCGTTACACTTCCAGAAGAGTCCAGTACGAAAGCCAAGTCGATTGGATTTTGACAGTCTGAAATAAAAACGACGAAAGTTAGTTCTACTGCGGTGGATGTTTTGAGGCTATTTGTTAACACCAAATTAGGCGTATAAAGGTACAGCGTTCAGGAGACGACAGTTAAGCTTGTTCGTTGTTTCCTGATGCCAATGCAAGGTTTCAAGCCGGAACGAAAACCTCGCTCCGGTACAGCAACGGGGATGAACTCGCGCGGGTACGACTCGTTCCGGTATCATGACATTTTTCTGGTGGTATCGTGTAAAGTAGAGGAAACCGGGATGTACTCACGCCTGTGCGAGCCCTTGAAACGCAGCGCCCAAACTGAAGAAAATATTGTGTTTAGACGTTCTTTAATATAATTTACTAAAAAAAAGTAACTTTTCCACACCAAATTAAAAAAGGAAACCTTTTGCTCGTTTTAAAGTATTTTCAGTCGTCTTCATTAACTTGTCCCTGATTTCGTGGCTTTGGAGAAACCAAGAAATCTATGAAATGTGTTCAAAATGGCGGACATAAGCACATTATGACGTTACTGCGAGAGTGCGACTCCGTTACTGCGAGAGGTAAATAAATGCTTGCTATAAATATGGTTAGCTAAAACCATCTAGAGTAAAGCCTTAGGAAGATCCTGAGTGAAACGCAACGTTGTTTTCACGCATCACAATCTCTTCCTCTTATAAAGGTTTTTTTTCCCTAAAGAGAAATCATTACCAAGACAACATGAGATAGGCGATGGACCAGGGCAGCCCTGTGGAGTATATTCCCCCTTGCAATTTGTCAATAGTTTACAGCGTCCACTTCTTCTGCCCGATGAACACACCGGACCTTCCCCTTGTGCTGGACACGGAAGACCAACAACCTGTAGTCACGAATACACAGTAACGTTTAATATTGGTAATTAACGCTGGTTGTGGTGGTTCTTTTCGGAGGAAAATTTCAAATTTAACTGTGACATACATTATGTTACTCAAGCATGTGCTTATATGGTTAAGGTTGGAATAGACCTCATGCACTACTAATTGGATCTTTGAATGAGTAACAAGCTTCTCAGTTGTAAATGGGATCGTTGATCTGTCAGTTTTCCAGCTTTTAGTAACAGCATACTCCGATGACTGCAAGGTAGAGTTCGCTGAGCTTTCTTTCTGAATGCTGTATTTTGAAGAAAATGTTCCGTTGGTTTTACCTCAAGTGTATGTCTCCAATAGCGGAATAGCTGCTCTATCCCCGTAGTACTTTTTTGAACGCTATAAGACAACTGCACAAAGCTATATTCAGTTCCATCGCAGAACCTCTCCAGGTTCCCAGTGAGTATGCTGCTATTATCTGGCGAGCTGTAACCATTTCTCCACAACCAACCGGCTACCTGGAATCCAATGGAAGGTAGCGCCACCAACTCTGGTTGGCCTGTTATAGAATGCAATGAACATAATGCCAAATACTGACAGTCAAACATAGAATTTAGATGACATTCAGCCATTGCATTGTGCAAAGGTATCTTGGGCAACAAAGGCAACTACTTGAATGGGTAACAAAGTTAACTATTTGAATTTATTTATGACTGGCTCTGGCCAAGATCGAGGACTGTGGCCAGTCGCTGAAAAATCCTGCTTGAGGATTCTGCAATTTCAGAAAGGAATACCCAGACAACTGCATTATTAATTTACGCTACAGAAGCCAGCACAATCATAATTCCAATTTAGTTCACATCCGCTCTTTCTCAATTATTGCTCAGTAGACAATTGTAGAGATTATCGGCGTCACATACTAATCGGGAGAAGTAAAGAAGCATGAAATAGTCACGGCATTACATACTTACTGATAATTCTCTTATCGATTGAAGATGAAGCCAGTAGATACATGTTTTGTCCAGTCAGAGGTAGAAATCCTCGGGTGATGTATTTACGTGCATCCTGTCTACCGCTAACCTCAAAATTCCCCATCCTCCCACGCTGCTCTTCGTCGTAATTCTCCTCCGAAAACAACATTCCTGAGGTCTGATATAGCATCTGGGGAGAGACAGTATGTTACATTTGTTGCGCAGCGATGCACTTACTCTGGTCCTATAGCCTGTCGGTTAGTGGGGACGAGCGAGGAAAAACGCGAGCGCGAGGAAAAGAAAAAGAAAAAAACGATTGAGCAATGGTTTTCTCGCTCTCGCGTTTCCTCGCTCGTCCCGACTAACACGAGAGCCTGGGTATGGGACAGGCTACACTGGTCCTCGCAACTTTGAAAGTTGCCTACACGAAGACTGGGGTAGGTATACGAATCGTTGCAATATGAAACGCTTTCCTTTTTCTTCGCATGAAGACAGCGGTCAAAGCAAAGTTCTTTCAGGCTAACCAGGCCTATGAAGATAAAGATGAGCAAAACCTGACGTCGGATAACTAAAAAAATATCAGCTCAGCCCACCCCGGGCTAGGAGATGTGTAGGCGATTTGATGGTTCCACAAGAACAGTACTAGGAAGCGTTCTCTTGAATAAAGAAGACTGCTTATTTCAACATATTTGTAAATCTTGATCCTTGGCACTCGATTGACCTCCTTTCTTCCTGTACTTTGTCATCGAGAGAGACCCTGGGTGCAGCTGTTGAGCAGCTTCAAGCAGGGTCTCTTTTCCGACGATAAGGAGGGAAAAGAGAAAGCGCTTGGGTTCGAGTTTGCTTACCTGTGCTGTAAATGCTGCTACTTCTTGCTTGCTCGAGATCCCAGCCGTACTCAATGCTTGTAAGTAAAACGGGAACAAGGCCCGTGTTCTGGTTGTATCCCCAACCATGCCGAGGTACATTTTCAGAGGAACTTGAATGTTGTTCTTTGGGATAGGGGGAACTGCAGCAGTGTCAAGAATGCAGCAAATGATATTGGCATCTACGAGGCTTGAATTTCTTAAGGTAGCTCCTGGGCAGTCCATGACTCTCATATAGTAACCATAGAAATAAGGGGCGTACCTTGAAACGCATTGTGAAACGGATTCCGCCTTCTCTGTCGGAGAAATAGATAACAATTAGCGACACTTGTTACACCGCGTAACACTGACAAAGGGAGGAACTACCGTACAGCGCACCATCGGCTTCCTTTGATACCAGCTAAATATCAAGTCAACCTGGCAACTCGGCCTGTCGACTTCATAGTGTGTTGATTCTCTAATTTAGTTGTTACCCTGTGTTGTTTCACCTGCATAAACCGGTTTCCCTAAAGTGTTTTGAATTTCCACTTGGAGACCCCATATAATACATACTAAAAAGAAAATATACTGTGCCTTGCATAAAAGAACTACTATCACAAGCATAAATATTTCTTTTACGAGTACCTACCTCGCAGAAATAAGACCACAAGCAGGAAAGCCAGTTTTGCCATCTGAACTAAGCGGTTTACTAAGTCTTCAAAGAATAAAAAAACAGAAAAAAAATCGAAGAATAACAAACAAAAAGATGTGAGGCACTGTCTGGTGCTTAGGCAGTGTTTCGCTTTATCGCTCCAATGAGCATTCAATCACCAGTTCAATCAATTTATCCTTATCCTGTATATGTCCCCTGCATTCAATACCGGAATTTAAATTGGGGGAAAAACAAATTTTCCTCTTCGAGTCCTCGTTTGTACGTGTCATTAACTGAACGTGTTGTACGTTTGTTTTGATTGTCGATTGCCTCTCTTTAAGTTGGTGAGTAAACTGCTTCATGTTTTCCTCTGTTTGCTTCTAGTTTGTAGTTATACCCACAGACAGTCGGCAATCAAAACTACTGAACAACAGCAATGGGTCCATGATAAAATGCATATTTTGAAACGAGGTCACCAAATTATGCAACTGCCGCAAAGAATCAAATACGCATTTTCCTCGGATGCAAAGTGCCTTCAAACTACCGTAATCTCGAGCAAGAGATGTAACTGATTTGTCAGTCACTTTGAACCTGAAGACGGAGGAATGATCTCGTTGTACATATGAACGAATGCATATGAGCAATCAAAGCAGCTGCACTGAAAAGCACAGCTTCGTTTGAGAATGTATTGCAACCTAATTAACCCCTGATAAAGTCTGGTTGACTGACTACTGAAGAAAGGCGAGATTCATAGCTTGGATCAACTGATTTTGTTAGATAATAATGGCGCCTTTGTGTGTGACTGAGGCGCGATTTTCAGCTTTTGTCTGCTGTATTACTCATCAGGTCTTGAGTTCAAGATTTTACTTGTTCTTAACAACAAGTGCGACTTATAATTGTTCAATTGGTTGAAAATATTCTGGACAGCAGTAAGCTTTTAGCATTTAAAAAGAAGGATAGAACGGTTTTAAGTTTGACTCAACATGTCGCGGCGCGACAAGGAACTGCTTCTGCCTTCATCAGTGCGACTGAGTTCAAATTAAGTTACAAATAGCCACAACACAACGGAACCTGGCCATATGACAAAAATCCCGTCGATTCAGCCTTTTTTTTAAAAGACATTTCCGTTCTTTACAGCCTTCATTGTTAGTTCTACAAACTGGTTCAAGTTTTCAAGACTGGGCAGTTGCCGCATGATTGGCGGGTTTACGCCTTGCTCCTTTTAAATTACAAAATCAAACAAAACAGCGAAATGGTCCGAGTTTTAAACACGCGGTTGTGTAATTCGACCAGGGCGGAGAGTGACCCCTCATGAACCCTTAGCCTCTGAATTGACGACAAACTCTTTAGTTCTTATTTCTGAAAGTCAAAGGCGTGGATAACGAAACGGGATAGCACAGAAGACTGGCTGCGTTTAGTTCCATAAATTTGTTGGCCTTACATTGTAAGTCAAGTGGAATTAGAACAAATAATATTTCTTTTACCTGTCTCCGGTTGGAATCCATGTATCGTCAACTCTATGTCATTTCAACGTTTTTGAATCTTAAAACAAAGTGTAATTAGGAATTTAACCGGATTGAAATGCAAAGCCATGGCTTTTGGTACAATTGTTGCAGAAATTCATGAACTGCGGACGCGATAAATGAGGTGCATTGTAAAATGCCCAAGGGAGGAATCATCAATGGTTTGTCTCCGGTACTTTGGTGGTAATAAACCGTTAATTGGAAATGTTTTGACCGAGAACAAAACGTTTCGGATTGTGGGACGGCCGAATGAGCAGAGGGGGACAAAGGATGAAAACCTCTAGTATAACAGGCACCAGTTCGCTTTGTGAAGCTCATCCCACTTAAGCCCTAGGGAAAGCTCGTTTATAACCAAATCAATGCGCGCACTCTGATTGGTCAATCAGCTATCGTTTATTATGCCAGCCTGTAAACTCATAAGAATTTCAAGCGTTTTTTCTGAATTATTGTATGAAAGCAACCGACCACACATTTCCACTGTTTAATGGCATGATAGACCACTTAAGGTATTGTAAGTATGCTCGAAGAATTTCATGAATCACTGAAGAATTCTTCTCGTTTTCTTCCTCGAACATCTCGCGTGGCTTAGCAGCCTATAAATCTCACAAACGTGTGGCCTATTGCTTCATTAAATAAGCAAAAGTAAAAGCACGTGAGCATAAATTATGTGTTTCTTTTATGTGTGTGTCATCAACCAATCGGAAGTAGTATATAAATTAAACCAACCGGAGACTGATGCCTGGTTAGTTTGTATCCAGGGAAAAAAGACCACATCTGCATCTCTGATGTGCGAAGACAAGCCGCGTTTGTTCATTTCGTAATCGAAAATTGGGCATTAGAAATTAACTGTTTCGAGCTCTAAATATGAAAACCCGAGGTTTGATTGCGCTAGGCGACTCACAGGCTCTGAGTTGCATACAGCCGTCAAACTACAAAGGCAACAAAAACGAGGAAAACAACAAGTGAAGACTGACTGGAAATCAGTTTATTGTGTTGATTTCAAAGGGTGCTAGAGAGCTCGTTCCTGATCTGCTAATGGCCGTTCATTTATTATCCTCTCGTTTGAATAAGAAAAGGCAAATTGTAAGATCCTTTCGCCCACTGACAGGCAAGGTTTGCAATTGAATTAAGAGGAACAATTTTCAAAGACCAAACGAAGTACCTTACATCATCCGCTACTACTGAATTCACACGGCTACGTGTCACATACTAATTCACACGGCTACGTGTCACATTGAAGGCTTCATCTGACAAACTCGCAATCTGCAGTCAGATCAGCACATTGCAAGACCTACAATAGGCCTAGTTATTATTACGTCTAGTTGTCATTTATTATAGAAATTTGGTCAACCTTCTTTGCCAATTTTAATTGTTGCACGTACATTGGTGAGTAAGTGAAAAACCATATAGGAACAGAAAGGGAACAGATTAGGTCTGTCAGGCGTCTACATTGACCCCTGCGATTTCAGTCTTCCTGCACTGGTTCAATAGCTGCATTAACGTTTCCCTTTCCTGTCTACTCTAGAATTACTGTTGCTTTTCTTTTTCTTCTTATTTGCGTTCACTGAAACCGGTGGCAATTTGACTTTGGATGACCCCTGGCTAGTGTCCTGGCCAAGCCATGCTGGTGATGTCTGTTTAGCTGGTTTGGTTGGTGCAACATCAGGATGCTCAACTGCAACTGAAGTTTCTTGTAACTGGTGACTAGATGTGAGTTTCATTGCCATTTCAGTGCCACCGGCCGTGTCCTTAGATGAAGAGATCATTTTGACATCCTGTTGATCATGATAAACCAAGTAAACATTCATGAGAAAAGAGTTGTTATAATAACCTCCGGTTTCTAAATCTTTCTTTCGATCATTGTGTCCATTCATGTATTCCCTGCTATAATTAACTTAAAAGCGGGGATAAAAAAAAGCCGTTTCTCCGTCGCTTAATGGGTTTAATGCAAATATCTCGTTCGCGTTTCAGGCAATGCCAAAACCCATTAAATCTTCACTTTTTCTTATATCTCAAGGTCATACTTCTCTTTTGAGAAAAACTACCTTCCTCCCAAGTATACCCCCAAATCATCCCAAAATTTACGAAAGACCGCAAACATCGATTGATGTGATAAATATAGGGTTTTGGTATTGCTTGAAACGCGAACGAGATATTTGCATTAAACCTATGAAGGGGCGGAGAAACGACTTTCACATCCAAACAGTCCCCTATCAAACTGGGGGTTAATTTACTGTCTGCTAGTGTTTCAAAACCAATTTGTCTCCTTTTACCCCTTCTCTAAACCCTCAAAATTCATTCAAATTCATGTCTAACCCCGCCTTAATTTGTTTTTGAGATCGAAAGTGAGTTTGTGCGAACGCATTTTTACTTAACTCACGAAACAGGAAAGGAATTTTGGTGCAATAATTGTTGCTCTACCTACAGTCAACCATAAGGTTTTGCCAAGTTAATTAGTATACTATACTTACGGCCGAACTGGTACCGCCTTGAGTTGGCGTAGCACCTTTTTCTGATGACGCTGGCAGCGATGAAGGCCAGAACAACGTGGTCTTGCGACTCGCCCAAATCTCTCTCTTTCTTTGGAGCACTCTTCGAATCTAATCATGAATAAACACGCCAAACCGGGATAAGCTCTGGTCGTGTGGACGGCTATTGATCCGGGAGTTGTCTTTCGTGGGATATCTCTTAGCCTGTATAATAACTTATTTAATATATGTCGTAAAATATGTTTACGTTTCTCAGGTCTCTTAGGGTGCATTTTTTTGGGACTATTAACGGAATACAGTCGAACCTCTCCTTACGGACACCTCTCTAATACGGACACCTCTCTATAACGGACATTCCCCTTTGTCCCGAAAAAACTCTCACTCGTTTACTAAAAAAAACCCTCTATAATACGGACCCTCTCTAATAAGGACAACGGACACTAAATCTCGGCCCCAGAGAGCGAAGTCATATAAACTTAACCTCTTTATTACGGACACTCTGCTGATCCGGTGTTGACATATAGTGTGCACGAGTTTGTGACTACGAAAGCATCAACATTTTATTCACTGATCTTCAACTGGAGTTTTGAAAATTGTACTTTTATTAGTACCTTTTTAGGTGAAGCATTGCGTTGTACGTAGTTCCTTTGGTTTCAAATAACTGATTCGTATAAAGTATGTTCTTTACGGACAGCTGGATTCCCTGTTAAGTCTAAACATTCTTCATTCTCAATCGACTAAACTGCATTTTTAACACCGGAATAAACTCAACTAAAGGAAAACAAAACGAAACAAAATGTGGACGTTCTACACCTCCATAGCGATTTTACATGTTGCTGTTCTTTCACAGCAACCTTTTTGAACAGATGCTTATGGGAATATAACAGCTAAAAAAGAAACAGTTGTAACCAACCAATGTCCGGGAGAGTCCCTGAAGGCTGCAAACATTTTAACACTAGTTCATTAGGAGCTATTGCTCTTTTTGAATAACTTTTTAGTTCTTTTGTCCATCCCCTTTCCAACGAGACACGTTAATGTCATTGTATACGCGAAATTAATGTCCTCGTTTGTTCGCGCGGAATTCAAACAATAAAACAAAACAAAATATGTCTGAAAAAGCGACAGCGTTTTAAAGTTTTACCGGAAAATGCGTGGTTCCTTTTGCTGTTTTGTCATGCTTAGTAAATGCGCATGCGCCAACTCCGTGTATTACAAATTAGTACCAAAAAATATCCTTACCATATGGAATACATGACAACTATAGTCGCAAATATATATCGCTCCAAATCATAGTATAAAGCAGAAGGAGTTGAGCTACGAGTACGTAAGGGATTTGTCACGTATGGTCTAGGGGCCGACATTTCTCTCCCTCACTGCCTATCGGGGATAGGTATCCGAAAGTAGCAAGTATAAGCGATCCGCGGGCCGAAATCTCGGGGAGACTCGTCATGGTACACCGCTCCGGCTTAAATGTCCAGAGGTACCGCTACCGCTTCTGCATATTTTTCTTTAGGTATTTAGTATGCGCATGCGCAACTGCCCTTGTGTACCAATATGCCACGTGCGAGTAAATTAATATGTGCCTTCAAATCAAGATTACTTCCAGTCCGTGATAGATCTATTGTTGAAAAGAAGAAAGAGCAGAAGAATAAGTCGTAATTAGGGTCTCTCCGTTGGGAGGACCACAAGTAGTTAATATTCCAGTTAGCAGTGATAGTTTTTGACAACATAACAAGTTCGCATTTTGTTTCTGTTCGTTCGTTCGTCGTATCATTGTGTAACCCCGTTAGTTGGCAACCTCGTTCCCAGGGTCTCTTTTCTTTCCGTCCCCTGGAGCGAGAGAGGGGACGGGAAGAAGAGCGAGTTTGTGATTACGCAAGCATGAACGTTTTATTCACTGATCTTCAACTGGAGTTTTGAAAATTGTACTTTTATTAGTACCTTTTTAGGTGAAGCATTGCGTTGTACGTAGTTCCTTTAGTTTCAAATAACCGATTCGGATAAAGTATGTACTGTAACTGAGATGTACAAATCAATGTGTCTGAATATCGTATATTAGTCAGTTTAGATAGACTGGGCCTATTTTTCGTTACTGAACACTTAAAACTGTCAGTGGAGTCTTAAAAATGATGCAATCTTGGTGACCTCTATAATACGGACACCTCTCTAATGCGGACACTTTGGTCTGTCCCTTTAGTGTCCGCATTAGAGAGGTTCAACTGTAACAGGAATAAGGTTTTCCAAAAAAACGCGTATTCCGAAAACGGAATGGTTCTCGCCTGCTATGGAGAGCAGAATGAACGATTCCGAAAACGGAATAAGTCCCAAAAAAACCGCGTAGACCGACCATTCCGTCTATTTTTATTCCGGAATAGTCCCAGAAAAATGCACTCTTAGTTGTCTGTGCATACAGTACCCAGCAAACCGAGCTCAGTCAATACTGTCCACTAACATTGAAAACAGCCAACTTAGAGAATCAGAGAGCATAAAATACGTTGACGTTTCTGTCTCTTACCTCTGAATTAAACAGACAGTGGAACATGAAAATGAAGAAACCTTGTAGTGAGTTGCATATGGCGAAGAGATATTGAAAAGCGATGGTTTTACGGCCCAATGCCAAGACGCCAAATATCCATGTAATGCCCAGCAGGGGAAACAAAACTAGTACCGATCTGAGACCAGACCTAGTGTAGATGGTTCTGGATTAGTCAAATTACTACTTCTTAGCTAGTTCTGATTCCAACATTAACGATTTTAAGTCTTCTTCAGGCGTCGCGACAAATACACACATTGTGTGGGGTGGCTCTTTCTAAAATGTTCTACAATTGGTACACGAGTAATGGAGCCGATGCCAGTGGTGAAATTGCACACTCACATTTAACTCGTCTACTGATGAAGAGTAGAACAGTCTCCAGATATTTGCTTGAGCACCGATCAGTGGCGGATCCAGACCTTGAGCTAAGAGGGGGGGGGGGGGGGGG
>BLFK01000004.1:1223926-1237004 GCA_014634185.1 Astreopora myriophthalma
TTCTGCGTTTTTTCATTATTATTTTTTTTTTGCCAAAATAAGGGTTGGGGGGGGCGGGCCCCCCGGGCCCCTCCCCTAGATCCGCCACTGCCGATCATTCGTAGTCTCAGGTCCCCTTGGAACACGATTGAAATCCATACCGACAAGAAATATTGACTGACAAATGCAAGTTCATTTGATTCATTTAAATTTCAGAGAATTTTAATACCAGCGGGCAACTGACATGTCCGACATTCGCCCATACACTGCCCAGTAACACCGATACATAAAACAATTTCTCCATTTTTACTGGCTGAGAGGGTGTCAATTTATCCCAAATAAAAGGGAATGCAAAAACCGTGGTGAAATTGAATGCAGATGCTTGAAATTAAGCGAAGAAAGTTGAAAGTCTGATTGGTTAATATCTGATTAAGAGCCAATATAAATGCGACCTCTTGGTGGCGCAAAATTTGATGCACGAAAGAGTTGCGACAGTACAGAGAGAGGGGTGGGTGCCTTGAGTAACTTTTCTGACGGCTAAAAAAAAAAAGCTCTACGCACAAAAACACTGAAAATCATTGCCTTTGGTTCTCCGATTTGGAAAAGGAAAATGCCGATGAAATCGAAAATTACGAGCTGGGAGAGCTGAGCCCTTTGCGAAACAAACACCAAAGGGTATAAGAGAGTGGATGTTTGTGACAATATCTCGAAAGGTATGTCGTGCACTTTTGTTGCTCTTTGAAAAAGTATATTCCTGCTTATGCATTCCAAATTGCACTCGAAAATCATGTGACCACCTATACAAATTGTTATAATTATTCAGTCTCAAAACACCCCAAAGACCATACGTAACCACTTTTTTCTCTAAGCATGCAAGAACGAAATTAATGTTCAGTCATAGTGGTCGATATATCACCAACCATTAGTTTAGCAGTAAAAAAACATTTTTTTTTTTCATGGAAGCCATACATGTCCAATACTCTGGCATAATGAGATTCATAGTACGTCACAATAGACATCACAAAGTGCCACAAAGTGTCTCGTTCTTCATGTGTCACAAAACTGTTACTATTTTGTTAAGAACTATGGTTTGGAGACACTTTGCGATGTCTATCACAAGGCATCATGAATCTCATTACGTCGGACATGGAAGCTGGGCTAAACATTGCCTAAGAGGATGAACGATACAAACACTCACTTGACCAGATCAAGCTTTGTTGACTGGGACCGCACTCCAGTAGTTTGAATTCTGATAATCTCCCTGATAACCATTCCGAGAATGACTGCATTCACCTGTTTATGAACGAGGCTAAGCTGATTCATTTGATTTTAGCTATTAAATTGCTTCAAATTGAATTTTACACTGGGCAGCAGTGAATGGATGTTGCATTTGAAAAGGGGCTTGCATCTCGTTCGCACTTTACCTGTTTCTTCAATTACACACTTCGTGTTCGACAAACATAAACGGCTTCTCGATAAATAAAAAGTTGAAAAAAAAAAAGATGAATCCAAGCAAACCTCACCCCATTGAATCCTCACTCCTTTTGCCATATTGTCTTCCGGCACTGATAGTGTTCTCATTGTTCAGTAGCATAAGTTAAAAGATTCTTATTTTAGTGTCGACTTACCAGAATTATCAACAATGCGGGAATTACGAATGCATAAATGACTCCTTTTGCCACCGACAACCAGCAGCTAAAATAAAAAGATATCATCAAAATCCGTTACTTTTCATCGCATAGATAACCCCTGATCACAATAGTATAGAGATGTAGTGTTCTTGCACGCATCCAGTTAATGAAGTTCCAGCTTATCAGTTGTAACAAGAACTAAACGCTTAACAAATGCAAGCGCAAACTGAAGAGAATCTTTGTTCCGTTTACCTCGAGTCTGTACCGTAACCATCATGCGCAATACTTGCAGCAATAAGAACAATAATGCCAGGTACACCTGAAAAAAAAAACAACGACAACAACAACAACAAGAAATTATATTACCTTCGTTTTGTTTTGTTTTTACAAACCTGACTATTTTATTTTTTTAGTTATTTTTTTTTTGGCACCGTAACTGGCTTTATAGTCGCGTGCACTGATTGATCGGCAGCCTTACCATAAGCACATGCTCCGTATAAACGTAGCTGTTCATTGCTGTTCTCAAATACGGTGATCACCATCATATAAAGATAAACTCCCTCGACCAACATCCATGCAAACCACACCAGCAGGAAGTAGTGGAGCCATACAGCTACTAATGTACAGATAATCTGCAAAGAATACAAATGTCATTTTTATATATGTAGGACGCTAGGACGATGGCAGTTTGCATCACTCAGTAATAACGGTGCAGAATTGGACAAAACTTAGATCAATCAAGCTACGAGAAGTCAGAACAAACCTTGTTACTAGTCGCTTCAATTCCCGCAAGGAAAATAACTTGGAAGATACCGATAGCCACTGACAAGTTCACGTGAATTAAGTTCCTCTCTGACCGCAAACCGCTGCAATTTGAAGTTAAAATACAATCATTTCTTCTAATTCAAGTCTTTCTTGGATGATGAGATTCCTGAATATTATGGGATATGAAAGATTGTCCAGAATGTAGATGTCAAGCTATGTTGAGTAAATGTTGAGTTACGTTGAAACTGCCTAAATGTCTGTTAAGTTTAATTCTACCTTATTATAAGCTTGTTTACACGTCTCTCAAGGCTAAAACGTAGCTTAACTCCTTTCTCACCAAATTTCACGTTCAGTCAAAGACTTTATTTTCCAATATAATAGGCATAAAGAAGGTCATCAAAGCTAAAGTAAGCAGACTCTGTAACGATAAGGACAGAGTTAAGTTATCTATGATTGGGCAATACTACCGTGCGGTGTCAAGAGTGCGCTTTAATGAATGATGACAATGTCAATGTCATTACACTGACACTCACACTCACACTGTGACTGACACTGACATTGGCACAGGCATTGACACAGACACTGACACTGACACTGACACTGACATTAACATGACTTTAAATTCTTTCAAAATCTTATTTTTAGTTACAACGTTGCAGAAGGGTCAACAGTAAGTTGAAGGGTACTTACGACAAACACGAGATGATGACAACGGTAATCGACACTCCAGCCAATGACAAGCTACAGCCTACGTAGGTGATGATCTCCAACGCAACGGCATGGGAAGCGTCCAGCTAGACAAGAAGATCACGTTGAACTTCATTGCTCATCAGTAACCTTTGATTATGTAGAGCTTAGCAGATAGTGTCAATGCTTGCAGTAATTTAGGTGTTAGTAAAAACTATTCAACATATTGAAAGCAATCGAGAACCGCTAGAGTTAAGGCGAAGATTGTCAGATACATAACTTTCACGTGGCGTATTTTCACCGACGGCCCCCGGCATAGCGAATCAGTAAAGGATTTTGTAAACAAGTGCCGTTATATTCCACAACCACTCCTTTTAGTTACCTCTTCTTCATCTGTTGCAACTTTCATCAGAATCGCAAAGTTGGTAAGATGATTGCATTTGCAGACAGAATGAGTTTCATTGGAGGATGAGTCGTCAAAGGTGCATCCTTTTCTAGACCACATACCGCTGCTGTTTACACCCCTGGAGAGACGGCAGAAAATTAGACTTAAATTTGCGCGACGATGGAGACACGAGAAGAGAGGGTTTGTACCTTGAAGAGATATGCTTGGACGTTCTACTAACGATTATTTTGCTCGGCAGTTAATATCTTTGTCGCTCCACTGGACCACACCTTGGAAACAACTGCTTTGTGATCGGCTATTATAAATTTGCGGTAAGATGGCAGAAATTTGACGGCTTGTCATTAATTTGGTCATCTCACCTTAAGTGACACCCTCACAGGGTCATCCTATAGGCAACCTCAAGCTACCACCAGAACTGTCATATAACAAAGATCCTGAAAGTTTCTTTCCGGACTCACCCGACTTTAAAATCCCACCAGACGCACACTGGGACAAGCGTTGCATTTGATTTGTGCTGTAGGGATTACAAACGAACGTCACAATGAAGGTTTATTACATGGCAGGTCCCTTTTATTGTAACGTCGCCTGTAATATCACGGTGAACTTCAACTTCAACGTTGTTTTCAGGCTTCTTTGTTGCAACTGCCCTAAGTTGCTCTTTCAACTGCGGTGTGATCTTTACTGCTCACGCGCTGCTGCACCACTTGACAGAGGATATCAGAGTTATTGTCACGTGTGTTTCAAACTGAATTGATGCAACGCTAGATATATTTCAGATAGATCTTCTGCTCTTCGAAAAATTATTATCCTATTTCTGAAGGTTTTCTTTCGACTCTATAAACTTCACATTTAAACTATCATTTCGTAGCTGTTTAAAAAATGTATGTCATTTACCGCCCGTTGGACGGGCATATGGGAAACAAAATGTAGGGATTACGTTACCTTAAACACCACACTGAATAACTGTGACAAAACCATCGGAACGTTAATTTTAACTAACAACGGGAATTGACTCCATTTCAGTTCTACTAAAAACTTAATTTAAGGACGTTGATGAAGAGTATCGGTATATCGGCGAAGCATGACAACGTACAATCTACCCCACCTCAACATGCTGAAGGGTGACAGTGACATCAATTTTTCCGTTCTCAACTAGTGGTGTAACAAGACTTCCAATGATACGGCTGTTAAGATGAAAACGGCCGACTTCGTTTGCTTTTTCCCTGAAAAGAGAGAACCGATACATTGCAAACTGACGGTGCTTTATTTTTGCCGCATCATGACCTTTATTCTCACTGAGACTCTATACCTCTTTTAAAGATTCCAATATTTTATTTCATTATTCTACATAGAAAACCAGACAGCCCAGATCAAACATCAAAACATCGATCTGTAATCAGAGTTACTTTCCATTTCTAGAATCGATTTTGGCCAGATGCCAATTTTGTTTGTGTTGACAGGAGAAAAACATGTATAGTAAAGCTATAGAGACTCGATTAGCCATAGCCTGAGGTGTCAGCCTTCTCTCTCGCTCGCCACGCCCCTTTTTGGCGGGTTTGGACGAGGAGCTGAGACGGCTGACAATTCAGACTAGATTAGCTATTAGAGCGGTATTCCGAGTTGACTGTCGAAATTAAAACCAAAACGAAAGTAATTACTTTGACCAATGAATCTTACTCAGCAAGTCACAATTGGTTTTGCTTTAGGCCTCTGACTGGCTGAGAAACAGGCCCAAGATTTTTCACCCAATCACTAAGCGAAGAAAAGCAATCGCGAAATTACTTTCGAAGAAAACAGAGTTCATTAATACTGGGCCGCTGAGTCAACGAAGTTAAACAGTACAGCTTGGATTTTCAGGATTTATTTGAAGAAAATAATCTGAAGCTATCGAAAGTAGTAAAATAACAATAATCCCTTAATAATTGAATACTCTGATCGAAATCAATGTAGAAGAAATTTATAAACTTAGTTAAAAACTTACGTTTGTCCAAGCCAGTCCAGACATTCAAAATTACATACAATCGCAGCTGAACAAGAACTATTGCTTCCTAGCATCACAATCACATAAAAAAGACTAACATTTTTGGCGGGTCGGATTACATGACCTTTGACAGTCTAGGTCCAATCTCATTTGTTCATTTATACGCGAAACAAATACCTCGACTCGTCCATTGCACTTACGTTGCGATTTTCCCCACAGTTAATGGTAACATTTGATGCAAACTTCTGTAGATCACGCTAAAGGCTTTCAACTTGTTTACGGTTTGAGGAGGTCTGCCTGCGTCTGATAAAACAATACATTCATGTTGCACTGATCAATAGAGCGTTATAAATAACGCCGGCTTAGAGCGATTTTCACTTGAGTGTCGTAAAACCAAAATAATTACAGAGCCAATCACGTTCTGAAGAAAATCCACCCTTCAGCCAATCACAAATCGAAGTAATTCACGATTTGGTTTAACTAGCCAATCAGAACGCAAGGCAAGCGAAGGCAGCCCGCGCCAAGCGCGGGAAAACGAGAATGACGAGGTCGTAATTTGTTTGTTTTTGGTTTTGCCTCTGATTGGTTAAAAAGTTCGTGCAAGTTTTTTGGTCCAATCAGAAAGCAAACCAAAATCAAAGCAATTACGTAATCCGTTTCTACAGTTAATTGAAAACTGCTCTAAAAGCAATGTGTAATTAAATTTCTTTAACTAAAATCACCGTGAAGAGAGGCATAATCTCCAAAAGGTGGGCTTTTATAGATTGTGCTGGCATAATTTTTAGCATAATTTTCCCCAGTTTTAAAAAAGTAGAGTGGCCAGCATAATTCGCATATTTTGATAATTATCGGACCATTTCTTAGTTTTGGCAGGCACGTTGATTCCCAAATCCCAATTATACGCTGTTTTACCGGTATTTGCCTGGGACTAGGGTGCACGGGAACCGGAAGTCCCATGGCAAACCATGTCGGTCTAATTATGTCGGTCCCATTGTCGGTCCCAACACTTCTCTAAGGGAAGGCTGGAAAACGGGCGTCAGATATGCCAGCCGATTCGAGCGAAAAGTTACGGCTGACGGGCCAGAACCAGCCACAATTGTCAGAGACCGTTCCCTACAATCAACAATAAACAGGCACGAAAAAGGATATATATAGCGAACAAGAATAAACGGCTTCTGATTAAAGAAAATGTATTTGAACTTATTCATTTACCATGGTTTTTAAAGGGCACAATTAATGGCATAATTTGGAAAAATGAGCATAATTTTTAGCATAATTTGACCAAAAAAGAGCAGTGCTACTAGCATAATACGCTACTTTTACTAGCACAATCTATAAAAGCCTACCAACAGGATAAGTCAGTTCTCTATATAAAATGTGTTCCTACCTAACAGTTTTAAATTGAGGGAATCGTCGATTTCGCTCCAGTTCTTATCCCCTGTAGGCGCTGAAAATCTGTAGCCCGTCCAGAATAGCGATGCGACCTGCAGAACTAAATATGCGAAATGTGACTAGAAGAAATTCACCTTGTGGGTGTAGTTGGCAAAAAGTGAGTTAACTTTGAACAAGAGCAACCTATGATTTCTTGCTTTGAAATATTACAACTTTCTTAAACATCACAGAAATTAAAGTAATGTCTTTGTTCACAGTTGGAAATATCTTTACTTTTAGTTTGAAACATTTTGCTTCGATATTATTTCCACTCTAGTCTGGACTCAAGTGCACCCAAATATAATTTCGACTCCTAACCATTATTACTTCTAGTTACCCCCGAGGAGGCAACCTAGAAGCCCCGCGTAAAAAAGTAAAACATGTAAATCGGTAGATATTGTATGGGGGGAATCAATCTCGATTTGTTCAACCGAGTGTGCAAGGTGGTATCGGTATATTGCTCAGCCGGGCGCGCAAGTAGGTATTGTTCACTGCGTTCGAGGTGTTCTGGGTACCTTGACTCCCGAAGCAGATGTGAGTATCGAAGTGCTGTTCAGCATAGTGATGATTGCAAAGGAAAATAATGTCTTCTAGTTAATGTTCCTGTTGTTGTACTGTCATATTTTCAGGTCATTTGCCATAATTATGGAAACTGATTTTCAGTTGATAGCGTATCAAATATTGATGCAAACAAAACTGCTGTTCGTTTTTTCCCGTCCTTTCGTTAATTGTTGCATCTTTAAACTACCAAAATAGCATAACATGAAGACATCACATTGT
Source organism: Astreopora myriophthalma (assembly GCA_014634185.1). Taxonomy (NCBI): domain Eukaryota; kingdom Metazoa; phylum Cnidaria; class Anthozoa; order Scleractinia; family Acroporidae; genus Astreopora; species Astreopora myriophthalma. The sequence continues at coordinate 1,231,587 of BLFK01000004.1, forward strand.
TCAGCATATAATTGGAAAGCGCCTCAACTGCCATCCATATTACCATTTGCGCCTCAACTGCCATCCATATTGTCTTAGGTGGGGGCAGATGTAGTGAGAACTATTACTAGTAAAATATTTGTAATCAACTATATATCATTTTACATTATATACGCGCGGACTACAAGGATGCCTCCTTGGGATTTTGCCGAGTCAAAAACGACAGCAAAATGACATTTCATCTCACCAATGTTGGGTTGCAGAGTCACCATATTCGACGATTCATTGGACCATTTGTGAGCCAGTTCTTTACCAAATAACTCTGTCACTTCAGCAATCTGAATGGCCAGAGAAGAGTTGAATTCACTCCACTGACTCCTCTTTTTATTTTCAAGTACCTCGTTTATGGTCTTCGCGCCATCCTTGAAAGAGAAAAAATTTTTATTCAACTTTCATCTTACCCAAGAACAAAAAGTTAAACTCAATGGAGCACTGTTGCAGAAAGCGCATTTTAATTTAAAGGCCTCTGCTAATGCTGAAGCATTTAAGCGCCAAATTTCTGAGCTTTTGTGAATCCTTACAGCTCCTGACCATTCCGGCCAATACTTCTTGCTCTCGAGGGGTGGCCGTCCCAGGAAATACATAAAATATTAAGATATTACGCAACCTTGTCCCCAAGGTCTTCTCGGCTTTCAACATGGCCGCTTTCCGAGAAGACCCTGGGGACGAGCTTAAAACTGTCATGTAAGAGCGCAGCCAAATAATGTCATTATCAGTTAAAATAAGGACGGCAGGACGAAGCTTTTCTAAATTACTGCTATATAGAATGTTCTTGATTTTCAAACGTCATCTTTTGCTTGACTTGTTTGATTGTTTGTTTGTCAGTGTTAAGTGTTATTGTTGTTGTTGTTAGTTTTGATGCTTTCATTTTATTCATCTGGATCCCTATAGAGAGCAGGAAAGCTGCTGAATGGGCCAGTCTGGGCCGGGCCATCTTTTCTCACTGATTCGGTCCCTAAAATTCGGCGTTTATGCATCAAAGCAATAAAGGCCGTGTTCTTCAGGCGGTTGCCTAACCCTTGGAGCTCTAAGCAGTCGGATCAAAAACGGCCCGGCAGGGGCCAACCAGGAATTCGAGTTAGCCCCAGCATCTCAGCCTTAAAAAGACATAACTTAAATCTAATTGAAGATTACCACGGAGAACCCCTACAATATAATTTAAAGCATTTTATTCATGTCAGTACTCTACCTTTATGATTGCAATAAGTTGCTGCTGTGAAGAACCTGATGGGTCCCCTGAAGACAATGATCCCAACCTTTTCCTCAAGATGTCCATTAATCTCTTGAACGTTTTAAGCTTCAAAAAACAGACCAAAGATTGCATCACTGTATAACTCAGGATAGGTCATACATATCCCTTACGGGAAAGTATACATGATCCATTGGTAAACTAGTGTGAAATTGCACATTTACCTTCTGCTGGGGACTGTTGCAGGGCTGAGGGACACATTCGACATTATCAAGTGAAGTACCACTAGGTTCTTGGCAACCAATGCGATCCAGCTCTGTAGAAAATGTACTGTTTAATTAACGAGCAGGAGTGTTATATCAGGTTTTAGACTTGATAAAACACGCCTGCGAGTTTATCGGCTTCAAAAACATTCCACAGAGAGCGTTTCGCTCTGGAGTCTGACTAATGGTTCAAATTGTGAGATGCAAATATTAGCATAGAAGAAAAACAAGCTAAACCTCAGTGTGTTTTATCGGGAGTGTCTTATTGTGTTTTAAGGCTCCTGCACGTGACGTTTTATCGGTGACTTGATTGAAACTGTTAGACACATGAATTACTAATGAGTTTTTAAAGGCCCAGTAGCCAATTATCACTCGTCAAAAGCGTTCTTGTTCTCACCCTTTATAAACTTCAAAAAGGGAAACACAACCGGCCTTGGTTTGCTCTGTTATTTTGCTTTCTTTGTTTTTTTTCTTTGAACATACGAACACTTCAATATCGCTTTGAACCAGGGACTTGTCCGCCACAAGCCATGAATCAAGAAAAACCGGATTCAATTATGTACAAATGTGGACACCAGGTGTAGTTTAATTAAAGAAATATCACAAGACATTAGACAATTTTATACAAATTTTGTCCATTTCTTCATGCTTTCTCTTCAAGCAGAGGCATGCAGTGCTCAAGTTGACGTGGAAAAAAATTGCGCTAGACGTTTTTCATCGCTGATGGTTACTTTTATTTGCCAGGTATCACACCCTGATATAATAAATTTGCTTTGAGTCTGTCTCTAATAAGGGAACTGACAATATCTTTTCTGTTCCTTATTACAAGCCGACTCTGCGTTACCTGCCTTATCCATCACAAAATGTCTTGATGACACCGGGCGCTCTTTCTTTAAACTAGGGAACTTTGCACCAACACACATGAACTCTCTTCCTGTTTTCTGCTTGTGTAGAAGTTCCATGTGGTACAGTTTTCCTTTAGTAAGGTAAATATTTTCAGAAGACTGGTCATCTCTCCTGAAACGTTTTCAATGGATATCAGTCCTAGATACGAGGCTTCAGTCGATGGGGTTCAGTTAAGTTCTTAACGTTTAGAGGCCTTTTTTTTCGCTATCGTAATGGTATGAATTTCAAAATAAAACGTGTCTGAGGTTTAAGTATGTAAATGGAGCAAGGTAGACTTATATGATACAAATTCATACTGGAAGTTAAAGATGTTCCGACTTGCTGTCGGTGTCATGTTAACTCCGAGACTGCGTTCACCCTGCCCAGCTAGCAAAGGGGGGAGAGCACTTGATAGCAGTGGGGGAGTAGTGGGGGAGTAGTGGGGGAATAGTGGGGAGCAAGTGAACACTACCCTGAGAACTTCTGTGGACTAAAAATCAAGCAACTTCATTGACGAAACGATTTTCAGCTCTTTACCAACTAAAAAAATAGGCGTTCTTTTAGCTGTTTACTGACTACAGATGTACCCCATTGGTGCAAAATCAAATATTTCAGCTAAGCCAGTATCTTGTAAATCTTGTCAGAAATGCTGTATTACTGAGATGGGTCCGTTTTTATGTCAGGTGACTAAGCACAACTCATCTGATTTTACCCATACCTGTCAAAGCTAAATTTATTTGTGGATTGCTTTTGGTTTATGATAAGTCGTTTTGTGGAAGCACGGTCGTTGTCGCTCATCCACAGCTGACATGTATCGTCACAAGAAGTCTGGAACGTGAAATTTCCTGTTTCAGGAGCTCTGAAGAAAGCGTTTAATCGCTGACCATAATAAACACGGTTAGATGGGCTGTAAATACAGAGTGTATCGATAAATTTGGTCTCAGATGGAACACAAGGAAATCGATTGCTGGACTCCAAATCAACCACGGCAGCTCCGGGTACGCCTGTCCAAAGTTCACGGTACACTAGGAATTACAAAAAAATAAAAAGATCAATTAATTCCTTCAAACAAGGGATTAATTTACTTCATTCATTTTATTCTATCGCTTTTGTTTGTGTGTTCGGTTGCATACCGATTAAACACTTTCAGTAAATTTCCGTTCTCCAAGTAGTAATTATTACAGCAGACATTAATTATAAACAACTTTGCGAAAGCCCTGAGTTCTGGGCTTTGTCTAAGTTACCATTTTTTCAGGGCTATCTTACTATCTGGATCAAGCTCACCTTTCCTTACTGTGCAATTCATCTCATTCGAATGGCGAAATTGTTTCATTTCCGAGTCAAACATGAGTCCAACTGCCACTCCGGTCCGATGCCATGCAATGCCACTTATGCAATCATAGTATGCCCTGCAATCCAGTGGGTCGCCTTGCAGACCATCGGGTTTTCCAACACAAAAATCTAAAGCAACGGATAGACACTGCACAATATTTTGTTGTTTAAGATTGGCATTGGCAGTCTTTTAAAAGCGATCGCTCAAATGATTTAACTGCACTAAATTTAATTGAATCCACTTTCGCTCCATTTAGAAATGCAGTGGGGAAGAACTACAAAGTGACAGGGGAGCAATACGGAGCATACAACTTCAATATACTTGTGTTACGGCGTCTTCACAGACCGAGCTATTTTTAGATTGATTTTCCCGCGAATTCAATCCGGCTCCAACAGGAGCCGTGGTCTTCACCAGGGCTCAGTTGTTCAAAAGGTGGATAACACGCTATCCGCCTTTCGAATAACTGGGGCCAGGAGGCTTGCTATCCAATCATAAGCCGCGCATAATTATTTTTTTTGACGCGTGCGAACTGGAACTGAACTTTTCGCGAGAAACTGAAAACACGTCTGAAAATACCTCGGTCTCTAAAAATGCAGTGACACAGCCCAAGTATGGGAGTTGTACGCTCGGGGGGTATGGGCTCCTGGTAGTACTAAGTCCACCCGAAGTACAACTAAACTAAACTATGTCTTAACAATCCCGGCCGACTAGTGGGAGGAAAACCAGTAATTGATTTAGAAGGGATGCCCAGGAGTTGAACCAGAGAACCTCCAGAACAGTCCAGATGATTGCCTTGAACCCAGGAACAATTCCGTAAGAGTCAACCTCCTGCCCAGGGTCTCTATTCACGGGAAGACGAACCGGCCCTGGAGACGAGGTTGCATGAGTTGTGAGAACTAAGTGTACACCCACCTGCCATACCATATTACCGCATTCTCATATCAATCTAATAAACCTATAGCCCTATAGTGTTTGAAGGCTCATTCGCCGGATATCAAGGACCCTATGACAAAAGATTTTTACAACCTTGTTTAGGCGTTGTTGTTTTAGTTTTGTTTTGTTGTTGCTGTTGTTGTTGTTGTTGTTGTTGTTTTCCTTTCTTTTGCTGCAGCTATTACGTAGGAGAGCGCGCAGCAAAAAACTGACGTTTGTCTGATTGTAGAGCCAATTAGGCCATCCCAATAAAATGTTTCGTTTCCCATCGCCCAGCCGACCCATTTTTTTCGAAAAGTAAAATAAATAAAAAATAAAATAAAATAAAATAAAAAATTAAAAAATTAAAGATTCACTAGCCAAAGAAGCAAATACTTTAATTTACAAGCACACGATCTTGTTTTATTAAAACAACAATTGGTATGATGTGGTGTCCTTCTCTTTAATTAACATCGATACTATGTTTTTCAAAGGCTGTTTTGATAGTCGTGTTAATATGCATCTTTTACCATCTGATTATATATCTAACAGAGAAAACGTTGGATTTAATATGCTGAAAGTAACCTGGAACACAATTATGACTTAATGTTTTCTTGGAAAAGAACATATCGTCAAGACAGCTTTTTTCATCTTCTTCTTCTTCTTTCCGACGGAGGCTGTTACCATTTTCGGTCCGGTGACAACAGGCTTGGCGCCCATTTCCAAACGAGTTGACTTTGTAACCAGGCTTTCTTATTTAGCAGCCCGGCCTTCTCTGGAACCCAGACCCCTTCAAG
>BLFK01000004.1:1237014-1244514 GCA_014634185.1 Astreopora myriophthalma
GTTCATTCTCTCTTTTTTTTTTTTTTTTTTTTGCCCGACCGACCGACCCACCATCACAAGAGACGGGGCGATGGGAAACGAAATATTTTATTGGGATGGCCTTAGTTGATTTCAGATTAAACCACAACGATAAACATCATGTGAGCATCTCTCACAATGAAAGTTCTTCCCTTGAAAATCACCCGAACACAGAAATACGTAATAAAAAGCCGTTGTAGTAGCTCGGCGTATTGACACTGAATTTTGGCTCGCTCAATGAACATGATTTTGACCGCACCTTTTGCAATTTAAGGAGCGTTGAGATGGAAACGAACGGAGAAACAAGAACAGGGCGGAAATATTTTGACAGATCACGGAGGTAAAATTTGCAAAGATAATTATTTTTCTTAGTTTTCTCTCTTAGTTTTCTCTCTTAGTTTTCTTGGCTCGCTCAATGAACATGATTTTGACCGCACCTTTTGCAATTTAAGGAGCGTTGAGATGGAAACGAACGGAGAAACAAGAACAGGGCGGAAATATTTTGACAGATCACGGAGGTAAAATTTGCAAAGATAATTATTTTTCTTAGTTTTCTCTCATTAAATTCTGTCAATGCCGTGGATTACGAAATGGCATCACAGACCATAGTTAATAGAGGAGACAGACCATGTCAATTCATGTCGTAATTTGCACTCGGCGTAAATAAATATTGCCATTCAGTCCTCATAATTTATTCGTTTTTGCTCCGGTCTTAATGAACTTTTGTTTTCAACACACAATAATACACTTCCAGAGAATTTGTCTGCCACTGGTTTGGGTCAGTATGTCACTAATGCACTCCTCCGTCGACCAGTGAAAAGCTGAATTCGTCTGGAGCATACAATAAAATTGTTAACCTCAAAATAAATTCTGCTGATTAAAATTGCCGCACCGCCAGATGGTGGATCGCTGTATCAGCGCATTAAGATAAATGAAGCCACTTTATGATGAAAGGCCGAAACAAAATTGAAAGATAGTTGTAGCACGGCTAAACCAGTTTAACACCTGCGCCATTTACTGACTGCACACAAAGAGGACATGAAAACGAAATCTTCTGTTCGTTGGGAAATTAAAAAGGAATCAACGCCCTTTTTCTAATGCAAGAACGTATATTTTAAAAAATATATTAACTTATTTACAACAACAAGGGGACTAATTAGTGCACAAGACATTTAAGTTTTTGGGAATTGCTCTTAAAATGGAAAGGTTTGAGCTGCATTCCTTTGAAAGCTCCCCCAAAAGCCGACTTACGTTTAAGCTGATCCTACAGTAAAGACGATTTGTGTTAGAAACGCTTTGTGATTACTGAACAAGGTAGGGTTATACCGCAGTTGTGTCGATGAGGCTATTAAAATCCAGGAAAGACTCCCTCACATTAATTTCCTCTTGTGCGACAATCAAAGCAACAACTGGTTATAACTTCCCTTGCTGAATTGAATTTAAACAGGTAAGGGCTCATACCGCCGGAAAACATAATCTGTGGTCACGAAACAAGACCTCGTTGTTAACACAGATTCACGCGTTGATCATAATGCTGTAGTCGATCACTCCATGCTGGACACTCACCTTTATCGTAATAGTCGTCTGTATTGGAGCATAGAACACTCTGCTAATAAGAATGCAAAAACAATCAAGGACTTGAATAGCCTGACCCGGCTCTGGACATTTCACAGGCCATCTAAACTGAACTGTTACCATTAACCGAGAGAATACACGCTGAAAATAACATGGCAGGTCAAGACAAACAACACTTTCAAAGCCAATTTACCCTGATAAAAACGACCCATAAAGCCAATACACGCATAACGAACAGCCAATAAAGACAGGCTTATTGCAAGGATCTGTCGGTTTGTAAGCGTCCCTTTCGAGGTTGACGATTTTTCAGGAACGACCAGCGCAAGAGACAGCGATATCAATTTACCTGCCACGCATAAAAGATGTGTACTTCAGAGTCTCGGGGTCACCTCTAATGATTGATTGATTGATTGATTGATGCTCAAGGCTTTGTTATTTTTACTATTAGCACTGTTTGTGAGGTGTAAACCTGTTCACTTTTAAGTCGCGTAAAGAAAAGTGAAATTCAAATAGTTTGCGAACAAATTCTGTGGTAGAAAGCACAAAATGAGTCGGCAAGTGAGTAAGGCGCTGAGAAAGACGAATGAATAAATTGGCTTATAATTTGGATTAACATTTAATGTAGTAAAATTAATAGTTCTTCTCTCAAATCTCACAGGAAGAACAGTAGCCAATTCGTCGTTCAAAAGGATCTAGACCAGTGCGATACAAGGGAATATTGCCAATTGGTGAAACGTAGGGAGACTGGGAATGAATATGGTACGCGACCAGCATCACCAGAAGCCGAGAGGATTATCCTCATTTTGAAAGAAAAAAGAAAGAAAGAAAGAAAGAAAGAAAGGATTATCCTCATTTTGAGACACAGATGTAGACGAATTGTATCATTTTAAAGTGATCAAGAAGAAAATGAATTCAAATGAAAGAAGGAAGGAAGGAAGGAAGGAAGGAAGAAAAAAAGAAAAAGAAACAAAAACCGTCCGATCAATAAGTGATGCCAGGAACATTAACCCATCAACGCTGAGAATCATAGTTCCTGAATCGTTCCAAATGAAGTAATAATAGACCAACTAACATGCACTATCGTCTAAAATCATCAACCGTCATTCACTTTGAACATGTTCAAATTTTTCATGATGGTCGATCACAGTTTTCTCCGTTTGACTTTCACTCGGCAAAGCCTGGGACCGAAGCTCACGCAAAACACTCTCGTGTGACCAAGTAACTCATACTCGATGATCTCGGTCAGCTGAATCAGGCACGTTGGGAGTGTCTCGCGCGAGATTCTAGCTAGTGCCAGGCATTGCCGAGGCTTGGGGGGAAAACAGCTGGCCGAAATACTATCATAAATTACATATAATGCGGGTGGTCAAACGGAGAAAACTGGAGCATACAAGTGAGCGCCGGAGGCGCCAACCTGTAGGGGGGTCTGGGGGAATCCTTCCCCAGAAAATTTTGAAATCTTGAAGCTCGGAAATGCTACTTTCAGTATTCAATTTTTATTTTTTTCCTTGAAATTGGGGGGAGGGGCCTTAAGCCCCCCCCCCATAAAGCCCCCCAGTTCCCCCGGCGCCGCCTTCATTGGCAAGGTGAGTGAAATGTCTTCGTCGCAAAGAGGGATAAAACTCATATTTCATTCCTTTCTTAGTGTCTGATAATACTGTATTCGTGTAGCGAAAAGCAGATTAAAACGTGACACTTACTCATTTAGTGAATGAACAATGAACGAAATTGATCACGTACACTTGTAAAAGGGGACAAAGGATGATTACATTTCAATACTACGGTGGCTCATAAGGGACACATCGATTTTTTCATCGCGACTTAATAACTTGCGATCGCAACTTACTAACTTGCGATCGAGACTTACTAACTTGCGATCGCGACTTAATAACTTGCGTAATACCACATAAGCTACTGATGTAAATTTAGGACACATCGAGTGATTGATGGATTGATTAGTCGAACAAGCAAACGAACAGAATAGTGTTATATGAAGAGTGGAATAAATCGCAATTTTAACCAGAAAGATACAGTCCTTTTGATCAGGAGCCAGCGCCGGGTGATATTCCCGCACACTTACCAAGCTTTTAGACTGTGATTTTCCAAGTGGAGGCAGCATGGGCCAGTGGTTAAGCCTTGTTCATACTTACGCATAACGACATAACGTCATTGACACAACGGCATATAGAAAAGATCAGCTTTTTCCTTACGTCATTATGTTCATGTTTTTATGTTCCTAGTATGTCCTTATGGTGTGTTGTTCACAATGGAAACATAAAGCATCAACGCAAGGTGCTTTTTCTCATTGCGTGACCTTCCGGCTATGTCGTTATGTCGTTAGAGTGAACCAGGCTTTAGGGTGTTGGATTTGCACGCGTATGTTCCGGATTCAAACCCCGCTTTGACCACTAATTGATACTGAATTCAACTCCACCACGCTTTGTACGTTAACTGCCTGCCTCCTTCCAATTGGGTTTCTATACACGGTGCCACAGGTTTAATTGAAGCTTTAAACATCACCATGTATAAATAAAGGTTCCGGTTTTAATTTTCTTTTTTACTTTGTGTTTCGCTCTCCGTCATGAGGCTTTGTCCACCCATACGATCCTAGAATGCGCTTCGTCTGAAACCTGTGAAACACGAAAACCTTCGGAGGCCAGGCTAAACCGAGAGAAAATAAAAGGGTCAAACAAATCATTTCTTTTATTTCAATTCGTCCAGACGTCATTGTTAGCATTTCGAGGTGTCATAGACAATATACGATGCGTTAAAGTGTGCCTCCGCAAAGCATTTTGCAGCCCGACTATCGCACTCGCAAATGGCTTTCTTGCATGCTTTTTGGTTGTCATGAGAACCATACTTGGATTCCGGCTCTGAAAAGTAGAATGAAAATATACCTAACATTATGAGGAAACTGAAGTGTGGTCATCGCAGTCAATGAAGCAACTTACAGCAGTTGCAAACAAGCCTATCAAAAATCCAGGTTTGAACGGGACTCAGGGGCACATACCACGGGATCCCACGGGACATAACACGAACTCGCAAGGGACCAGCTGCCAGTTGGCTTGATGGCTCAGTTGGTTTAGTGATTGTTCTGTGGGTTGCCCGTGTAACCAGTGCCTGTAGTGTATTCTGGGTAGTGAATAAAACTTAAGATGGCGGACTGAAAACGTGAGTGTGTTTTCTGGAGAGTAATCCGTTCGCATAGCCTCTTCCAAGCGTTCAGTTAGTTGGGGCGCAACGCGAAAATCGGCGCGCGAAAAAATGAATTATTTTTTCGTGGGCCGATTTTCGCGCCGCGCCCCAACTAAGGGACTGTGCAATAACTATCTGGAGGGGGGGTTCTAGGATTAATAGGGGGGGCCTGAACTTAAACCAAAGCGCAGGGTAGGCGGGTAAGATGTAATTTCTTAAACATTTGCAGGGGGGTTAGAAGTTAAACTGAGAGGTCTGATCTCAATCCATGGACTCAAGATAATGTATATTACATGTAAGCTAATCAAAATCAATGTTTGGAATCTTTTAAGAAATATTAATATTAACAGCTTCAAAACCTTGTACTAAAAATGAACAGTTTATCTCAACAATATTAATATATATTATAATATTATTTTTTATTGATATAGACATACCAGAAGTAGTGTAAAGGTAAAGAGGGATGTAGGGAGGATCGGAGGTTGGGGAGGGGGGGTGAAAGTAATCTCCCCTCTAGACGGGGGGTGGACAAGAAGTTATTTTAACTTTAATTCAGGGGGTGCAACTTTATTTTAAGGCCTTCTTTGCTAATTTTAGACCCCCCCCCTCCAGATAATTATTGCACAGTCCCTAACTGAACGCCTGGAAGAGGCTACCGTTCGCATCGTGGAACAGTCTGGAGTACAGACTGTACAGTTGGTAGAGCAATATGTGCAGCGCAATCACACGTTCATTGGTTCGAGTCCCGTTCATGCCTCGAATTTTTCAAGCTTCTTTGCAAGTCTCTGCAATAGAATGCGGCTTGATGAAACTGCAAGATTGCCACAGCAGGAGGTGCTCTTCGTAATTCTTCTGAAACTGTTGTGTCGATCAATTCCTATTCCGGTTTGGTAATGCACAAATAAGTGGGACAAGTCTCCAGTGAAACAAGAGGTATTCGGAAAACCAGAATAGTTTGCCTAAAACCAACTCACATAATAGTCTACGGACCTGATATTAAGTTCGACATTTCTGCACGATTTTCCCAAAAGATAGCGTGTTGCGAACAAACCGTATTCTGTTCATTTCGATTGCGTGTAACCACTTTTATTCTGGAAAAGTCCCAAAAGATGCCCCCATAGTTTTAAGCTGCCTGTCGAATCTTTGGCCGCCACTTGAAAGCTATAGCTAAGTAGTTTGCATAGATTAAGATAAAGCCAGTGTTTACCACATTGGCGACATCCAGTGTAGCGATAATTTGTGAAGAAAATAGACCACCAACCCGAACATATGGATTTCTTTAGGTTTTTGTAGCAGGAGTCGTGGACATAGCAACACCTAGAACAAATAAATCAAGAGTCGGTAAGAAATTTTGTAACTCGACGCCATTTATCAAGACTGCCACAAGGCCATGGCTTTTATACTTCTTATGCTGGCACGAACATTGTGATAGTTTGATTATAACTTTCTCAGGTTATTATATTTGGCCAGGACTGGAAATAATGAGATTTCCTGAGTGGTGGATCCAGGATTTTTGTTTTTGCTGAGGTGACAGAACGATATCGAAATACGACAGTTGAACGCTGATTTGATACACCTTAAACCCTCAAGACGACCCACTTTGACTAACTAATTTTAACATCTAAACTCGGTTTATTTTTATTTATCTTCTGTATATGTAGCTCTTGATACTTTTGTTCCCTTTCACAATTTTAAGCTTTAAAAAAAGGCGTCGTTTTAATCCCCTCCTGGATTCGCCTCTGAATGCACGCTCATTTTGATAAATGTTACGTGTCCCTTGACCCTTCTCCTCAACCGTTCCATCACTTGTGTCCACAAATGCAAGCAACTTACGTCACGAAGTGTCCCCGAAGAACAGTCTTTGAGTAAACGTAAACAGTTAGCTTGACCGCAACCTAACGATACCCTTAATTCTAATCCCAGCCCTACTGTTGCAAGTAGGTAGTTTTGACTCGAAATAAGCGTGCATATCACCCCTTCCAATGGAAGACTTGAGTGTTAATGGCGGTTGTTGCCCGGAGTGTTGTTGTTGTTGCTAATTTATGAGACGTGAATGCATTTGGGCATAACATCCCTGATTCACTTAATCTCAAACTCCCTTTTCTGATCTTTACCCTTTCTTCCCTCTTTCCTGGAAGAATTGAAAGATATCAAGACGGCGCGCGGCGCTCTTTCGAGTAACTAAAATATGTTTCTGGTATGTTCCTTAGTCAATGAAGTCCAAAAGGCGCATGATACTGCATGTTTTTTACCCATTTGAAAAACTGAAAAAACTTCACGTGTTGACCAACAACAATGCTATTCCTCTGCTCTGACCAGCGATGATAACGTTAGACAAGCAAAGGACTTTTTCCTTGTTTACATGGCCTCATCTAAACACGAGGGGGATTGGGAGAATTCGAGACAATTATGCAAACCCGAGACGCAGTAGTCGAGGGTTTGCATAACTGTCGAGAATTCTTTCAACTTCCCGAATGTTTAGATGAGGTTATGTAAACACGGAAAAAAGTTCTCTATTGCTTTTATAAAATATTTGACAAAAATAATTCGACAAATGAAGGAAAATGCTGGGGTTTTTTTTACTTCTTGATTGAAACAGATTTTCTTAATACACGCTCATTTTTCTTACCAGCCAATCAAAACGCGCGTCTGACAACACATAACCAATCACATAACCAATACAATAACACATAACCAATAAAAATTCTCATC
>BLFK01000004.1:1249514-1261785 GCA_014634185.1 Astreopora myriophthalma
CACGACATCAATGTTAAAATTAAATCCCTTACAAGATTAAAACTTAACAAGAAGGTGCCATGCATTCTAAACACAGCCCATTTCTTTTCTTCGTACATGATATATTATCGAGTGAAGATCTGTCCCAAAAAGATACTTGTTCAGTATTGCAATCACGGGTTATTAATAAGACCCGGAACGAGGCATGACTACCCCGCGAGCAGTGGATTCTCTTGTCTTAGGCGCTTTGGCAACAAAACGAGAAAGAAACCAGTGCGAGCAAGCGACCCGTTCCGTCATGCTCGACAGAAAACGGGTCGCTTGCTCGCAGTGGTTTCTCTCGTTTCGCTAACAAAGCGGACAAGAGAAGAGAATCCACTACTTGCAGGGTAAGGCATGAATGGCCTAGTGGTTGCAAATGTCCACCCCAGTCAAAAGCATTCTGATCGCGTAACATTAAAAATAACAATAAATATAATATACTCTTTTCATTTCATGTATTTTGTTGTTTTATGAAAACAATTTATGGCAGGCTCTTATCGTATAATGACCTTGGGCACTCTTGGGTAAACTATGTTCCGAGTGCAAGTAAAGAGGGTGATAAAGGGGGTCTACATCACGTTTCACGGAAAATAAAACGGTCCCTTCACGATTCACGAAAACGAAGACAATAAAAATAACAGTTCACGGCTAATTAAACATGCATTTCTCGCTTCACGGAAAATCATTTTCCAAAATTACGCATGACAGCTGATATGGAAATCACGATTCGCAAAGAAAATAAAATTGCCATTTCACATTAAAGGAGCCGATCACGGTTCAAGACAATACCCGTTACCACCCTCATTAAACGGATAAATTTGTTGCAAATTTCACCTCATCTCAGCCAGATTCCTGGATTGAGTAAGTATAGTTAATTTGAAACCAATAAACTGTGAGTAATAAATCTGAAGTGGAAACATGACACGTACCAAACCTTTTCCTCGCATACGTACTTGTCCTGATTAACTTAAAACATACTAAATTTTAAGTGAGTGTGGACTAATGATTACATTAACCATTGAATGACCAGCTTTAACGACTTTTACCGTTCCCTTTTGAGTCAATTTTCTTTCAGATTGAAGGGAAGGTTAACCCTCAGTTTTTTTTTCTGTAATCAGAATCACAGATTACTGTCAGTAAATATGATTAATGTTGAGTTCAAGTGAAACAGCGTTGAATTTTTCACCTGCGAGCCAAATTTGCAACACACACTAGATGCATCGTACAATTTTTGACGACAAAGGAAATTAATGAGGTATTATCCTATCTTATGATGCCATCTAGTACATACTGTCTTGATTTGGCTTTAGTTGTTGTCACTGTTGTTCTTGTTATTGTTGTAAGAGTTCTTAATTTGGTTTGTCTGTTGAACTACAGACTTGAACTGATGTGTTTTCATAATCATTTGTAGATGAGTCAATCTCCTTTGGCTTTAATTCACATTGTTTCTGGCTTTCAGGCTCTTGTTTGCACAGTGGATTATGAATTGAGTTCACTCCCATCATACTACCAGCAACGTGTGGTGCAATAGGCATCCCATAAGGAAAACATGGGTATTGAAAACTCCCCATCCTCATGCAGTTCATGGCTGCCATGTAGCCATTGGCAGATGAATTGAAACCTCCCTTTATTTCAGCAAATTGAGGGACTACAGGCATATGGAGAACAACTGGCATGTAGTGAGTGCCTGATGGGTGGAGGGCATAGGTCGCTGTTGTAAATGGGTTGGCAATATAAGGGGTCCTTGGTGAGATAGGTGTGGCAAGGACAGGCATCTCACTGCTACTGTACTTGTGGCATCCAACAGCGCTTTCACTTCCACATCTATTGCCATCCACATTTGCTCTCTCAGACATGTTAATACCATGAGAAGGAGTGTCTTTCCCTTTTTCAGCAACGGAACTTTCTATATGGGAGTACTGAGAGCCATTTGCAACCCAGACATTGCCCACTCTCACAGAGGCCTTAGGCTTCTCTTTCCTGGTGCTTCCTTGAGCAGAACAACAATGAAAACTGCTGTCATTTCCTTGAGGAATGACTGAACTACTGCCAACTCCTTGTGTACATGAACTATTACTTCCATTGTTGTCACCTGACTCATCTACATGCATCCGCTTTGACGAAAAATTCTCACTGGAGGAAGCCTCACCTGCATCGACACTCTCGTAGGGTCTTTTGCATGCCAAGTTATAATGTCCTTTTAATGATGACAATTTGTCTGTGCTACCGTTACATGTTGCATTCAGGTATTGACTTTGGACAGAGACAGGCCCTTGCTGGTCATTTTCTGGGCTAGATCTTTCAGCATTTCCAGACATTGAATGAAGTTCACGCTGGAGATGACCCATGAGTCGTAGGAAACAAGGCTGTTGAAGATCCATGGCTTCTACATTGGTGAGACAGTGGAATACCTCTTTTATGCAGTCTTTGAAACCACTGCAGTAGTTTGAAGTGACTCCAGCCTGCTCATGTAGTGGTTGCCCATCAGAGGTCGTGACTTCTTGATTTTCTACAATCAATACATCATGGAGTAAAATCATTTATTATATCTCTCAGATAGTACACGCACTAATTTAAAGAGCCGTGTTCTACAGCTGGGCCCGCTGAATTTCAGAGTGTGCTTTCCTGTTCGATTCATTACGCGCACTCGGGCCATAAATTGAACTGGAAAAAACGTGGGCCATAACTTGCAGTACGGCCCTCGAACTCGGTTAGTAAGAGGCAAGAGAGCATGAGGGTGTAAAATACGGCAGACAACGGTGCTGCTGAAATAGCTTGGGATTTCCTCCACTATACCCTAATGGTAATTAAACCAACGAAAAACCCAGCCTAGTGACTTCATCAAAGAGGGCCAAACATAGTTAGCTCCCACGAACATGGCCATGTGCCAGAATGCCGAGCAAAAGGATCGTCGAATAAGTACAAGTACCCCTTTCCTAAAAAAGCAAAGGGTCTACATGTAGTCCTCTTTCCTCACTCTCACTCATTCCAATCATCATAATCATTCTTCCTTACAGTGTACATATAACACTTAAACTTCTGTGGTGTCATGCCACAAATGAGGGATTTATGTTTGCTAAACCAAGAACTGGCTGCTGGCTGCACAGAGCAATCGATTCATTCTCCACCTCAGGGTCTGGGTGGGAGAATTGATCAGCCATTCAAGTGTACACCATGAGCCCAACGCTAACTGATTCAAAAATATGCTGATATGCTTCAGACAAAAATTAATGTTTATACTATGACAGGTCCAAAGTTAAACAGTCTGCATTGATTTGCATAACTCACCCTGAAGTCTGTGATTGTCCTGTCCAGTCTCTGAATCTAATTCATGCTTTCCAGTGATTTCCTGGAGTTTCTTGATGTAAATAATTGTCTTCTCCAATATTTCAGCCTTCTCCAGCTTTACATAAAACAAAATGCAAAAACAAAATGTCAAAAGTTAATTTTAATTAATGACACATGTTAAGGGCCCCGAGGGTTTTACAGCTTATACAACAATTAGGGCAAATATCCACTGCAGCATACATACATGCTGCTACTATGGTTCCAAGGAGGGTAGTTGCATTTACAATACTCAGTGTTATATTTCTTTTATTTGGAAAAACCACCAAGGCCATTTGTCATGCAGACTGTCTATCACATGCCATTCCTGATGTTTTGGCCAGCCAAGTCAGACTTAAGAACAAAACCTCAAAAATCAAAATCAGAAACAGACTGGGATCACGAAGCTTAGCACGCCAGCATTATTGCTCCTGAGCCAAGTCATATAGAGGTCATTAAAGAGAAGATTAATACTTGAAACTGTCATTCATTGTTAGGGAAATGCCTTTCATAGTGTTTGGCTTTAGTCTTTGGTTTAGTGTTCTAAGTGTTATTGCCTGCCTCAGAACTGATGATTTTGATTTGTTTTCAAAGATATGCCATAAAAGGAGGAAACTGGGAGCAACTACAGAATACAGGGCCACACAGGGCCATCACATGCAAATTAGTTAGAAGCTTTTGTAGAACGAGACACACAACAATGGGAGCTTTTGTAATTCAATGATATGGAAATAAGTGGCCCTGTATTCTGTAGTTAAGCTGGAAACTGATGCCATCATCACATCTTCAAAATGTGTACATGATTTCTGTCTAGCTACAAAGCAATCTCCTCCTAGTGTACCTGTTTCGACTCTGACGAGCTTGGCAAGAGTTGGGCTATTTCTGACATGCTTATATTCATCCTGTCCCTTCTCCTTTTTTCTGTCATTTTGTGAGAGTATTCCACCTGTGGAACGTACAAGTCATTTGAGTATTAAGGAAAATGGAGAAGGGTCTTGCACAAAGCTCTGACATACTTTAAGTTGATGTCGCAAGTATACTGTCAACCTGATTTTGGTTGCATTATATTGATGCGAGGTCACACAGCATGCCAAAGCTTCATGTGGAGAGGGCAGGCATGGGAGATAGAGACTTGATGTTGACAATCAAAGCTGATGATGATGGCGACGACTGCAATACTGCTACTAAATCAAAATTCGCTAAAGGCTATACTGATCACTGTAATAAGAATAGAGTCTTATCTTTGTACCTGAAATTATAGGCAAGGTTATGCAATGTGACATTGAACTGGATTAGTGACTGAGTGACAATTTTTATGTAAGAGAAACAGCTGGCATTTCTAAGGGCCGATTTACACGGTACAACTTTTGCTTACAACTGTCCTATGCGATTTCTTCTGCGCGTGCTGCTAGCGTCACGTAAAAAATCGCGTACAAGTCTCGCTATTTAGCACAGACTGTGCTTACAATTCTCATAGAGTTTTAAAACAATCATGTTTAAAAATCGTACATCTTTTGTGACGCAAGCGAGTTGTAGGTTTGATTTACACAAGACAATTCGTATCGTTGGCCTGTCGTAAGCTTGTTGCATGCAACAAAGTCGTACCGTGTAAATCGGCCCTAAGTGCTGGCACAATTCGGTGAAGCACAACTGCAGACTGCAGACCACAGTCCAACACTCACTGTTCCTTAACTGGCAAATATTGAGCGCTCTTGGAATCTGTTCATCAGCGCTAATTGTAAGCAGTCTGCGGTCTGAATTCTATTTGCAATCTGCAGTCGTTATCAACCGGACACATTCTGGGTCCAGTCAAACATTGATGAAGTGCAGCTACGGTATCTAAGGGCATTGGAGGGATAGTATATCTTCTAGCACAAGAAATCGCATTATTTGTGTAATTCTGTCTAACATTTGACTGAGTTTTGTACCATCCGGTATCGAAAGTTCAACATCCTCCAAAGCAGTGGATTCAATCTAAAAAATTATAGTCAAGTCTTGATAGTTGTTACGAGCTTACTTAATATTTTAACAAGTTTGTTGAAGAATGGTACAATCAGAAAATCATCATACAGATATTGACTACTTCGCCCTGGCAGAAGCAAAAAAATTCATCCACCATTAGCTGACAATATTTAATTTAGATCAGTCTCCAAAATAAGCTGGAAACTTATTTTCAAAGCTACCTCATGCTTGGTCGCTAGTAATTTTTTCTTCCCGTGCACATCACCCACTGCAGTAACGTTGTACTTGTAACAACGACAGAAAGACCACAAAATTGCTCAAGCTAAACACAATTTAAGAAACCGACAATGTTCGAATATAAGGATCTAATTTGTCAAGGTTTCTAATAAGCTTTTATTCTACCTTGTTTCCTCTGCATTTCGCTGAAGCTTGGGATGTTGAACCAAATGAGCGATCTTGATAGAAGTTTAAGTTCACCGGCATAGTTCCCTCTACGATTTCTGCCGATGCTGCCATATTTAAATATCAGTAAAACGCAAAGTTGCTGAAGAATCGCGAAATACTGCCAATGTGAAGTTCAACTGCGAAACAACAGTATATACCGTGTACTTTACATTAGTGGCACGTGCGCAAGTTATATAACGCACATAGAGCATCGCACGTGAAAATTTTGACGTGATGCAGCATCAGCCACTAGCAAATTACAAATTTCCTATGACTTAAATCGAAAGAAATGTGAATTCCCAAGCGGCAAAACTTTAGACGAGATTTCATTTCGCTGGTCCATTAGCTTATCAAAACGTTAATGTTAATCAAAATTTGAGTTCCTGCGTTAGGAATTTTGTTTTGCATTTCCGTTTCCGGTAAACGTGAAAGATCTTTAACTTATATAATATTCGTGTCATGTTTGGATGGGGCACGTCTAATGTGCAATTCGATGTAAAATTGGGTTTGAGAGACACCTGCTCAACTGCATTTTTGTCACTGACTTGAAAGGGAACTTCTTACAAAATTTCGCTGAAAAATCGACAGATTTTGTGTGCCACGTGCAGAAGCGCGCACGTTGCTGCGTCGGCTCGAGTGACGCAAACTATATTACTCAGTACAAGCTCCGCCCCCTGCTCATTAGGCAAGGCAAGGGAAAACCCCCTGTCACTTGCGTGGCACGCTTACACCATACACAAATTATGAACAATTTCGTTTAATTCAGTGTATATTCGACTTTGATCAGTCCTTTTTCGAAGTTCGACGCGAGTGGTGTTAAGATTCGATACCTCTTGGGAGTTGTGTATATAGAGGACAAAACGAATTAAACAAAATTGTTCATAATTTGTGTATGGTTAACGACAAGTAGGGCAGGGGATGAAAACCGTAAATGCATCTTTCCGCTCTTGAAATAAAGGTAACGTACTTTGTATTGTACTGCATTCCCCTCTCATGTTGATGGCGCTACATAAACGAGTTGCAAGCGAAAAGAAATTAATGGCGAAAGCCTTGTGTAGGTTTTTCGAGCTCAAAAACCTCTCAAAAATAGCTTTAAAAACAAAAACACTTTTAAAAGCACTTAGAAATCATGGTGTTTGGAAAAGGAAAATGCCGACGAAATGGAAAATTACGAGCCGGGAGAGCCGAACACTTTGCAAAACAAAGCGAAGACTACAAGCCAGAAGCGCGGATGCTTAGGTACATCTCGACAGTGTTCTATGTCTATTATTTAAGAAATAGAAAACATTTTCTGTGTTTCTATCGAAACAGGCGAGTGTTTCCACAGCTTTTTCGAGTTCTCCCAAACTTTCACGAATGTTTCTATAACTCGATAGAAACACGAAGAAAACGTTTTCTATTTCTTTTAGAAAATAGCCCAAGGAAAATAACGAAACACGAGGAAAACTTGGTAGTTTTATTTATCAGCAAAACGTAGATTCTCTACACCACGCAATTTACACGTCAGCACACACGGCAATGCAGTGGTTAATGCAGTGACTCTTGCCAGTGACTACGACAACTTCTTTGTGTTTCTATCGAGTTATAGAAACACGATTATTAACCAATCAGTGCGCGTATTTTCCTTGAGCTATTTTCTAATAATAAGTAATCATCTGATTTTGATTTTTCTCCTGCAGTCATAGGGAGCATTTCCGCTGAGATTGCTCAAAGGATTTGTATGGAAATATAATGAAAATTTGAACAAATTATCCCGTGTGGGGAGAATGTGGAAGTTTGACAGCTGTGACACAGTGTCGCTAAGTAAGCAAAGGCGTTTTTGAACGACGTACGTCAACTGGAAGTGGAGGATTCGTATTCTTGGGCGGTAGTTTCGCCCAACTTTTCTAGCAAATCGTCTCTATAAGAGTAAAGAGGCTGAACAGTACAAATATGGTAGTGTCAAGGCAATTTGAAAGGGAAAACACTTCACATCCGATTGACGACGCCTTTGCCTTCCCCTTCTATCCACACACGGGAAAATGTGTCGTCCATTCCATGGCAACCGTCCACTAATCAGGGCACTCCTTCTGGGCACATCCGCTGATCTTGCCAACGTAGCACAGGCTCTGCCACCCTGGGTCCCGCGGTTGCCAGGAAAGAAGTTGATGCCCAAAAATTGACATTTCGGCGAATTTTGCAGAGTATTTCAAAATCTCTGGTCAAAATGAAGGACATGGACTGAAACGGACGATCATTTCGCTGACCCTGAGGGCAATTTTGAAGCGAAGAGAGCATTTTAAGACTTTTAAATTCGCTTTTTTTGGACACGGACACTATCGATCCATTCGTCAGAGTTGTCGTGTGCACCCTTAAGTTTATTTTGGCCAGCAGTAAACCGCTCAATGACAAAACTCACTAAAAAGGAAATTTAAACGGCCTGAGACGCCATGGGAACTTCAGGCGACAACATTATAGAGGATGACATTTTTTTATCTTTTACATCATTTTTTTCAAATTTTCATTATTTCCATACAAATCCTTTACGCAATCTACGCTGTAGCTTGGGCTCACCATGGTGCAATTTGGAACAAATAAGCACTATTCAATTTTTTCAAAGACGACAAATTGCACTCGCCCTACGGGCTCATGCAATTTTTTAGTTTTTCAAAAAAATAACTCAATTTCAAGGTAACTCGGTGAGCTAAAAGCAAACTACTGGCCATAATCACAAAAAGCAATGATATCTGACCATGACAGCGTTCGTTTGATCCAAGCGTTAAAAAAACCTCAATATGTCATAAAACGCCCTGGCAATAAAACGCCATGACAACTTTGGTAAAACAACTTTAAGGTATTGTAAATAAATGTTTCCATTTGCTCAATTTAGTCTGGATAAATACTTATTTAAAACGTGGATGAGAATCATGTTGACCAGGCGTGAATAAGCAGATGGTGGCTTAAGTAATGTTGTCACCGCCAAAAACGGGACAAAGTAGTATTACTGTTTGGTCGCAGTTAATGGAGCAAAAAGTGCTTTCATGTCTTTGTTTGTTAACCTAAATGTAACTATACACGTAAACTGATTTCACGAACACATCGATACTAATTAACTGCAGCTTCTGCGCTGTACTACAGCTGTTCCGTCTGTTATCGATTTATTCACCCTAGCTAATGGTTTGCACGCGTGTAATGGAAGTTTTGAACAGTATCACTTTAAAGGGTCGCAAGAATGACACTGGACTTAACTTTCAATAATTTATTATAAAATGTAACCTATCAAATGGATTCTATTCGATTGGATTCCATTGGATCGCATACGAGATTGGTTCTAGCCAACTCGGTGCCACGCACCTCGTTGGTTATTTACCACCTCGGACTCATGGAATACAATGAATTGCTAAATAAACCTCCAATGTCATGCACACTTTCAATTGCTGCTTCCTTGAGGAAATATTGAAATCCCCGGTAAATTGTACCTCTTTAAAGACTGTCAAGAAAGCTATCCTCAAGTATGTATAAAAATAGGACACAAACGTCTGATAACGTGCATGTAGCCGACAGGTGACGTTTGATGAAAATGTTTTGATGATTTGTGCCAGAAATGGTACCAAAAGCCAGACGTCTCGAGGCTACTGTCTCTTCTTAAGTGACAAATGCGTAACTCAAGTGTGTCCAATAAAAGGAAAGACCACTTGGAGCAGCAATTTCTGAGCTGCGATCGGCTGTTTGTATTTTTTAGTCTCTCAAGAGAAAGTGAGCTCTTCCAAAAGTTATAATAAAACTTAGGATTCTTTCAATTCGTTTCCTCTTGAAAACCTTTTCAGTACAAGGATCGTTAAGTGGATGTTGAGTAGTTGAAATAATTGGCTAATGAGAAAAATCACTGTTGCTTCACTTGCAATTCTTTGAAATTCAGCTGGAGCAGATAGGTACTTCGCACCACTGCTGGCTGGGTATAGTAAATAGTACGGTTAGATAGTACACTATAAATATAATAAGGATGAGCAACGCGCAGAATAGCATCGCTAGCTAACTTACGAAATAGAGTTGCTTATTGAACAAGTGAGTGAGACGTACGTAGATTCCCAAAAGACATGCAACGAGCCACTTTGGTTACACTTCTGTTGATAGGCTCTGTTTTCTCTTTCCCATTTGGCATGAATCCGGATCTAGAGGTAGGTTGCATGTCCAGTCGGGGTTGTTTCGGATAATAAATAGATTAGGTTTGCATTGGTAAAAGAAGTTAAATCCAGATTGAATAAAAATCGTAATCCGTGCAAACTCCTTCAGCTTTACTCCTTAAGATTTCCAGGAAATTCAATCGCAACTAATCGCGCTCGATCAAAGACTTCCCGCTAATTTCCTCTCTCTTTGGTTCTTGCTTATCTTCTTCAGCAGGAAGGCCCCTTGATGAAAGCCGACGAGCCAGCTAGGAACCCAAGTAAGAAAAGATCGTTTACCTCTCAAAACGAAGCGTGATTGTAACATTCTTCCCATTTGATTGCGCAGAATTGTGCGATCCCAAAGCGACAAATGCGAGAAGGACCTGATAAGCTGGTACTCTTGATTTGATTGACCCTTTTAGCCCTGACAAGTCTCATCCAAGCAATAATCTAAAGGAAGAGACTATTAAAGCAAAGGTCATTTATTCATAATTTTTTTTTGCTTTTCGTTTTGTTTGTTTCTCTGTACAGAGGAGTTCATGCGCACCCGAAGAAATCTGTACCAATTTCATAAAATGATTAACTGTGCAACGGATAAAAAATCATCTGATTACTATGACTACGGCTGTTTCTGCGGCTACGGAGGAAAAGGGAAACCGGTGGACGAGACCGACAAGTAAGTGCCGGGGCGCAGGAGCCCGTGACGAGTATCTTACATCTCCTATACAAGCCTTACGAGTCAACCTTTGCGCGTATCTCTCTACTTTTAGGACGCCGCAGGCTTCTCGGGTTCGCGCGCACTGTTTAAAATTAAAATAACAGTCAGAATGAAGTCATTGTCAAACGTCATACGTCGGTGAAAATCAATGGCGGGTAGCTCAGAAGGCTCAGATTTTCGCCGTGAATTTAAACACAATGCACAAGTCAATAGCTTCCCTTTTAAGCCGCGCAGAAACTGGGACGAAAACATGTTTGGCCGAGGGAAATCTGGAACGGGGGCGCTCCGCAGTCCCGCGCGGTCAGCACAACTCGACTTGATTTTGTGCAGGCTACTGTCACAATGTCCAGCAGTTATTGATAATCCACTTGGATATCGGTATGAGTGGAATCTTACTATTCACGCCCGTGTGTGTCCATACAAATCTAATAAAAAATCTACTTAAGTTCGGTACTCAACAGAAACGTCTTTTTTTTTAACATTTTCAGGTGCTGTCAAGTTCACGATGAATGCTACGGCGCTGTTAACAAAGCAAAGCTTTGCTCTTTTTCATCCTCTATCTATTGGAGAATTTACAACAGAGATGGCAGCTGCACTGGTTGTGGTAAATAGTGCAGCCAGTAGTTACTTGCTCCTGATGCCGCATTTATATATTCTTGCATTGCACTGTATTTTCGAGATTCATTGCGAATGAGCCTCATTTTTATACCGAATGATACAATGAATGATTCTCCTTACTTCAGTTACTTGAGTTGTTGATTCCCCAGTTACTTATTACGCTAAGGTAGACTGGTCAGTTAAGGGAGCAGTGTCATGCTATTTGAGCCGTATTCTAAACGGCTAAAAGACCCTTGCGCATCAACCGGAGCCAAGAAATAATGCTAAACTAACCATATTAGTGCACAGAAAGCATTTTTTCTCATCTGCATTTAAGGATGGCGAGTATGGAAATAGATTGAAACTTGAAAAAAATTGACCCACTTTTTCAAGTTTCGACACGATGTTTTCCAAAAATCGCCTAAAATTTCTTATGGATAGCTTTTCCTGTTAAAATTGCGATATTTTCTTCTTGGTTTGTCAGATGTTGTTACTTGTCAGCCTAATTACCGAGTTTCAATTTTCATCCAGTTAAGACCTAAATACAGGAAAACTACCGTGACAGTGCCCCTTTAGTTTATCCCCACTTTCTCAACTAAATGAATAAAACAAACAAACAAACAAAGGGAATATTGACTTGGTCGCAAGTATTTTCCTTCGCTCAGCGCACGCGACCGTATGTGATGTATTTCATCGCAACGTGATTGGCCTGAAAAACTACTTTGGTTCTGTTTTTTACTGTTCTGTAATTCTTTCTATATATTCTTTCTTTCGGTATCTTTAGCCGACCCAGAGGGAACGTGCAAGCGTGCTATCTGTGAGTGTGATGGGGCGGCGGCCCGCTGTTTTTCTCGGGCAAAGTACAACCCAGAAAATTTCGACTACCCACAAGACAAGTGCTGACGGCTGAAAACAGATTGGATTCGAAAGGAATGAGTGATTTATGTTGATGTTCCAGATATTCATAAATTGTAACTGTCTTAACATTGCGTTAAAATAAAGGTATTTAAAAATAGTCTGGTAGTTTTCTGCATATGCCTCGCAAATGTTATAGCACACA
>BLFK01000004.1:1262938-1290438 GCA_014634185.1 Astreopora myriophthalma
AACCGTGAAAAGGAAGAGTAGTGCGAATAGAAAAGACTAAAAAAGAATAATTGACAAACTATTTTAAACCCGATGGAACTTTTGCCGGGGTTTTATCGCATCGCTTTCGATGCGGTTTCTTTTTACAGGAAGTCGAGGGAGACCGTTAACCGAAACCGCTCGTTTTGAAAACGCTAACAAAAGTGGAGCGTTTTGAAAACGATACGCCTTCATCTGTCGTGTAAACATCGAATCCGTGAAAGTGTCGATTTGAAACCAGGTCTGTGTAAACGCTGCCTAAGACGCACTAAAGTAAATAGTCCGTCGAGACGCTGATAATCCATCTTTTTAAGATACCAGACGAACTACGAGAGCATCAGTAGACTCACCACACTGAAGCGTTTACTCAAGTTCGTCCCAGACAAATAACACTTGTATCTTAAGTATAAAAACGGCCAATTATCTACAAATGTTGACCCTGGCCTGTGTCAGGCGCTCAAAAGCACATTTCCTTTTCAAAATTCATTAACTACACCAGGTATTTACAATTAAACTGCCGTTCATGCTTAGTGAAACGTGCGTCATTGCAAAAAGAAATTCAGATTAATTCCCGCGAATGTTTGCCAATTAGTTTTACATGTAACACCGATATATATTCTTAAAGTTAACTTCATTCCAGTGTGCATTCAGTCAAGCAGCAAATTTTTTTAGTTGGCTGGAAAGCAGTAACAAGTCAACATCTCGGCAAGAATACTTGACAAATAATTAGTATTTAAAAACAAAGTTGTTTCACTTAATAAATATGCACGAAGATTTGCCGCGGACGTGAGGAGTTTCGACCAAGGACCCGGTAGTTTCTCCAGGGCGCAGCGGCTCGCACGTTATTGTGCGCTTCCAGGGAGAAATAATTGCAACGGAAAAATGTGCGCCTAACCTTTTGGAACGTTCACTGAAAAAAAAAGTACACCAGAGTGAATCATACCGTGAATACGTGAGAGTGCATATATTTATTTTACACACAATATGGAATAGCTACCGGAAGCCGGCAAATTTATATTCATGTTGAGTTCTTTTTCTTCTTTTCATTTTTTATTTATTCTTTTTTTTAAAGCCAAAACAGGCGCTTACCACGACCGCCAAAACTAACGAACTGTCGATCTGCAAATTATACTAAGGAGTCTAAATAATTCTAATGTGTCCTGTAGGCTCCACCTTTCCTTACATTTGCTAAAATCCGGCTCAACTTAAGCTACAGTTTTTTTTTTTTTTTCCATAAGAACGTCTAATTTTGGAGCTAAGGCTGAACGTTCTAACATTTTTTTGCGATTTGAGGCTAAAACGTTCTTAAGATGTTCTTAAATTACATGGTAGACACAAGGTCAACCACCTTGACAATACGTCAGACTTTGCATCACCTGATGACTTTGATGGTGTGGAAGTTATTTTTGAACAGTTATAAATAAGAACTGTTGATTATGACAAACCGAGATGTGTGTCACCATTGTTAATGTTATACAAAACATGCCCTTAAAGCTGGTGACACACGGTTCAACATTTGTTGCTCAACATATGCTGAACGATGTTGCAGCAACTTGTTGAACGGAATAGAGCTCGTCTCTATTTTCTTTCAACTGCGTTCAACAACGTTCAACATGTTGAATGGCCTATTCAACATTCAACATGGCATGACACACTGTTCAACATCTGTTGTACAAGAGCTGCAACATTTGCTGATTTACATTTGTCACCTTTATTTTATATAAAGATTAGCAAAATAAAATCGTTCTTAATCGACTCAGCCTGAGGAATGTTCTTAATACGTTCCTAAAATTTTCGTTAACCTCAGCCTCGACGTTCTTATAAAAAAAAAGAGTGTATTCATGAGCAAAGAGAGTAATCCTTCCCTTTTCCATATAAACAAAATAACATCATAACTCAAGGAAGCAAAGCTTGATTAATTTTAATTACTAGTAAATGGGCGGGTGAAAGCACGATTCGTTGAAACGCTGGGAGATAGAAAGATATTGAAGGAATCAATTTACAATATCAGCCTATTGAGTCATTTAATTTCAATTACCATACGTTGATGCTGGGATGCTTTAAAAGGATCGTAAAGGGTTCGCTAGATACTCGGCTTCTGTAAAACCCCAAGACACGCGATATATTGATCTTTCTCTGCGAAACCACTTGGATAAATCAACAACGTCCAACGTTTTTGGCAGGGGATTTTGCCGTCAATTATTCGTCACCTGCTGGCAGATTGACACGAAGGCGGCAAAATATAGCTAGATAGATAGATAGAAACTGCGGATTGAGTCTCGTCGGGTTTTTCTTCAAGTAAGCTCCCTGCACAATGACGACTCGTGATTCTTGCGTCTCATTAGTTGGCTCCGACCGGATGGCATGAGCAGTAAACGTGGAAGTCAAAAGTGAATAATTTGCCCATTTTCAAACTAACAACTAACTAAATAAACGTTGATTCACTGCCACTAAGAAGGATAGAAAAAAAGTCTCCCGTCAAACGTTGCCGGCCGCTGGGAGGAAATTGTCAGTGCGGAGACTGAAGTGTGTGGTGGAACACAAGCATCCCGCTGCCAAGAAAATCGTGCGGTAAATAAACTGGTCGTTCACTGATCATTTGTATCAGGGTCTGGAACAAGCCTCGTTATCATTGCACTGACCACTGCCACTTCGCAGCAGGGCGCAAACAAGAAAAAAAAAATGAGCGCTTACATAGTCATCGTAAGCATCTTATCCGTGGTTGCGTTGATGGCTAACGGGGCGGTTTGCATTCTGGTGCTGATAAACAGGAATTTGCGGACCTGTACAAACGGCTTCATCGTGTCGCTGGCCATGTCCGATATTCTCGTAGGAATCACGCTCTTTCTCCAGTACGCTGTTAACGTGAACGCACCTGTGACACTGAATATTTTGTTTACCACTGCTTTGGTCGGAAGCGTGGCCAACTTAACTGCGGTGACCTTCGACCGACACTTAGCTTGCACCCAGCCGTTCAATTACAACAATATCATTGCCAAGTACTTCACAAAAATTGTCGTATTTTGCTGGATAGTGGCCGTAACGTCAGCTCTTCTTCCACTCAGCTGGACCAATAGCGCAGCCGACTCGGCCGCGTTGGCCTTGAAGATTTACCAGATTTGTGTCCTAACCTTGGGCATCGTAGTTCCATATGTCTGGATCTTTCTCTGTTACTTGCGGATTTTCCGCCAAGTTTCCAAAATTGTCAAGCGAGAGAGAACAATCGCCCAGTCGGTGAGAGAAACACATCATCCCTGCGAGAGAAGAAAAAGGGTTTGCTCCGAAGCCAAAGTCGCAAAGATATTCAGCGTGATCGCAGCGATGTTTGTCTTGAGTTGGTTGCCCATAATTTGGACAACCCTAGTCTACGCAATCGACCGGCCTCGCCTACTGCCAAAAGCCATGTTGTACTTGTCTCCCTTCACCTTAGCGCTTGGCTCGATCATTAACCCCATACTATACTCCCTCATGAAGCCGGATTTCAAGCATGCATGTAAGAAGTTATGTTTTATTTCATTACCGCGAGTTTCATGCAATAAACACAAACTACCTTTTGACGGCAATCGTGCATTCACGCGCGCCGCAAGTATGACAAAATCGCCTTCTAGAGTACCCCTGCAACTAATGGAACAAAGAAATAGCTTACAAAGCAAAGATAACAGCGCAAACGATTTATTCATACAAAGAAAGTAAAAATGGACTTGTTGCGACCCAGCCAGCTGCAAATACCGTTAGCCTGACTTCTAGATTCATGTATGTTCTCTGGTCGCATTTGCGCAGAAGCCCTTCAAGATAATCAGCCAAGCCCCGCTCGCAGTGATAAACCTTCACACCAACGACTATGGCCTCTTCCCTTTGCTAACAACATGGAGTTCTATAAAGTCCTACAGAGCTTATTAACAAGGGTTGTGAAACGGGATCTACAGTTAATCGTTTTTATCTTCCTCATTTTAACTTGTCAAAAGCAACATTATCAATAAGCCAAACGAATCTGAGGTTAGTTGGAGCACTGATTCAAAAATAAAAGCACTTTTTGCCTGTCATCTTTGCGTAGAACTAGGAAGTCTAATTTTTGTGGCAGAGTGCGACGTGAGACCGCAATCGTTTAGCAAATCGCTACTAAAACCATGCCGGGACGAACCACATTACAAAACCACAATGTTACATTAACTTGAATTATATTTATAGAAAGATTTACAACGAACTTCCAATATGAACGTGAAATCGTACGCGAGTTTTTCGATCTCTCAAATTAATCTACAAAAGTAAGGTTTATTATGCACTTTTAAGTTCGAGATCTTTATCAGAGCGTTTATTTCATTCATGTCTGCGAATGTCAACAACAACAAAAAAAAAGAGCTTTCTGCTTGGGTCATTGAGCACTCATTTTGAAGCGTGCATTAATTTTAGCGCCCACGGGCTCACTTAAATTGGCAGCTAAGATTAACGCACTCTTAAAAAAGGTTGCAAACAGATGGTATTGCGCGACGTTAACACACATGAGGATAATCAGTGATAATGCTATGGTATAGACTTTTAAGGAGATCTGCTAATTGAGAAAGGCTTTTCCATTAAAGCTACCTTAGTTTGATTCTGATAATAACAGTGGAAAATATACGTTCATTCCACATTTTTAACATGTATGCCTGTTAAAATAATGAATGCATAATGAATCATTCACGTTTAAGTTTCATTTAACAAAACGCGTGAATATGTGATTAAATAAAGATATCTTATTCCCACAAAATTTGAAGGAAAGATACATAGCTAAAAGATTGGTAGTGCAATAAGCCAACGGAAAACGCCGGTCGGTTAATACAATACACAACGCAAATACTGACGAACTTGTGAACTTAAGCGCATATCAGTTAAAATTAAACTTTTTCTTTTCGGATGAGCTATATTTGTTTCATTTACATAGCCGCGTTGACCCTTCAGGTCCGAAATACCACTTTTCCAAGGGAAAAACGATTTAGAATGAGCAAGACCTTTTGTTTAGCTGTCAATTCACGATATTTTTACGACAGGTGTTTAGCGATCAAAGAGAAACAGAAATAAAAGGCAAATACAGCATTGTCAAAAGTTGTCACTTGCCTGCCAAAAATACAAAATAACGAAAAACTCGAAAAGGGAGTCTATTGCTCATTTATAAATGCAAGGATAAGAATAAAATAAGGTAAAAAGAGGCATTAAATTGAGCGCCTGGATCGATTTCCTGATACCTTTCATGTGCACCAAAAACAAAGCTTTAATTGAATGCTGTATGAATTGAATAAATACATTACAAAGTATGGAAAGACGTTGATATAAATAAAAAAGCATAAACAGCGCAAAAACATGTTTACGCAAAATGGTATCTTATAGCCTGTGTTTACAAAGAGGAGGAAAATAACAAAGATTTCTAAAAAATAATAATATATGTAATATTAGTGTCATATGGCGGTCAAAACGATCGTCACAAAGAACTGAAAATCAAGAATTACGATCTCGAATCCATTTGCGCGCAATAACATGAATATCGTATTCTTATTGTTAAAAACTGATTTAACCAGCTGTATCTTCACTTCAATAGTTAAATCTTGTCAGCCTCGAAAAACCTTAAAAACCTCGTACCGTTGTGTTCTCAAGAAAATGTCGCTTTCAACCCTTCGACTTGTTTCTGATGCGATAAATATATACTATATTAGATACGGGTACAGATATTCAAATTGAAGCTGACAGTTTCTGCAACATCTTAGGAACTTAAAATGATCGCAATAAAATAACCGATACTTCCATAAAATCCAGGGGTTTCAATAGAAGCCGGTTACCGGCGGTAGACCGCCGCCTGCTTTGCCTCTCACCACCAGCTAGTTTGTCTTGATTTTCACTAAAAATCCTATCATAAACTTGTCAAACTGCCGCCTACAATGGGCTATCATGGACGGCTATTTCAAAAGTTACTGAAACCCCTGAAATCACCGGAAAACCCAGCACAACGAACATTGCTTTGCCTTGATATAAAAGACGGCATCCGTATATACAATAATTTTCAAAGCTGGAATACAGGTAAAAAATAAGACGTCTTCTTCGGGTGTTTCCGTGTTAGTGTTCCTATTACTAGCTTTCACACTGATGTCGCGTTAACGATAATGCTACTTCTACCTGAGAGATCAAGGGAAGTAGGATGTAAAATAAATTAAGGGTACGTACGATTGGCCTAGTAGGCTTATACGAAGGTTTACTCCTTAAAATCACCCGTAGGAGAATTTGAACGTTATGTACAGCCTCGTCTCCCAACCAAATGTTATATCGAACTCTTACCAAATTTACCTCCAAAGAAAAATCAAGGGATCATTCCCTTTATTCGTATTCCAGAGCAGGGTCAATCGAACACGCCCTGAATATTTTCCCATTTGTCAGTCACGTATCGGAGAAATTGCCTCACCCAAAATCAGTGGGATGTGTACTGGGCATAACTCAGCTAAACGAAACATTTTCTTGCAGACCATCCCCAGCATTCAATCGCAAGGCAAGTGTCCGCCACGCGTAAACGTCCCGTGAATGGCTCTTCTTTTAATGGAAGCGATACTTGCGCGCGGGTTTTAGATTCACGTAGGTTTTCTTCATGTCTTCAGATTCCTCTTGTTTGACCCAAGAAAATCGCTCGCCTTTGGTGCTCACAACTTGATTGTCCCGATAGCGCAACGGTTTCTTATTTTCCTGCGGGAAGAGGAAAAATGCGATACGTGCACTATGGTAGGCATGATATGCTAAATCCGCTGTTACACGTTGAAACTTTCAGCTGAAACATAAGCGCGACGGCGCTTCGAGCCAGTTTCACGGTGAAACTTTTGTTTTTATCACCAGAGCGATCGTGGCGACCGTCGCAGAAGTAGAAAGCGGTTCTACTTTTCGTGAAACTTGTCTCGCAACGGAAGTTTAAAATTTTTCACGAAACTGACCATGTTACAGGGTGCAACGCCTGCTGAAATTTGTTTCGCCATGTCGTCGCACACAAGTTTCAAGTGCACCTAACCCCAAAATATTTTTTTCGCTACAATACATCTTTGCATCTGTTTGAAACGCATTTGCCTATTTTTTCCCATTTTTGCCAAATCTTGACATTTTGCAGGCTTCGAAAAACTAAACATCATTTGGTACACGACCGAGTCAAAAGGGGCATGGGTCTATTCCTGATTTGACGTCACAAACTATTCGTGACGTCAAAACGGGAATAGACCCACGCCCCTTCTGACTCGGTCATGAACCAAATAAGGCTCAGTTTTGAAGCCTATAAAAAGTCAACATTTGGTGGAAAACAGGATAAAATTCTCAGTGTGTTTCAAACAGGAGAAAAGATTTATTTAGCAAAAAAGATATTTTGGGGTTAGGTGCACTTTCAGCTAAAATTTCAGCGTGTAACAGCGGCTTAAGCTCTGTCAATTTTTTGCTTTGGTAAAGTGCGCAGTTGTACCTGTGGACCTGGAAAATAAGAAAGCTCAAAGTTGTTGTAGGGATTCACCCACGTGGACAAACGTTTCAAAAGACATAGCGGCTTGTCCGTTCCAAACAAGATACCGAAAAGTTTGTTTGTTTATTTGTTTTCTTGCTTTTTGCTTTGTTGCTGCTATTGTTGTTGTTGTTGTTCCTGTATTTGTTGTTGCTGTTAATTTAATCACTGACTAGGCACAACAGAAGGTGAAAACGTTTACCTGAGTATAAAACCTTGGTTGATGCGTTATTTCGTCTTCCCTGAGATCAACATACCCGTATCTACGAAATGAATACAAAAAAGAAAGATGTACATGTACCACACGATACAATCTACGAAAGCGACAGCAAGAAATTCATCTGGTGACTGAAGAAGGAAAGACGAAGTAAAGACCAACAATACGTCTTTGGTGTGGAATCGTAAAATAGAACCGCGCAGTTGTTCCAGCTCATATTGCAAAACAGAGAACATTCAGTAACACCGTCTCGCCGCTGCCGCCTGCTCAGCCTCCCGTTTCTCGCAAGTCCCGAAAACTTGCGAGCCCGAAAAGCCATTTGAATGTATAACTAACATCCGCTTATTCTAGAAGACCGGTCCTTTAACATATTTTCAAGTTGGCAACTGAAAAAAAAGGTTTCACGCCTGGAAACGTTTAACGCCTTCCAAACTATTTGTGGTTTTCCAAAACTGTTTTTTTTTTCTAGTTGACATGCATAATTTATTTTGACCGCATGACTTTTTAATCGTGAAACAAATGTCTCATTATTGCCGACACTTCATGAATTCAGAGAAACGGAGCAAGAAAATGATTATACAAAAAGCAGCTCCGTGGATATTGGCCAGAATAACCTGTTAAGCATCATTGCTCTTATCTTCATCGAAATAAATTCCAAATTTATGCTGCATATTGACTCGTGCTGTAGAAATTCTGCGCACATTACTGACTGGTGCCGCAGAAATTCTGCAGCCCATTACTTAGTGTTTAAGATAGAGACGGAATTGCGGCACCCGAAATAGGACCGAAAAGTTCCGGGTCTTGTGAGAAATTCACGCAATCTAGGAATCATTTGGACCCACGACCGAGCTGTAAGAGGCATGGGTCTATTCTCGATTTTACGTCACAAACTGTTTTGCAATGCAAAAGTTCTTTGAAAACTTAATGCAATGCAGCTTGTGATGTAAAATCATGAATAGACCCATGCCTCTCGTGGTACGGTCGTGGGTCCGTATGACTGCTAGTTTTGCTAACTTTACATAGCTAGTGCAATACATAGAAAGCGAAATTTCGAGGTGAGAATGGTAAAATATGTTTGCTACAGAATTATCTTAATAACGAAAAATGAAAAATTTCTGCTTTTAGGTGCACTTTAACGTCGGTGGTAATTGCCTCAGCTTTGAAGCCGGTATCAATGCAAGCCGACGGTAGCTAAGATCATAGAAGATTCTCCGCCTACAGACTTACAAGACCCTCCCACATACTGAACAATGCTTTCAGTATGATCTGTCTCCACATTTACCTGGCCATCACTTGTTCTTTTAAGTTATCTTTATCTGTTTCTTGCGGCTCTTCTCTCTTTGCACTGAGACGATGGGCCTACGAAACATGGCATTATGAAAGGTGGAGATGTCGAACCAAAATAATGATTTTCCAGGGTTTTCTTTTTCAGCCGGCGACCGGCGACTTTCGCCGCCTGTCAAGATCTCAGTCGCCGACAGTGCCCCTGGGCATGCCCCCGGACCCCCCATCCCCCCCCCCCCACCTAGAAATTCGCGCCTTTGGAGATTGTCTTCGCCAGCAAAAGGCCATTCACCTCCTGCTTCATTTGAAAACGAAAACCCCTGGTTTGTACAAAAACAAGACTTTGCAGGGATGATAGGTGAAGAGCGGACCTCTGGAGAAAAGAGAACCTTACGCAAAACGGTCGTCATGTACACATATGCACAAGAATGTTTGTGCTCAAGTTTAAGCTGACACAAGAATACTGGTTCACCTAAGTGACGCAACTACGAAAAGCGTTCACGCAAAAACAAGACATACTATAGTAATGAGCTCTTTTCCTCAGAACGCAGTATTGAACATCTTGAGCTTATAAATAAAAGTACTGGACATAACAGCGTTTACATTACTTCATATCACAACTGATTGTTATCAGTTTCCTTCTAGAACGACCATTGAATCGTGCGAACCATCAGCAGAGTGCAAGACAAGAACTGTCAGGGGCAAAACATTGGGGCACCTCTCCCATGGCTGACCCTCGGGGGGGGGTCGCACCACCACTCTGTCATCTGATGGAACTACACACCATCAGGACCCTTAAAAATATAGCAGTGATGGAGAACTCGTGTGCTCTTATCATAACATTGATGTAAATGTGTTTGTTGGAAAGGATTTTAAGACGCTTTTGGTTCCGCGCCTTTTTTAAGCCTTTACGCCCATGAAGTCTTTGACGTTTTTTTTTTTTTTTTTTGAGGACTGAACTTTGATCGGCTCGTCGCACGCGCCATTCTCGCGCGAAGTTTAGGACAGTTTTTTTTTTTTCGGAGCTTTTTTGGATTAAAAGTGTTATCAAATTTGCCGTAGCCCATACCGAGGACTTCTGAACAGTGTGTACACAATCATGAATCTGTAATGAAGGCTGTACATCTTAATTCCAGCATCAGCCACTTCAAATGGACAGACTGGCTCCTCACCTCAATTATTCCCTGACAGTTTTCGTTTCCATCGTCTTCCTTGCTTGCGCTATTCTTTAAGAGCATAAGATGCAGAGCTGACTCGGTGTCACCATTAGCGACACTCAGAAATTGTTCTATTTCTAACGAGCAGGCTCCCGGAAAAATTTCCATCAGGACAGATACTCCATCACTGTAAAAAGAGCAACAAATGGTGAGTTACTGCATGTGATGTTGAGCCACTTTCAATAGCCCGTGTCTGAGTTCCGAGTTCACTTCAGCCTCTCTTTCAAAGCGAGTCTAAGTGCAAAGCCTTTTTTTTTATGCAAATGAGTTTGCATTCATATGCAAAGTAAAACTAAAAACTTAGACTCGCTTTGAAAACGAGGCTGACGTGGCCTCGGAAATGGCCCATTGCTGTTTGCTTTGCTTTCAAAGCGAGTCCTGGTGCACGGCCATTCAAATGGAAATGAGTCGTGGGACGTCTTGTCATGCAAATCAAACTCATTATCATTTGAATGGGTTCAGCACCAAGACTCGCTTTGAAGCAGAGGCAAACAGCAACTCAGAAATGGCCTATTGACTGCCGTAAAACGCAAATCAAAGCAATTAGGGAGCGAGCCAGTCATGTTTGGAAGGAAATACGAACAACTCTTCAGCCAAAACACAAATTGGAAATGATTCACGAAGTGGTTTTACTGGCCAATCACAATGCAAAGCAAGCAAACGCAGCCGGCGCCAACAGCGGGAAAACAGTGATGTCTCAATTGTCTTTAGTTTTGCATCTGGCTGATTGCAAAGTTTGCTAGAGCTTTTTAACCTAGCCACAGAGCAGCCTAAAACCAAAGCAAAGAAAATTGGTCTATCTGCCCGACTTAGAGTGGAAACGGCATCTGACGTCATTTTCTCCTCTCTCTTGCTC
Organism: Astreopora myriophthalma; assembly: GCA_014634185.1. Lineage (NCBI taxonomy): Eukaryota > Metazoa > Cnidaria > Anthozoa > Scleractinia > Acroporidae > Astreopora > Astreopora myriophthalma. Next base: position 1,274,023 of record BLFK01000004.1, read on the forward strand.
TCTCTCTCTCTCTCTCTCTCTCTCTCTCTCTCTCTCCCTCTCTTCCTCCTTCTCCCTCCGTCTCCCCCTCCCCAACTCATCAAGGTAATGTTTGTAGTATTAAATATGAAAATTGCACTCAAAGTAAAACGTCTTCTGTCTAAAATGTCATAAAGGTTTGCCAGCCGGTTGAAAGGCAAACCCACTTTCCAAATTTGAAGAAAAAGAATAGAATTGATCTTTTCGCTGTACTAACATTTTAACAGGCTTCACTTCACTTTCTTTCCTTTTATACCTTGCATTTCCCCTTTCACTGTTGCCTTTGTGCATGTGATCATGATTGGTTCCTTCATAAGTTGATTTGCAGCCAGCTGACAAGGAATCAGCACTAGACATGAATGACTTTTGCTCATGCAAACTTGAAATCTCAACAGAAGCATCCCCCATATGACGTTCTTCAGCAGAAATGGAAGGTGCATGTAGGAAATTGACATTGCAGTTTTCTGTTGAGGTTCTGTCTTCTGTGAGAATTTTAAAAAAAAAGTGTAAAAAATAACAATAACTGAGTTGGTCCTGTGTCACAGGAGGTTCTTTTGTCTGCACACAAGCTATTCCCAGACCCCTAGCTTCTTCCAATCTTTTTTCTTTTTCCTTTTTTTTCTTGAAGAGCTTTCATACCACTTTTCCCATTGGAATTCTTTGAATAACCTTCCAGAAGGAGGGTATACCAGGGGCTATTATCTGAGATTAATTTTTACTTGAAAAGAATTTAAACTGGGACATTGAACTTCAACGTCTAACAACAATAGTCGCACTTGAGCAAAACAGAAGTTGACAGAGAAACCACTACTCGTGGGATAACAACTTCTAGGCCTTTCATTGAGCGTTAAACGCACCACCAAAAGATGATCATGGGGAAGGTGCCCCATAGATTTGTGAAGCCGAGAACTGCAACTGAGTGCAGTGGGTAACCATGGCAATCCTGTGAGTGGCATTCACTCAGGCACTGCCACACTGCTAACCAGTGGAAAACAACACTAACGACACTTACCAAATAGATCACAAGAAGTGGGCTGAGCAAGAGGAAAGACAATTATGAGGGTGTGAAAGGTGCAATGCCAAAAGAAAGAAACCTTGCTGACAAGCATTCCCTCCAGTCTAGCTAAGCGTACATTGCATTTAGTCCCATTAACTGTAACATTCAATACCTTTTTAGTGACAATTTTATCAATTAATTTACATATTAAACCTTTAATCTGAGTGCTTGATCTTCTGGTGTGCACGAGCCTCTCAGCCAAATGATGCATCCAAGAGCAGATATCTTCCCTTAAATTCAGATTACATCAAGGACAAAATTGTTAAGGTAACTAATTTACATGTTATTAAAAAAGTAAAGATTACCCCAGAAAAAAAAATTTATATGCTATTTTGGAGCGATATAGGCCTCATCAACGATATGCATCTCCCAAGACCATCACCTTTACTGAGTAGAATGTCAAATGGATGTAAGTCATGTTGCTCACATTTCAAAGTACAGGGCCAATAGAACTTTTAGAATCAGAAAGCTCTACATGGGCTGTCCAATTTGGAAATACGTGGTCAACCAAACATCATCAATTGAAAATAATGCACTGTTTGCAGCCAGAAATGCTGCTGTTGAGCCAAGGGGCCAAACAGCATCAAACACCATTCAGCAGTTCTTGTCAGAAGCAATGTGCATGGATACCCAACGGATGATTATACAAGAATATGAGAATTGTACATGTAGCCCTTGAATTTAACTGTGTACCTTAAGTATCCAGAAGCAAAACAGAATCTGCAACATACCTGTTAACAGTGTCAAAGCCTGGGATATAAGCAGCCATCATTTCACAGAAGTCGTCCACATCAAACTGCTCATCTTCTCCCAACTGCTCCAATACACTTACAATGTAACTGAGAACAATGTCATCTACCGTGCTATATAAAAATTATATATTACAGTCAAACCAGGTCAAGCGTACCCCCTCCCCCAAAGACCCTAATAATGAAAAGATTATTTGAGATTTTAATGCATTAATCAATTCAGAACATGACCCATGAGAGCAAGGTGGTGTTATGTTACAAGTGGTTGTGGACAACTTAAGTAGTTACAACGTTGTCAATAACTCCCTCAGGGTTTTTTTTCCCCCTGTCCCCTTTGTTGCTGTGATCTTTTACCCAATATAAAGACGACTTTATTTAAGTCTCGAACTTATTACAACTGAACACAAGTGCTGCAATGATTGGGAAGACAACAAATCAGATCAAACCATAATCAAATCATATCTGATCAAATGTTGGTTTTTTGGAAGAGCAGAAAACCAGTGAGAGTACTGCAAGAAAAACCTCTTGGAGGATGGTAGAGAACAAACAAACTCTGCACCCATCTATGATGCCAAGTTCAGGAATATAACCAGGACACACTGGTGGAAGGCAAGCACTCTTACCACAGGGCCAACGTAACCACACTACTCCTAACTGTTCTTTCCTTCCATCCCTACAAGATGCTCCAGGGTTTCCAAGTATGTCTAAGACAAAGCATTACACTACAGCATTTCAACGGAATTCTGAGTCTAAGCCCTCAGCCTGGTTCAAGGAGGCTCTGTAGGCTCTTATTTGTGGCGAGAAGGATGAGCTCGAGGTGAGGAGAACTATCAAGTAGTCCATCGATCATCAGCTTGAAGCACGAGTGTCACAGACTTTAATTGCAAGCAGGCCTTACCGCCTAATAAAGGTCGAGTCTCAAACGTAAAAAAGCTGTATCTTCTCGCTTAATATTTACGAAACAACTCACGAAATGGGCATCAAAAAAAACATATGACAAAACCTTCTACCTTAGAGCTCCTGGAGATATTCGGTCGTTTAAAAGCAGCTTCAACTCTTCTTCAACAGTGGCCTCCATCACATAATTATCCAATGCAAAGCTCTGCAAAAGCATTTTCCCATTCCATTTAGAACAAGAGTTGAAAAACAAACCAAAGTACTCGAAGTTTGCAAGACTCTTAAAAGCTATAAGTTGAAACTGTTAGGCCTGTAGCTAAGAAAAGTTCATCTTAGTGTTAATAATAAATAAATGCACATTATCAGCTGGTTCGCAACTTGTACTGTCAAACAGTCCGCATGCCAACGTCGCAAAATCTAACAAGAATTCATTATTAGGTAGGCCTTATGTGTATTATTACACTGGAGCAAGAAGCCCACCTTATGGTACTTGGGTAAGCTTTTACAACTAAGTCAGTGCTGAGCTTTCTCCAGAGGTAGACCCGCAAGAACCGGAGTGAAAATCATCACTATTGAGTCAACCGCCAAAACAACGCATTTGTCCCCAGTGCTACTCCTTTTATTGCAGCGGTCCGAAGCTAAGCCGAAGCCGAACTTGGCCCGAGCGAAGTAGCGACAGGCATTCCACTGACTTCAGGACTAACTGGTCTAAAACCGAGCTTTCACCATTGATCTTGCAGATCGTGCACCATTGATCACATTGGGATCGATTGATAATGAGAAAGCTCTATTTGATCCTTGATAATAGCAGAGAGGGATTCACTGTATCAAATATTATCATATAAGTATAAGCAAACTGAAAAGGAGAATTATGATTGGTTCCCTGAGCGGACCGAATTCTGAAATACTGACCGCTATGATGGACCAGTCACGAAGGAAGGTATAGAGGTTACCGACCTGTTTCAATTTTCACGCAGATAAAATCAAAAATGCAAGAACTGTTTTTCGCTTAGTAATGTCGGAGTGCTGAACGAAACAGACGAATTTTACTTTCAGATGATCGATAATAACGCCGGTTGGCGATAAACAAGGCTCATTCAAGGAATAGAAAACACTGTGCGAGAGAGCCAGTATCATTAAACCGTATTAAACTGGCTTGACAGGGTTCGCGGAGCGTATTTTGAATTGGGGTGGCTGACAAGCGAGTGCCGAAGGCGCCAACTTGTAGGGGGGTCTAGGGGAATCCTCCCCCAGGTAATTTTGAAATCTTGAAGCTCGGAAATGCTACTTTCAGTATTCGAGTTTTTTAGTTCTTTGTGTGCAGATTGTAGGTCCTTGTGTAAGCAATTATCTGGTAAGCAACTGATGAAGGCAAACCTTTTTCTTTAAGTCTTGATACAAATGTCAAATTTGACAGTGGTCACAGGTCGAAAATTAGGTACTAATTGGTGGTGGTGGTGGTATCAAAATGAAACCTCTTCCTTCTTGTTAGACAGCAGTACTTTACGACTCAATTCTGATCTGGTAATGAAAAAGTCGGTCAAGTTTCTGATGCTCTTTTGTAGTGACTTATCAATTGTTCGCAAAAGTAATGTATGGATGATAGCAAATGATACGACCTCGTTCCCAGGGCTTTTCTCATTGGCAATTTCTCACTTCTCGACCAAACTTCGCTTCCATTTTATGCTGAGCGACATTCGCTGCATTCATTTCCGTATAAGGTCAAACGCAGGTATAATGGCTGATAACCAAGATCCAGTGAACCAATGAGAAAGCTAGAATTGCATTATCCGAGGTTGAGAATTGATTAATCACCAATATTCACTTCGCCTTCGGCGAATAATTGTTAATTAACTAGTATCCTCGGCATTATGATGAATCACAATGTCACAATGGCACAATGGCTGTGGTCACACTCGGGTTTTTTTTTTTTTTTACTATAGTAAAGCACAGTTTACCATAGTTAAGACGTTTTGTAATATAACCGGCTTTTCTCACTTTACTATGGTAAACGTCCGTCTAGTCTGTCGCGTTGGTAACGGGGACAGGATAACAGCAAAGTTTCCTATAGTAAACCGACCTGAATCGAGTTCGTTTATCACAAGTTTATCTAAAATTTATTTTCTTTAAATACAGCAGTAACAGCTTAACGTTTGATTGACGCACACCCGAACCACGAAACCACAAAAGGGTCCAAAAGTAAATATGCTCGGTGTGCCGCCAGAGATGTTATTAAAAAATAAAAGAGGAATTGAAAAAATTACACCGGCTAAAATTATCGTCTCGGACGTTTCGGCTACAACTGTTGCCTTCTTCAGCAAAGATAAAAAATGCAAATGTTTAACGGTGTCCTATATAGTTATATTATTATCTCCAGCATACTCAAAAAACCAAAATAAAGACAAAATCGGAAAAGAAGATTCCAGAGGAATCGTGTATAAGATCAAATTTAAAGATTGTGATTGTGCTTACGTTGGTCACTGAGACATCACGCGCGCTAAAAACACGCGTGAAAGAACACGCAAAGGCCATAGCAACATTGGATGAAAATTCTTTGTAGGCCAAACACCATATGCTCCACAGTCACCGACGTGGCGACAAAGACTAATTCTTGAAGCGTGGTATTCCGTGCGAGATAAAAACTCTATAAACGAACACACAGCACTGCCTAGCGTATACAAAAGCATTAACAACCTCTAACGTCATCAATAATGCTCTAGGGACTAGCGACTTGTTACCTTAAGAAAGTTTTTCGAGATATTTAATATTACTGTATAGGACGCCGTTAAACATTTGCATTTTTTACCTTTGCTGAAGAAGGCAACAGTTGTAGCCTGTTATTGCGTGGAAGAGACGACCACACACACAGGTTAACTCAACGTTTTAATATCTCCAACTTGTGTCCTCTCTGGCTGTACATCCCATAATGATGTACTCCTGTCCAATCTCCTAACATAGCCGAAACGTCCGAGACGATGATTTTAGCCAATGTAAACTTTTCAATTCCTCTTTTATTGTTTGGTCCAAAAGTAATAAAGTCTGATTTACTATAGTAAACTTTGACGACTTTTTCTTAATCATAGTTAACGCCTTTTACTACAGTAAAATCTCAAGTGTGACCTCAGCCAATGGCGGGGATTTTCGTTCGTGCCAATGTATGCAATGCGGTTTGGTGCAGCATATCAGGAAATTCAATAGGCAATAGTCTAGGCAGCTTTATGCTCGGTCTATTTTGCACTTCGCGGAGTAGAGATTAAGCCTTGGTTGAATGATCACTAATATTTACTTTACTAATGTTTGTGTTCCAGAGTTTCCAAGTATCGGATTGTTTACATGATCTTCTGGATCTTCCTTAGAAAGGATAAATCATTCGGTAAGTTCTTAGAATTCGATCCACTGATTACTGAGCTGAACTAGTGAGAGCGCGGCTTGTAGTACAAGCTAATAAGAAGGGGTAGGTAGCAAGAGCAGACGAAGCATTCTCTGAAAGTATTACCCAGCGATAAAAGGTGAGATTTTAATTTTTTCTTGTTTAATAATTGTTTTAATGGCACATTTCATCTCATATATATGTCCGAAATCGATTGTATAGTAGCAGAAGTCCATAGACTTCTGATTGTAGCTTATGAAAGTATCTGAATGCAGTAACTGTTCATCAGGATGCCTCAAATGTGTGCAGTTCCACAATTGGTCTCGGCTCCATTAAATCCTATACCAACCGCAGAAAATTTTAGTGGATATATAGTGCGTCTTGACGCATACAGCGTCTTGGGTCCGTCTTTATAGAGCGTTTTCACAGTCACGCAATAAAAAATAAAATCCGAAAGCGTTTAATGAAAGACTCGAGAAGACGAGAAAATGAGATGTTGTAAAAGACTAAAACAACATTTCCAAGTCTTAAGTATGCGTGATACATCGTCTCTGAGTTATTTGCCGAAACGTGCCACGCGATTATGGAGACACCATGCTGGTGTTCCTACGAAGAACTGACCAATATGGCGGCCTGCCATCAACAGAACATCGATTTGACTGTTGTTTCAGTTTTGTATTCTCCGTGCCGTTAGTTGTAGTTGGGTTTTGTTGTCGATCAAGTTTTTAGTCGTGTGTAGCGTTGCGGGATCGATATGTAAGTTTTTAATCTTTGTTTCTATTTACTTCTAGCTTGCCCCGTAACTTTCTAGCCATTGTTTGGTGCATGTAATTTAGCGATGCCATGCCCTCGTGGTCCAGTGAATATTTTCTATGAAATTTAAGTGTTCTTTTATTGTATTTCGGGGCAAGCTTAATGAGGTACATTTTGCTATTTCGTTTATTATCGCATGTTTATTGTGTAGCTTAGGTTTCTCTCAGTTAGTTTCGTTCTATTTCGTTTGTTAGTCGCTACGCGCGTTCTTACACTACAGTTCCTTTTTAATTTATTGATTTCAGTTTACGAGACAATTATAAAAAATTACAATAAAGATCAGTCGTTCAATTGGTTCGCCGTCTTCGTAACGTATCCCCGTGTTTGGCACGTTATTCATTTATCTCTGGTCGCGATTTATCTTGGCACTCCCATTTCGCCTTGATGTTGGCTTACCGCTACAAAAACGCTCTATATTTGACTGCACTTAAAACAGACGCAGAACAAATGTTTGCCCAAGTTCGTCCCAGACGGATTATGCGTCTTTATAATATTTCGATTTTCTTGAATCGCGCTAAAAACGTACGTCGGGAAAAAAATCACGGTTCGAGTGCCCGGGGGGAGGGGGGCGGGGGGGTGGGACTCGCATATGAAAGGGACGGCGATGCTCGTCGGAAATTTTGAATTAAACGCCTAAAGGAGACCAATCTGGGCGTGGACCAAGCTCTTCTTGACCCCTAAAAGATACCATTTCGTTTATATTAAATAAAGGTATTTTTATTTTTCTTCGGGTGCTACTCTAATCGAAACCCTCACGGCTAAATGTAATGAGGTTTTGCCCATAACACCCTGAGTGAGACCAAAATCCGAAATTTACACCCCTAAGCGAGACGACGAGCATCCCCGTCCCTTTCATATGCGACTCCCCCTCCCCCCTTCGGGGTGGAGGCGCACAGCCATCTGTTTGTGGATATTCTCCAACAGACGATTCAACGGTGTGAACTAATTTAGTTGGCCTGCTTTCAACGACTTCATCGAAGGTTAACGTTGGTTACAGGTAAAAATGTAGCTTTCTTTTCCCGTAATAAGTGGTTTGATACAATGTAATAGGCCAGTGTGCGTGGCTTGCCACGGTGACATAGTGCGGAACACAGGAAGAAAGAGAATAAGACATTTATAATGCCTTGGGCCCGACCTGGATGAACATGCCCGGCCTCAGTAACAGAACGAAATCTTCGGTCCTGGGATTTCAAAAGGTTATCAAAGATGTTGGTCCATTTTTTGTAGATACAGAATGAATGTTTTCAAAATCAAGGTAAATGCTTTACAAGAGAGGCATTTTTTGCTGTGCAGCCTGAACAAGTGGACGGTAGATTTCCACATTATATAGCCAACAGCTTGGTTCCCTGCTAGCAGAGATCTCTCACGGCAAGAGAAAAACGAGAGAGTTTCTATCTTTCCTCTCATTTTTCTCTTGCCGTGAGAGACTTTTGCTAGTAGGGAAAAGCTGGGTGACACTGGAATTTCTTCCGCCTCAATCGAACCACTGGGCATAACTGCAAAGCTTGATCAAAGTGTGGCATTTTTTACAGATCTATTGCCCAACTTCCTAATCTATCATCTCCTCAGAAATTTATTTCTTTCGTTCTGCCATTACACTAAAGGACCGTGAATTTGTGGCGGTTAAATTCGGCAAAATCTTGGCACATCCAATAAAATCATCAGAGCGGAAAAATCACTTCACTCATAACTGGGGTGTTTACTAGTAGCTAAGGCCAAGAGTATGTTTAGAATGGAGTAGCAATACATAAACAATCGCTCGTGATCTATACTACATGAGCTTAATCATGTCTTCTACTGCTTCAAATGGGTAATTTGCTAAAAAAGACAAGGAGAGACCGTCTTTTTGAACCAGACAGCTTTGTTGCGGCTACCGTCTTGGTGTCACGCAAGGTGAAAATTCGAAAATTCAAAAATTCAAAATGCTGTATTTTCAAAACCTAATTACGGAGCCTAAAACTGGTAAAACGTTTTACTTCTTGGTAATTTTCTATCTAGTGTAAATTAAAAATTCAGAAAAACTCGCGGCTTTGATTTTAGAATTTCATGACGTCAAGTGAAAACGCTCGATAAAGAAACATAAGCATGTGCAGTAAAGAGTAGCTACACGAAAGATTTTCGTTTATAGATGGATGAGGGTGGTTTCGATTGGGAAATCCGGATTTAGATCTTAAAATCCGGATCTTCGGATTTCCAATCGAACACAAAATCCGAAAACGGATTTCGCGACGGATTTTGTTAATTGAAATCCATGTCAGGGAAGGATTTCAATTAATGAAATCCGCGGCGAAATCCGTTTTCGGATTTTGTGTTCGATTGGAAATCCGAAGATCTAAATCCGGATTTCCCAATCGAAAGCACCCTCAGAATAGTGTGATTCTTTAATAGCGATAAAACCACAGTTCAGCTCTTTTGTTTGCACAAAAAACGAGGGAGCCGAATATAAATGCGTTATAGCAACGCCAGAGTTCATAACCTACTGCAAAGTATGTTTGCTGATATCCAAATTTGTTAAATATTTGCCCCTTTAAAAGCTTCTTTAATTGAGGTCTGTTTAATGGGTCGATAGGGCTATCTACTGGATAATTCAATAAGTTTTGCTAGGCGTCATCTCAGCTCGGGATAGCGAGTATCAGGTGGACTGAAATATCAACACAGGCCGCTTGTTTTATAAGACCACAATAAAAGTTTTCAAAGTGAACGTTAGCAGTTTCGACCATTGTTATGTCTGGTCTAATTGGTTATTGAAAGTACGTCCAAAATTCAGCTGTCAGTTGGTTGACGGATTCTTATTACGTAAAAAGTTCCACGAACACAGATATCTTGCTAAAATGTGTTTATAGAAGAACCAACTTAAAATTAGAAAGACTTAACGTCTTCGACAAAACGTCATTTTCAGCAGTTCTCGATTGACGTGGTTCGATTTCGAATTTCCACACTAAGAAGAGCATTATTTCTCCTTGAATACGATAAACCGATTTCCTTAGGCCACCACACTTCCAACGAAAAGCTTTGACTTACATAGGTTTCCAAATAGTAATGGCAAATAGAGTGTGGGTGTTTGAGACTCCTCTCCTTGGTTGAAGCCTTATCTATTCTTTCACCAGCGCCGTGGTTTTCAGTCGAAAAGAAAAGAGAAAACCCCAGCTCTAATTTATTGCTGTTTGACCTAGATATCACGTCAGCATGGACTGGAACTGCAAGACAGTTTTTATCTTCATTTTTTACCTGGGTTGTTCTTCCCATTGTTTTCTTACAGGTTAGTGTCTTCCATTAGTGAGTAACTGCGATCTTATTGAAGTGGACGAGGCCACTGATAGTGAACTTTGTTCTTTAATTACTGTCGCTTTCTTTCAGGATATTCATTCATTCATTCGTTTGCTCGTTTGTTCGTTCGTTTATTTGCTTGTTTGTTTATTTTTTAATTTATTCAGAACACATCGGACCGGAAGACGGTGACAAGGAACAGATTCCTTTTAAAAGGTTTGGAATAGTTTTCAGAAAAGGTTTGAATTTTAACAGGAAAATGGAATTCTTTGCATGTTTCTAAATTAATAAGTTGCTGATGTTCTGCGAGGACGTTGGGTCTATACCTGTTTCTACCAAAATGACAAAGATTCGCTCTGTGTAGTGTAAGGACCGACATTTGTAACGGTATTGAATTCAGTGCCATTTTAAAGACGGTATGCGCAACAATGAAGGGCAGACACCATATAAAAAGGCAATTTGATTTGATAATAAAAAGAAAGCGTTTCGAGGAATTGCGTCCAAAATGTGTTCGACAGGTTTGGGGCTGCAAGAGCTCCAGAATTCCTGAAATTTGATGGACGGAAAAAATGCGAGGTGAAATTACGCATCACGCTTGGGCGGACACGTGTTGATTTTAAAAGGATGTCAGGGTGCGGGATTGAATAGGCTTACTTTATCTTGGTCTAAATTCTTATTGATTTAGTTCCAGAGTAAAGCGGTCAGAACCAATCATCTACGATATCTACGCACTTGATCATTTTATTGAGCTCGTAGAAAAGATCGAGCGAAACACAAACACGAGCGAAGACACGCTGAAGAAAGTCGCAAACTACGTCCGTCTTCTGGGCCACGACAATGAGCTGTTCAACATATTGTGCGGGAAAGCTGATCCTTTACCGCAAGGAGTGCTGATTTCGGAGGAGGAACGCGTCATTACTCAAATGGTAACCTATAGCTTTGACGATAGCTCCAACGAAGAACAGGGCGTGGTGTCTACAGCCAACCAAGAGACAGTAGCGATGGGTCGTGTTTTGACGGGCATCTGCGCTGGTTTGGTGCGTGAGAAGAGTGTCTCCCTTACCAAATGGGCCCCTGGTTCGCCATATATCGTCGACAACCTGTACGCTGCTACCATTGCTCACGACCTAGCAATGAGCGCATTGTTCAGTAAAAATGCCGGAAAGAACACTTTGTTTGGTCCTTCAGGAGTCTGGTTCCCAAATATGAACTGCTCTCAGAGGTACAATTTAAATAACGGTTACCGCGTTACCAAGGCAACGGATGCTTTGATATTAGGTGGCATTGACGGCTTTCTTCTTGGATACGGTCTTCCCAGCTGGGAGAGCAAAGGAGTACGGCTTGGTCAGGTGCTAAGGATGTACTATGGATCAGGTACCTGTAATAATAAGCCTTTTGCAATCAACTCTCGACAAATACCATAGATCTATTGTCGTCTGTCTCGTTTGGAAAACGGTTTGTATCAATCAAAGGGTCACGGTGTCTGTTTCAGTCTTAAAGCGGTTCCGCGTGTCGCAGTTGTACGCTTTGCCTTGTACTATATGATTATGTATATCAGAAGTTTAAACTCTGCCCATGCAAAGCAGTAATACTTCTCATCGATAGTTTTGGCAATTTTCATCGATAACCCGCTATTAGCGACGTAGTCCTTGTGTAATTGACACCAAATGATTGCCCCGAAGGGGTACGGTACAACGAAAGTTGACTGTTAATAACAGTTTACACTTCATCACATTTGTAGCTTACCAGGCAATTTCATCCACGGAGTAAATAAAACAATGTAATAAACATGATGATGACGATGACAATGACGATGATGACAATCCACGACCTGCCCCCACAAACTGAACTAACCAGGCGGCGGTTAGCACAATATCAGTAAGCACCTGCGCATGCGAGTAACACCAGTTTTACCCTGTACTCACAGGCATCTTGTATGATACGTCCTACGTTAGCTGCAAGAGAAATTCCAAGTTTAAAAGTTTGGTGGATAGGGACAAGCTTGTTGACCAGGTCCAGGCATTTGCCTACGCATTGTACGACAAGCATTCCTCTCAGCTCCTTAATGTCAAGAAAGACGATATCACTAATCTCGTCAAACATCTTGGCCAAGCCTTCTTCCCGTACTTTGGTGGGTAGGCACTAGACTAATGTAATTTATTCCAGTTAAACAAGAAGCTCAACAGCAGGAATATGGTAACAAAAGGAAATGGCGTGTTTCCACAGGGGTATTCATACCCGGCCTATTCAACTTGCAGATAGAGCTCTGCAGGTAGCGATCGAACGTGTGCTCTGGTCACTCTTAGGCCGCAAAAATGAGAGTACCCGTTGTTTGAGTGGTGCGAACGGGCTGGTACACGATTGCGCAAGTCCGCATGGTGGACGTAACATGCAGCCTCAGCCAACAACCTCGTTCCAAAGACCTTTCCCTTCGCTATCGAAAAAAAAAAGCGAAGGAGAACATCCTGAAAACGAGTTTGATCAACGAAGGGATAGTGCGCAAGAGAAGGAAGGCAGTCGAAGTGAAACTCGTCCTTCCCAGGGGTTCCTGTCCTTCCCTTTCCCTTCCTTTTCATTCTCCGGCTTTATTCCTCGCCTATTAGAGCAGTTTTCACTTGAGTGTCGAAAGAAATCACGCAGTTCCTTTGGTTTTGGTTTTCGCTATGATCGGATCAAAAATCGTGCGCAAACTTTTCAACCAATCAGACCAAAACCAAAACCGATTGTCACTCTCGTCGGTCGTCGGTCGTCCTCGCTTGGCGCCGGCTGGCTTTACCTGCTCTGCGTTCGGATTGGCTTGTAAAACCAAGTCGTGAATTACTTAGATTTTTGGTTGGCTGAAGAGCGCATTTCCTTCAAAACGTGATTAGCTCTGTAGTTACTCCATGCACTTTTGGTTTTAGTAGACTCAAATGAAGCGGGCTGCTCTATCCTTTCTGTTGTTTTCTTCGTGATTGGAATGCGATACATGTCTGATATTCTCTTAGTTGCTCGTCCACGTGAATGTACGGAAGTCATCTGCTATATTTTGAATTCCAGACAGCATGTCAAGAAATCTATACTGCAGATTTGATGAAGAAGAGGAAGGTTAGACATTGTAACCGTAAAATTTTCATTTCCACGCTACTAACGGATAACGAAGCAGTCAATCGAAGGGCGTGCGTTTCAAAATTGAGGAGAGCGCGCAAGACGGCATCAGATGGACCCTTTCGGCGGCAATCGGCGCGCAGTGTAGATCCTGTGCATGCTTTGTTTTTATCATGGATTTCAATTCTATGCGTTTGTTTAATTATTTCTCGGTTTCTGATTTCTTGTTATCGCTCTCAGTACGCATTTAGGATAACAATCGTCACGTAATTAAGCAGTCAATGTAACTCTTTTTGATTCCGTTGTCTCAGAATGCGAAATTCCAGCCAATATAGTGTTTGTCATGGACGAGTCTGGAAGCATTGGATTCAAAAACTATGAAAAGGAGAAGGCATTTGTTAGGTTGGTCCGTTTGACACTTATTTCGTTCACTCGAGGTCCAAACCGAGATTTTAACTCGAATAGCTGGACTTGCTGGATTCACGTACAGGAGTATGCAGGGGGGGGGCGTGCCCAGTGGTTTACGTGCTGTACTTGCATGCGAATGGTCTGGGTTCAAATCCTGCTCTCAACACGAACTGGATTAGGAAGTTAAATGATCTGGCGACTTGACCCATTTACACCCAGTCCACTGCTCTCTTAGAACATAACTAACTGTATAATTAACACACGGTTTGTTTCTTTCTTTAGTCAGCTGATTGAAACTTTTGATATTTCTCCGTTCCAAGCTCGAGTGGCTATTGTTGAATACTCAAATAGGGCTTCCTTATCCGTGGCACTTGACAACTACGGCTCCAAAACCAGGCTGATGTGCGCGGTCAACGATCTGCAGTACTCAGGTATAAAGACTGTTACGGCCAACAACTATGAAAAAGTACGAACCGACAGTATTTTACCATGGCGGCGCTTATTCGAAACTCCTCATTTGTGCTGACGATAAAACTTCGCCAGTGCGGGCCAGCGAGACTTTGGTTTAGCGAGCGCGCCGTAGTCGTGTGCACGCTCGGCTGTCTGCCTTGTACTTTGCATTATTGTTAAACAACATGTGAAGCCTTTATCAGTTGAGCCGGATCAGGCAGTCGGATCAGATTTTGTCCATGACTGGCGCTTGGCAATGTCAAACCTAGACAAAGTGAACTGCGGCGGAAACGAAGCTAGCCTGCTCTAAGTGGTAAAGTGATGAATAATCCTTCGATGCTTTGCCGCCATGTTGGATGAAAAAACTGACACAGGGCTGGGGCGAGCCAAAAAATATATATAGATCGTTTTCACTCACGTGACCATCGGCCATATTGATTTACTGAAACAAAAGGAAATATTTGCATAAAAATGGAGTTCGATTCTCCGAGGATTGTTTTGGGACACCAAAATCGCCGCCGTTACTTTGTTTAGGTACCCCAATATGGCCGCCATGACGTCACGTGAAAACTATCTATTCCAAGGGAGAGGACGCTCTTCCCAGTCCTCTAATTTCTACGCGTCCAAAATGGCGGCCTTTCAAGAGCAGTGGAATTCGATTCCTAGCGTACGTACACCAAATAACGCCTGCTCTGGAAACTAAAACAAAGCACACACGGCAGGCATTTCCAACTAAGAAATGTTGTCATCAACGATAACAAAACTTAACTCTAGTGAAATGAATGTGCGTAGTGGTCTAAGTTGTCAAAGGATTTTTAGTTAACCAAGTTCCCTATAATCACTAATAAAAGGGACCTTTAGATTGGTGTACGACTACGACTACGAGTTTTCCGTTCTGAGCACGCGCACTTGGAAAAATTTGGACCTTCAAACCTAATGCGCGTGCTCAGTACGGAAAACTCGTCGTCGTACTCCAATCTTAAGTTCGCTATTATGTCGTCGGGGAGGGGGGTCTTTATCCCCCTACCTCCCCTTCCTCAACCTTTAATTATGCGTGTGAGTTGTAAGGGAGTTTTTGCCTTTGTGAGAAAGTTAGCGATCTGGAAGAAGCTATAATGTGCTTTTGTTTGTTGTTGTTGTTGTTGTTTTTAATTTAATTGTTTGTTTTCAAATGTGTTTTTGTTTGTTTGTTTGTTTGTTTGTTTGCCATCCTAGATGGCCAGACAAATACAGGACATGCTTTGGAGGTAGTACAACATAATGTGTTGAGACCCGCGCTAACACATCCAGTTGGAGACACCGAGACTGTACAAGTAAGATAACAAACTCGTTAACATGCCAACCTTAATCAAAAGGATCCCATAAACAAAGTCGGTTTATATAATGGGATCAGTCCTTCATTCAGTCATGTATCCTCCATTCATTCACTCATTCATTCATTTATTCATTGTTTATTTATTCAAAACGTTATTGCCCTGAAAGATAAGAAGTTATGGGACAAGATCACCGACAGTAATTCAACCACAGCTTTAGATGACCTTCTGCAACCGGAACGAACTATGGTTACATTACAGAAGAGGCGTCACAGGTGTATCATCCCGTTTGTCAGAACTGAGTGTTTCAAGAGAACTTTTATAAACAGATGCTTGGTCTCTAGTTAGTTAGTTAGCTAGTTAGTTAATTAGTTCTCTGTATGACTTAATTTATATTATTGTAACTAAACACGTTTGTTGTTTAGAGTGTATTAATAAAAATCTTTATTATCATTATTCACTCATTTTAGATTGTCATCGTGCTTACAGATGGAAAATCAAATGGCGATGTTTCGTTGGATCGGGCCGCGACGAATTTAAAGGAGGACATAAAAGGTAAACTTCAGTAAGTGCATACGAAATAAAAAAATAGTCGGCATGTGGCAGCTCGGCTACAATTTTTATAGCAATTTTGTTTTGCTATGTTTCCCAAGCAAATTGGCCAGTTGTCACAATCATGATAGCAAAACCGTCAAATATCAAAAACAGGTCACAAACTAAAATTGTTCTCTTTATCAGAGTTGTTGCCTCCAAGAACACAGTCAAAACAAAAAAACGTTTCTCTTCCAATCACCCGTCTGTGAATTTGGTTCAAGTTCCAAAGGACAGCTTTTGATTGCCTTGAGAAACGCCCCAATCCCTTCGCGGCGACCTCGCGGCTTCGCCGCTCGTTTTCGCGGTTCGCCCCTTGTTCGTTCGCTCGGACAAAACCGCCAGCTACGCAGGCTAGCGTCATTACCGATAAATTCATCATTTCAATGTCTACAT